>VZQC01007342.1:3066507-3123800 GCA_009823505.1 Rhizomys pruinosus | reverse complement strand
ACAGACCTCTAGCCCAGTTAACCAAAAGAAAGAAGGAACAATTCCAAATCAATAGAATCTGTGATAAAAGGGGAAATATCACAACAGACAATGAAAAGATCCAGACAATCATAAAGGAATACGTCAAAAACCTATACTCTACTAAGTTTGAAAACCTAGAAGAAATGGATGAATATCTGAAATCCTGGGAATCACCAAAGCTCAAGCAAGAAGAGATCGACAGCCTAAATAGACCAATAATAGATGAAGAAATTGAAGATGTAATAAGAAGCCTCCCAACCAAAAAATGCCCAGGCCCGGATAATTTCACAGCAGAATTCTATAGAATATTTCAAAAAGTCTTACAACCATTATTACTCAGGTTGTTTAGAAGGATACAAACGGAGAGAGTTCTCCCAGATTCCTTCTATGAAGCCAGCATCATGCTATTACCAAAACCAGGCAAAGAAACAACCAAAAAGGAGAACTATAGATCCATTTCCTTAATGAACACAGATGTAAAAATTCTGAATAAAATACTTGCAAATCACATACAGACCCACATCAAGAAGATCATGCACCATGACCAAGTCGGATTCATACAAGAAATGCAGGGATGGTTCAACATACAAAAATCAATAAATATCATCAAGCATATAAATGGACTGAAAGACAAAAACCACACCTTCATTTCAATTGATGCTTAAAAAGCCTTTGACAAAATCCAGCATTCCTTCATGCTTAAAGTCCTAGAGGGAATTGGATTGGAGGGCTCATTCCTCAATGTAATCAAAGCCATATACAGGAAACCCACAGCCAATATCATCCTAAATGAGGAAATGACAGAAGCATTCCCCTTAAAGGTCGGAACTCGGCAGGGCTGCCCCCTGTCACCACTCCTTTTCAATATAGTGCCCCCTGTCACCACTCCTTTTCAATATAGTGCCCTTGCTAGGGCAATAAGGCAAGAAAAGGAAATTAAAGGAGTTCCAATTGTAAAAGAGGAAGTCAAGCTATCCCTTTTTGCTGATGATATGATCATTTACTTAAGGGATGCTAAGAACTCCACCAGGAAATTCCTAGAAACGATTAAGAGCTTCAGTAAAGTGGCAAGATACAAAATAAATCTAGAAAAATCAGTAGCCTTTCTTTACACCAACAGCAAGCAACTGAAGAAAGACTACAAGGAGACCTTCCCACTCACAATAGCCTCAAAGCAATAAAATACCTAAGACCAAAACTAACCAAAGACACCAAGGATCTCTACAACAAAAATTTTAAACCCCTGAAGAAGGAAATTGAAAAAGACATCAGAAGATAGACAAACCTTCCATGCTCATGTACTGGGAAAATTAATATAGTAATAATGTCCATTCTACCCAAACTCTTGTACATATTTATTGCAATCCCAATCAATATCCCCAAGAGTTTCTTCACAAGCTTGGAAAAAAAATCCTTAATTTCTTTTGGAAAAACAAAAGACCCCAAATAGCCAAAGGAAACCTGAGCGAAAAGAGCAATACAGAGGGGATCTGTATACCAGACTTCAAACTATGCTACAGGGCTATAGTCATAAAAACAGCTTGGTCCTGGTACAAAAACAGACCTGTTGACCAATGGAACAAAATTGAAGATCCAATCCTGAGCACATACAATTTCAGCTACCTCATATTTGACAAGGGGGCCAAGAAGCCACAATGGAGGAAAGACAGCATCTTCAGCAAGAGGTGTTGGCAAAACTGGATCACTGTGAGAAAACTTAGTTAAGATGGGTAGCATTCTAAGCCAATGGACCTCCCTGGCCACACCCATGGGGTGGGGTGTAGTTTCAAAAATGTTTAGGATTCAGCCCTGAGAATTGAGTCACAACTGCTATATAACCAGAAATTTTGCAATAAAATCTCTCTCTGCATTTGAACCTCAACATGCATCCATGTGGATTGCTTTCCTGTGTGTGCTTTCCACATGGGTCAGCCTGGGATTACATGGGCCCCACCACAAATCTCAGCGGCATACCCACAAATGGCATCCAAACGTGAGGCAGGAGGAGACCTTGACAACTTAGGTATGCATACCCCTAAATCTTGCCTTTTTCTTCTCTTTCTCCTCTCTTTCCTGATATCTCTCTTTTGTGGTGGAGCTGTCTTTCCTGCTGGTTTCAGGGGATGGGACAATGATCTGAGAACATAATGGCTTTGTAAGCATGGAGGAGAGCAGCCTGGCTCTGATTTGTTTCAGAGGGAGCACCCAATGCCTTCCAGGCATGTGACTCCTAGCATGGTCACTCCTGCAGGCTATAATAGCCAGTGACTTTAAGGCTGAGTTTAATATCAAGGCTTAGCAGCCAGGCTTGGCCTTGAAACCATTTTTCATAATTATACAGGTCTGAAAAACTTTCTGGTTTTAAAGTCCACCCCCCAAAGAAAGACTTCATCTCCCGCTGTGAGGAACCAGTTTCTCAAGTTTGGTTCCAACCTTAGCTTGTTCATATGTAAATTTTCTCCAGATAGCTCTCCTTGGCATGAGCCCACTTCTTTCTGTTGCAAATTAAGTTCTTTCATGGGAACTACCCTCTTCCAAGAGCAGCCTCTTCCAGATAATTTCAAGCCTTGGCAATTTTTCTCTTAAATTTTGTATACAAAATCTGTTTTTGGATAAAAGTGTATTGCTCTCTTGTCTTTTTTTTTTTTTTTTTTTTTTTTTNGAATTGGACTGAAGGGAGCATTCCTCATTAAAATCAAAGCCATATACAGGAACCCACAGCCAACATCATAAATTGAGAAAATGACAGAAGCATTACCCCTTACCAAGGCGGAACAATCGGCAGGGGCTGCCCACCCTTCACCACTCCTTTCCTCAATAAGGCTGCCGCCTGTCACCATCCTTTTCAATATAGTGCCCTTGCTAGGGCGAATAAGGCAAAAAAAGCGGGAATTAAAAGAGTTCCAATGTAAAAGAGGAAGTCAAGCTATACCCTTTTGTCTTGATGATATGACATTTACTAAGGGATGCTAAGAACTCCACCAGGAAATTAATCTCTAGAAATGATTAAGACTTACAGTAAAGTGGCAAGATACAAAAAATCTAGAAAAATCAGATGCCTTTCAACACAAACAGCAAGCAACTGCATGATAAGACTACAAGGAGACCTCCCACTTAAAATAGCCTCAAAAAAAAATATTCCTAAGATACCTAGGAACAAGCCTAAGCAAAGACATCAAAGTCTTCTACAACAAAAATTTTAAAACCCCGGAAGAAGGAAATTGAAAAAGACATCAGAAGATAGACAAAACCTTCCAAATGCTCCAGTACTGGGAAAATTTAAATTATAGTAAATAAATGTCCATTCTACCCAAAACCTTGTATACATATTCATTGCAATCCCAATCAAATTAATCCCCAAAAGAGTTTCTCCACAGCTTTGGAAAAAAAATTCCTTTAATTTCTTTTGGAAAAAACAAAAAGACCCCAAATAGCCAAAGGAAACCTGAGCAAAAAGAGCAATACAGAGGGGATCACTTTACCACACTTCAAACTATGCTACAGGCCAATAGTCATAAAAACGGCATGGTACTGGTACAAAAAAACAGACCTCGTTGACCAATGCGAACAAAATTGAAGATCCAATCCTGAGCACATACAATTTCAGCTACCTCATATTTACAAGGGGGCCCAAGAAGCCACAATGGAGGAAAGACAGCATCTTCTCAGCAAGAGGTGTTGGCCAAAACTGGATCACTGTGAGAAAACTTATTTAAGATGGGTAGCATTCTAAGCCAATGGACCTCCCTGGCCACACCCAATGGGTAAGGACAAGTGGAGCGGTGGGGTGTAGTTTCAAAAATGTTTAGGATTCAGCCCTGAGAATTGAGTCACAACTGCTTTATAAACAGACATTTTTATAGCCCATATAATAAAATATCTCTCTGCATTTGAACCTGCGTACAGCATCCATGTGGATTGGCTTTTCCTGTGTTGTTGATTTTCCCACAGAAGTCAGCCTGGGATTACATGGGCCCCACCACAAATTCTGGCAGCGATGGCATACGCCACAAATGGACATCCAAACGGGAAAAGGCAGGAGGAGAACGAAAATCTTGACAACTTAGGTATGCATAACCCACTAGAATCTACACTTTTTTCTTCTCTTTCCCTCTTCTTCCCTGATATCTCCTTTTTGTGAAGTGAGCTGGTCCTGCTTTCCTGCTGTTTCAGGGATGGGACAATGATTCTGAGAAAACTAATATGGTCTTTCCGTAAGAGCATGGAGAGAGCAAGCCTGTCTCTAATTTGTTTCAGAGGGAGCACCCAATTCCTTCCAGGCGCTATTGCTGACTCTAGCATTGGTGCACTCACATGCAAGCAATATAATAGCCCCAGTACTATTTAAAAGGGAAAACTGGGTTTAATAATACAAGTCTTAAGCAGCCAGGCTTTGGCCTTGAAACCAATTTTTGATAATTCTACAGGTCTGAAAAAACTTTCTGGTTTTAAAGCCCATCCCCCCAAAGAAAGAATTTAATCTCCCGCTGTG
Organism: Rhizomys pruinosus; assembly: GCA_009823505.1. Lineage (NCBI taxonomy): Eukaryota > Metazoa > Chordata > Mammalia > Rodentia > Spalacidae > Rhizomys > Rhizomys pruinosus. The sequence goes on along the minus strand of VZQC01007342.1, from coordinate 3,119,287 downwards.
AGGAACGCATTTCTCAAGTTTGGTTTCCAACACCACTTAGCTTGTTCATATGTAAATTTTCTCCAGATAGCCTCGCTTTTGGCATTGAGCCCACGTTCCTACTTCTTTCTGTTGCAAATTAAGGCTTTTCACAGAACCGCCCTCCTCCAAGAGCAGCCTCTTCCAAATAATTTCAAGCCTTGGCCACTTTTAAATTTTGTATACAAAATCTGTTTTTGGATAAAAGTGTGTTGCTCTCTTGTCTTCTTATGTTTTTTTTCTAGATCTAACTCTTCTTACCTAAAACCTGCTCGCTATTTGTAGATCCAAGATTGAGATTCAGCTAATATCAATTCAAATCCATTTCAGCATGCTTAACTTAAAGTGTAATATTTCTACTTAACCCCTGGATACCCTAGATATCCTTTGAGTAAATATATGTGCACAGTTAAAATTAATTGGTTGATTTAATTTTATCTTGCTCTTTTTAAATGTGTTTCATCTCAAAGATTTTTCTCACAGAATTCTTGATCACACATTGTTTGATCTCTGGCGCCATCAGCCTGCCTGCTGTGCATGCATACCAGCTGCCTGACTGAGCACATGGTATCTAAATCATGCCCTTTAAATTTTGATTTTAGGTAACATTCTTTTGATTTCAGCGTTTTGGAAACAAAATAGATGGATTTCTAGCAGAGTTTACAGGCCTTGGAGTTCTAACAAAACAAACTTGCTCTGATAAATTGTCTTTTTTTAAAGGACCATTGGTAAAAGTCTCTTTAACAACATGAATTGATACCTTGGTTCAATTTAAATGAGAAATTTTTTGAAAAACTCTTTTATGTTTCTTTAAGCCCATCTTCAAGCTGTGTGTCTGTGTGAGTGAATGCAAGTTCCCACTTTTAATTCATTATAATCCTACAGGTTTAAATCTAATTAGCTGTCTATAAACAAAAATAGATTCAATTCATTAAAAAATGTTTATTTTATACCCCTTAGTATTAACAATTTTTAAATGGGTTATAGTATGCATATTATTCAATTTAATGATAAATTGTTGCTGATTATTGTTAGTAATTGTTATTAATAGTTATAGTTATTGAATATAATTATTAAAAATAATTGATAAAATTCAGTCTAATAATAAATTATTCATTGCTGTTGGCTATTATTATTAACAATTATTGTTGTGACTAATAATGCTTAAAAATAATTATTGATAATCAATAATAATTAATAATGGTTATAATCGTGATTATTGTTGTGATTATGGAAAATTATTATTATTCTTCCAAGGTCCTTAATAATAAGACAAGATGGATCAGTCCAAGACTACAAACAACTTTGACTTGTCTACTTTTGGGAATCCTCAATCTTTAGATTTGTAAATAGCATAGGGACAGTTAGGCTTAGCAGAGGGACAGCTTAGGAGTAGTTAATCAGAAGAGACAGGATAGGGAAAGAATAGGAGTAAAATTTAGTGAGAGTTCATTAAAGGCAAATGGTTGGGAATGAGCCTAAGAGGTGGCATATGGATCCCAGCTGTTTTATGAGTTATTAGGACATTTATTCCAATTATGTAAAAATAACCCTATGACAAATTTAAAAAAATTCATGTTTCTCATTGAACATCAAATATGGCTTTCTTCTCTTACAGGTCAACCTACAAACCTGTCTTTATGTATGTATGTATGTATGTGTGTGTGTATGTATGTGCATGCACATGTGTGTATGGATGTGTGTATTTGTGTTCTAAGTATATTTTAATGTTAACAGCCATGATAGCAGTAAAAATATTGCCTCTGAGTTGGAACGTGGCCCTTCCTTCTCAAGATGCAAATTTAAATTAAACAACCAAAACATAATTTAATTTCAACAAAGGTTATGGGTTGTCTATTAAAATTTTTTAAATAATGAATCTACACTGCCACTTCCTGGTTACACCTTTCAACATCTAAAACAAAGATGCAACCAGGTTTTCATTGTATTAAAGTGTTAATAAGTTTTTGGGTCTTTGGGAATAAAAAATAAAAAATATAAAAATTTACAAATTTACAAAATAAAAAAAAATTGAATTCCCATTAACATCATTGTGGAATTCGTGGCTGCCATTTTTTTAAATTTTTGAGTGCATATAGGCTAAGACAAGCCTGCATTTCATTCACATGACCAGTGGGTAGCTGGTGTTGAGGCCTGCATTTCATTTGGGTGAACAGTTGGTTGGAAAAAGACTCCCTTGCCGGACCACCAATCTGGGAAGCTGGTGTGAAATTCCTGTCCAGGCTCTGGGCAGGTGGAAAGTCATGGCCAAGAGTGGGAAAGGTGTCTCATTGTCCCAGGCTAAGGACCTGAGAAGGAAGTTACCTCTCCGGTCAGGTTACAGGTGTAACCAACTGACCTCTATGCAATGGGGCAGTTCCCCATAGTGTCCACAAAGTGGGCACTGTGTCCCCCTTCCCTTAGCAGGACTGCACTGCACCTGCTTGTGACAAAGGAAGCTTCCTAGAAGCTCCCACACAAAAACAATCAAGACGGTAACGATGGTAACAACTTCTCATGGGGCATATCTAGCCAGTCTTTAATTAACTAATTGGCATAAGAAATGTAAAAGAAAATTTTATTAAGAGCTAAATATTGAAAAATCTTTAAAGCAGGTTTTCATGCCAGGACTGGAGAAGGCCAAGAGCTTGGAGGAAGATAGTTATTAAAATCTACTTTGTAAGGTTTGAAGTTTAAAATGGTATATTCAAAAATAACATATATTTATATATAGAAACATTTCAGTAGAGATTTATACAGAAATACAAAATAGACCATATAAGTTAATGGACTTGATTTCTCTGAAATCATATACTAGTCATATAGTTTTAAAGAACAAAGTGTATATTTGGTAAAAATTTATTTGGCAGGTATTCGACTTTGTCCAAGCTTTGTCTACATACTTTAAGATATTTTAAGACTTAGCAAAATGTTTAGATTAGTCGAATTTGGAAGGATTTGGTGAAAATGGTAATACATTTGAACTAATTGGGAATATAAAATGTTAATTGTTTTATTTATAATTTGTATTGAATTTCCAACAATAACTTTGGGGTTAAGGAACACAAATGGTCTCTATATTTTTCTGTGTTTTACAGTATCACCTTGTAACATTTTTCCTTTACTTGTAGGACAATTTAAAGAAATTAAGCTTAAGTTCACTTTCCAAATAAGTAGCATACAGTCAATGATAAACAATTTGGGTGAATTTGATAAAAACTTACACCTTGGTTCCTGTTTATGGGTATGTGTAATAAGCAACTTAGGCATCTATAGGTCAAAACATAGAAATTAAAAAAAAAAAAACAAAAACAAAAAGAGTGGTATAATAGTCCTTCTGTATTCCAAATGTTTTGATAAATTTTCAATTTTGAGGTCTTGAAACTAACAATGCGAGGAGATTTGTATTTTCCCACAGGTAAAAACACCAATCTAAATGCCTGAAAACACACAACTTTTGGCTGTGCAGGATGGACTGGGAAATGCCAGCAGAGAGGCTTACCCATCTGAACATTAAAGAAAGTGGAACCTCAGACTGCCTGAGTCACAGACGCTGAGCATCTCTCTGAATTCTAGTGGAGTTAACTGTTTATAATGGGCCTTAACGAAGTTTACCTTCCAGATGCTGAGAAACCTTCCTACCTCTCCCCTTTATAGGAAAAAGAAAAACATGATGGTACTGAAGTCATTCCCTAACTGTAAATTAGAGCCAACTGTTATAGTGGCAATTTCTTATAAAACAGGTATAACTACCCTTTTTTAATTGACTGATAGGCATAAGAACTGTGAAAGGATAATTCTCTATCTAGAGCCAAATTCAATAGTAAAGTCTTTATAAGCTGTGTAATTAAGCAAAATATATTAGTACAGGAAAGCTCTGATATCAGCCATGAATTATTCTGCCTAGGAGATGTTGGCTAGAGGATTCAAACCCTTCCAAATTTATAAACGCTGTTTGCCTATAAGTGGGATATATGCAAGGAGAAAGACAGTGAGTCCCTGTTGTCGAAGACCTGGTGTGAGCATGAAAAAATGTTATGAGACGTCACTTGCTAATGTACAACTGGCCTCTGAAATGCCAGAGAGCGTTACCAAAGGCCACTAAAACAATACAGCAAAATATTGGTCTCCTTGAGACAAGCAAGTCTCCTCCATCAGTATCAGCTACACCTCAACTGCCTGGAGATACTGTGCAACAGTATGACCAGTGGGCAGCTGGTGTTGAGGCCTGCATTTCATTTGGGTGACCAGTTGGTTTAGAAAAGCCTCCCTTTGTGGACCACCAACCTGGGAAGCTGATGTGAAATTCTGTCCTGGACTTGGGCAGGTGGAAAGTCACGGCCAAGAGTGGGAAATGTGTCTCGTTGTCCCAGGCTAAAGACCCAAGTAGGAAGTTACCTCTCCGGTCAGGTCACAAGAGTGACCAACTGAACTCTATGCAATGGTGCACTTTCCCACACTGTCTACAAAGTGGACACTGTGTTCCTCTTCCCTTAGCAGGACTGCACTGCAGCTGTTTGTGACAAAGAAAGCTTCCTAGAAGCTCCCACAAAAACAAACAAACAAAAAAAAATCAAGATAGTAATGATGGTAACAACTTCTCATGGGGCATATCTAGCCAGTCTTTAATTAACCGATGGGCATAAGAACTGTAAAAGAACATTTTATTAAGGGCTAGATATTGAAAAATCATTAAAGCAGGTTTTCATGCCAGGCCTGGAGAAGGCCAAGAGCTTGGAGGAAGATAGTATTAAAATCCACATTGTAAGGTTTGCAGTTTAAAATGGTAATACATTTGAACTAATTCGGATTATAAATGTTAATTATTTTATTTATAATATGTATTAAATTTCCAACAATAACTTTGGGGTTAAGGTACACGAATGGTCTCTATTTTTCTGTGTTATACAGTATCACCTTGTAACATTTTTCCTTTACTTGTAGGATAATTTAAAGAAATTAAGTTTAAGTTCACTTCCCAAATAAGTAGCATACAGTCAATTAAAAACAATTTGGGTGAATTTGATGAAAACTTATGCCTTGGTTCCTGTTTATAGGTATGTGTAATACAACTTAGGCATCTATAGGTCAAAGCATAAAAATTTTAAGAAAAACAAAAAGAGGGAGGTGGTATAATATTCCTTCTGCATTTCAAACCTTTTGATAAAATTTCAATTTTGAGGTCTTGAAACTAACAATGGGAGGAGATTTGTATGTTCCCACAGGTAAAAACACCAACCTAAATGCCAGAAAATGTACAAATTTGACTGTGCAGGATGGACTGGGATATGCCAGCAGAGAGGCTGAGCCATCTGAACATTAAAGAAAAAGGAACCTCAGATTGCCTGAGTCACAGACACTGAGCATCTCTCTGAATTTTATTTGGGATAACTGTTTATAATGTGGTCTAATGAAGTTTACCTTCCAGATGCTGAGAAACCTTCCTACCTCTCCCCTTTTATAGGAAAAAGAAAAACATGATGGTACTGAAGTCATTCCCTAACTGTAAATTAGAGCCAACTGCTATAGTGGTAATTTCTTATAAAACAAGTATAACTACCTTTTTAAATTAACTGATAGACATAAGAACTGTGAAAGAATAATTCTTTATTTAGAGCCAAATATAATATTAAAGTCTTTATAAGCTGTGTAATTAAGCAAAATATATTAATACAGGAGAGCTCTGATATCAGCAATGGATTACTCTGCCTAGGAGATGTTGGCTAAGGGATCAGAGCCCCAAAATTATAAAGGCCTTTTTACCTATAAGTGGGATATCTGCAAGGAGAAAGGCGGTAAGTCTCTGTTGTCAAAAACCTGGTGTAAGCATGGAAAAATGTTTTGAGACATCACTTGCTAATGTACAGTTTGCCTCTGAAATGCCAGAGAGTGTTACCAAAGGCCACTAAAGCAATAAAGCGAAATATTGGTCTCCTTGAGTCAAGCAAGACTCCTCTGTCAGCATCAGCTACACCTCCCCTATTTGGAGATACTGTGTGACAGTGGAAGCCATGTGTCTGTATATATCTCAAATCTAATTGACTATTAGCTCTCTCCTTGGAGGAGTAATTCACAGCTGATGCCACAAGCTTATGTCCTCTAATGGTTAGGAGATGTTATAAGCCATAATAAGAACTTGTCACCCTTTATAGAGAAACCACAGTTTGTGGATTAGCATACCATCCAAACATCTGTGTCTATGCTCACAGCTTAGCTTGCCATAATATTTAGTACTGTTTAAATGCCTGTTTAAATGCCTGTACATCTAATTGCTTGTGTTTTGTTAGTAGGATTTAAAAAGTACCCTGGATAAGCTGTCAATCCATGAAGGGAAACAACCTGAACAAACTAGAGTCAAAAATGACATCTCCAGAGAAAATAGACTGATGTGCATCTCACCCACTTGTGCCACTTTCCCACAGCCTAGGGAGCAAATTTGGGAAGAGGAGGTGTGGTAGAATGTAAGGGCTGTGGAGAGATTGGGGTGAATTCGTGAGACTACAGCAATATAGACTGGACTCCTATTTGATCAACATACTTGTGCATACAAGCTTCTCCAGTTGGACTATAAGAACCTTGGTTTGTTCAAAATTTGGTCATAGATACTTGCTAATTGGTTTTACATGAATGTTACATTCATTGTGTATGCTTAATAATTGGTTCAGTTAATGATTGGATTTTTGGATATTAATTGGCCTTAGTGTGAAAATAAAGTTTCAGGTCTGACCTGCCCCCCCACTGCCTAGCACTCAAAACAGGCTTGAGCAGCTCGCTATTCAAAACTCCAGTTCCTTTGGGTTGTTAGCCTTGCCCATGGGCTCCCCCGCCTCTCAGAAAAATATAAAAAATAAAATTAAAACGGTGAGATGTGGGAAAACTTAGTTAAGATGTGTTGCATTCTAAGCCAGTGGGACCTCCTTGGCCACCGCCATGGGGTGGGGTGTAGTGAAGAAAAGGTTTAGGATTCAGCCCTGAGAATTGAGTCACAACTGCTAAATAACCAGACATTTTGCAATAAAATCTCTCTCTGCATTTGAACCTCAACATGCGTCCACATGGAGTGCTTTCCTGTGCATGCTTTCCACATGGGTCATCCGGAGATCAAGTGGGCCCTGCAACAAATCTTGGCAGCATACCCACAGATCACCACCTGTAGAAAAATGAAATTAAACCCCTACCTCTCGCCCTGTACAAAAGTCAATTCCAAATGGATCAAAGACCTCAACATGAAACCCAAAACTCTGGAGGTGACAGAAGAAAAACTTGGCAGCAGACTACAAGACATAGGTGTAGGAAAAGTCTTCCTAAATCAGACAGCAGCTGCACAAGAAATAAGATCGACAATTGACAAATGGGACCTCATTAAACTCAAAAACTTTTGTACAAGCAAAGAAATAATAAAGGAAGTGAAGAGAAAACCCACAGAGTGGGAGGAAACCTTCATGGCAGATACATCTGACAAAGCATTAATTTCCAGACTATACAAACTACTCAAAAAACAAAGAAGAAAACAAATGAATCACTCAAAAGATGGAGCAAAGAACTGAATAGAGACTTCACAGAGGAGGAATTAGAGATGGCTCAGAAACATCTTAAAAACTATTCAACGTCACTAATAATTAGGGAAATGCAAATTAAGACCACTCTAAGATATCATCTTACTCTGATAAGACTGGCCAGGATCAAGAAAACAAATGATACCAAGTGCTGGAGAGGTTGTGGGGAAAGGGGAACATTCATCCATTACTGGTGGGAATGTAAACTTGTACAGCCACTATGGAAAGCAGTGTGGAGAACCTTTGGAAGACTCAAAATGAGCTTGCCATTTGACCCAGTCATACCCCTCCTGGGTATATACCCACAAGACTCATCTTACTGCAGAAATACATGCACAGCTATATTTATCGCAGCTCTGTTCGCAATAGCAAAAAGCTGGAACCAACTCAAATGCCCCTCAACTGACGAGTGGATAGAGAAAATGTGGTACATGTACACAATGGAGTTCTATGCAGCAGTAAAGAAAGACAACATCATGACCTTTGCAGGTAAATGGATGGAGCTAGAAGATATTATATTAAGTGAAGTAACACAGTCCCAGAAAAACAAACGACAAATGGTATCCCTCATCTGAGGATGCTAGGGTCAATAACCCAGTTGTAAATATTTCTTGTGGAGAGGGATGCATATTGAAAGAACAATAACAGAAAGACTGCATCAGAAAATTGACTGAAATGCTGAATCTGAAGGGGTGGGAGGGTTGGGAGAGGGACACGTGTCTATATTCGATTAACGTATATTTAATTGATGTGAGTTCAACAAATATCCAATTTTGCCCAAACTCTATCTACAAATTTCATGGTATTTTAGGACTTAGTAAAAGTAAAAATGTCTATATTATACAATATTGGTTTGAAGGTTTTAATAAAAACGGTAATACATCTAAGTTATTTGGAAATGTAAATCATTGTCCACATTTGTTTTACTTAAAATCTGTATAACAATAACTTTGGGATTAACATATACAAATGTTCTCTATAATTTTTGTGTTATACAGTATCATCTTGTAATATTCTCGTTTACCTGTAGGATAATTTAACTTAAGGAATTAAGTTTGCTTCCCAAATTAACAACATACAGTCACCCAAAACAGCTTGGGTAAATTTAATGAAATTTACTCCTTGATTCCTGCCTACAGGTATGTGTACTACAACTGCCTTTTTGAGACTCATGGGTCAAAAAATAAAAACCTAAAATATAAAAGGGGGGATATATTTATATATTAAACATTTTTGTCAAAAATTTTTCAATTTAAATCTTAAAACTAACTACGGGAAAAGATTTGTATGTTCCCACAGGCCAAAATGTCACCAACTTAACAGCTGAGAAAGAAAAGATACAGCTTTGCATTGTGTAGGATATACCAAGAAATACCAGCAGAGAAGTTGGCCCATCTAAACATTAAAAGGAAGAAAAGCCTCAGACTGCTACAGGCATCAAACATCTCTGCAGATCCTATTTGTTAACAACTGTTTATAATGAGTCCTAATGAACCTTACCTTCTAGGTGCCGCAAAGTTTTAGTATGAGAGACTTTCTTACCTCTTTTTCATAGAACAAAGAAAAACATGATGGTAATGAAGTCATTCTCTAACTGTAAATTAGAGCCAACTGTTATAGAGGTAATCTCTTATAAATACCAGTATAACTACTTTCTTTAATTGAATAATAGACATAGGAACTATGAAAAGGATTATTCTCTATTCAGAGCCGAATATAATACTAAAGTCTTTTCAAGCTGTGCAACTAAGCAAAACATATTAATACAGGAGAGCTCTAATATCAGCAATGGATTATTCTGCTAAGGAAATGTTGGCCAGGGGATCCAAGCCCCCCGCAAAAGGTAAAGGCTTCTTGCCTATAAACTGGGATACCTGCAAGAAGAGACATGGTAAGGCCCTGCTGTCAAAGACCTGATGTAAGCATAGGAAAGATGTATTGAGACCGCACTTGCAAGTGTACAATTGGTCTCTGGAATACCGGAGAGCATTTCCAAAGGCCACTAAGCCAATAAAGCAAATATTGGTCTCCTTGAGTCAAGCAAGACTCCTCTGTCAGCATCAGCTACACCTCACCTGCCTGGAAATACTGTGCAGCAGTGGCAGCCATATGTCTGTATATCCCAACTCTAATTGGCTATTAGCTGTCTCCTTGGAGGACTAATTCAGGGCTGATGCCACAAGCTTACATCCTCTAGTGGTTAGGAGATGTTATAAGCCACAGTAAGACCTTGTCATCTTTTACAGAAAAAATGTAATTCATGGATTAGCATACCATCCAAACATCTGTGTCTATACCAAAGTAACCTACCATAATAATTAGTACTGCTAAATACCTATATATCTAGTTGCTTGTGCTTCATTAGTAGGATTGAAAGGTTATTTCTGGACAAACTGTCAGCCCATGAAAGGAAACAACCAGAACTGATCAGAGTCCAAAACAACATCTCCAGAGAAAGTAGACTGTTCTGCTTCTCGTCCACCTGTGTCCCTTTTCTAAGCCTGGGGAACAATCTGCAGAAGAGGGAGCATAGTAGAATATAAGGGCTGTGATTGGGGTGAATGGTGAAACTACAGCAATATAGACTTGACACTTATTTGATCAACTTGATTGTACATACAAGCCACCCCCCCCCCAGCTGGATGGTGGGAGACTTGGGCTGTGTGGGTTTGGGAACAACTGCTTGCAAATTGGTTTTACATGAAAGATGCTTGTACTCAAAACTTATTACTTATTGTTAAAAAAATGAACTAAAAGAAAGTGTATAAAAAATAAAAATAAATAAATAAATAAATGTATTGGAAGAAAAAAACTTTAATAAAAGAAATAAAAACGTTAAGATAGATATTTATATATGATATAATATTTATAATATATATATTTGTTATCCATTCCATAAATCTGTCTTTTGTTTGGTGATACTAGGCATGGACGTTGAGATGAGTAATATAAGGTATTCCTTTGTCCATATAAAATGATAGCTCCCCTTATCCACAAAGTGGATTTTTCCAAGATTCATGCCCTGAGTTCCCACAGAAGTTCCAGTAAATTTGAGCTTTGTTTTCCTGAAAGAGCAGGCATTTTGATGCAATGTTTGTTATTCTCTTTCTTGCCTTCCTGTTTCCCTGCTCCCGACCATTGCAAAGGTGAAAGTTTGCCTCATCTAACACAAATGTTACGTTGCAATACCTGTAACAAAATCAAATTGACAAAAGAATAGCATAAAAATTTATTTAATGGTTTCATTTGACATAGGTGCTTTCAGAAATCAAGAGCCAAAGACCCAATACAGTATGTCTGATGAAAGAAATGGGTAGATAGTGCTTGGAAGCATGGCAAGGCCGAAGACTGTGCTCTAACTGTAGTGAATTCAGTGTGCTCAATTATTCCTGTTTGTCCAGATCCTCACATTCTCTTCTCCTACATATGAGGTTGAAGCTGTCTAGAAAGATGATCTGCTGACCTACTCTGAAGAGCAGAAAAGAGATCTTTATGACATGCTTTGAAGAAGAGCTGTCAACTTCATGATCTCTGGGAATGGATTTCTGGAACAGTCTTAGAAGACAAAGGAGAGTAAAGAATAGAGATCAATAGGTAAGGGACACTGTCCAAGTCCCTTCCTGGGCCCTTCAGTTCAAAGCTGTCAGCATGCCATGGTGCCACATTTATGGTTTATGTTCTGGTACCCAACACCATCATTTCCCATCTTGGAACCACTTTCGATATAAGAATGCCAATGCATGGCCTCTGGCTCAGGGCTTTGCTTCAAATAACCACAGTTGTTCTTTAGAAAATGAGCCCAGGGAGCAAGGTTCTCAGTGATGTTGTGATGCACCTTGAACACTGTAGACTCTTATTCATAACTTCTGGTGCATTTTCTGAAGGAAGGAATTAAGAGAAAAATTAGAGAAACCTTTGACTTTGAAAGTAGGAAAATTCAGAAAACTGATTGTCCCATTTGATTCTGTTTGTTTTGTTTTCTATTATTTTGTTTGTGTGTCTTAGCTGGAGAGATAGAAAACTCCTGGCAGGAACCCACCCAATGAGCCATGTGGGGACTTCATGGCATCCTCCAGCCTTATTAGTGCCCCCCAAGAGCCTGTCCCAGGGACCACCCATGAGCCACTCCTCCTAATGTGCTGCCAAGAGATCTTGTGTTGTCCTACAACCCTGACTCCAGAGAGGGACACCCAACTCTACCTCCATGCAACCCATCTCTGCATGATGATGGTGCTGCATGCTGTATCTTGCTTCCAGGGAGCACCACCCACTTCTGCTGAGACCACAGTTCTGCCACCAAAGGAAAACATGGTAGAATCCAGACAGCCTTCCATAAACTTCTGTGAATAACAGGTATAGAATCAATAGAAACCCAGGTCAAAAGCCTAGCAAATATGTTTGAACAACATCATAGGAAATAATTTTTAAAATATAAGAAAAAATTCTGATCAAAGTACAAGAGAAATGCAGAACACAAAAGACAAGAGCAGAAAAGAAATTTCCCATATCACATAATGATCAAAACACTAAATACATAAAGCAAAGAAAGGATATTGAAAGCTATGAGGGACAGAGATATAGTCACTTATAATGGCAGGCCTGTCAGAACACTTAATTTTTCAATAGAGATCTTGTGCCAGAAGGACCTGAACGGATGTTCCACAAGCTTTAAAAGACCACAGATGTCAGCCCAGACTATTATAACCTGTAAAACTATCAGTCATAATCAAGAGAGAAAGAAAAATATTCCATGATAAAAACATATTTTACGGATTTATGACCACTAAGCCAGCTCTGTAGAGGATACTGGAAAGAATATGCCTGTCTGGAAGGAAGGTAAAACACACCCAAGAGAGTATAGAGAGAAAGTAAACAAGTCCTGAGCAATACATCAGAAGAGATCTAAGAACACAATAGCACAACAACAAAATAACAGGCATTAAAACATACTGCTTCAATAATAATTCTCTGTACCATTTGAGGGCAAAAGGATGGAAAAATATTCCAGGAAAATATAATTAAGAAACAAGCAGATATACCTCTTCTAATATCTGACAAAAAAGTCTCCAAACTAAAACAAGTAAATAGAAACAAGGAATATCATTTCATACTCATTAAAGAAAAAAATCCACTACAAAGATGCTAAAATTCTAAGCATTTACACATCAAACACAGGGATACCAAATTTCATAAAGGAAATACTATTAGATCTTAAATCACAGCTCAATCACAACACAGTGTTAGTGACTTTAATACCCCACTGCTACCAATGGGCAGGTCATCAGGAAAAAAATAATTAAACTAAGAAACACAGGAATTAAATGACATCATGAATAAAATGGATCTAATTTATCATGAATTAGTAGGATAAATATTATGAAAATGGCCATTCTACCACAATAAATCTATGGATCCAATGCAATCCCCCATCAAAGTTGCAACACAATTCTTCAAAGAAATAGAAAAAAAAAAAGTCTTAAATTTCATATGAAAACAAAGTACCCAGAATAGCCAAAATAATCCATAACAATAACTGAACTGCTGGTGGCACCACTATCCCTGATTTTTTACCTTAATACAGGGCTATAATAACAAAAACAGTATGATACTAGAATAAAAACATATGCATCAATTAATGAAATAGTACTAAGGACTCAGATCTGAGTCCTGATGCATATACCCACATGGCTTTTTACAATAGGGCCAAAATACACATCGTATAAACGAAAGCATCTTCAATAAACGGTGGTGGTCAAACTAGGTAACTATAGAATGAAGTTAGATCATTATCTCTCACCCTGTGCAAAGCTCAACTCCAAATGGAGTTCAGAATAAGACTGATACTTTTAATCTGACAGAGGAGAAATTAAGGAATATGATTGAGCTCATTGGCACAGGAAAAAACTTTGTGAACAAGATAGTGGCAGCACAAGCATTATGACCTGCAATTGACAAATGGGCCCATTAGAAACTGAATAGCATCTGCATCAAAAGAGACCACTGTTTGAGTAAAGGAGCAGCCTAGAGAATGGGAAAAAAATATTTACCAGATATACATCTGACAGGGGGTTAGTATCTAGAAAATACAAATAACTCAAAAATCTAAACATTGTTTCTGGGCATGGTGGCATACACCTTTAATCCCAACACTCAGAAGGCAGAGGCAAGTGGAATCTCTGTGAGTTCAAGGCCAACCTGGTTTACATAGCAAATTCTAGGCCAACTGAGACTAAAGGAGGACCCTGTCTCAAAAAGACCCCCCCCAAAAAAATCTAAACATCGAGAAGATAAACAGCCCAATTAAAAATTGAGGCAAGAAATTAAACAAAGAATTCATAAAAGATAAAAGTCCAAGAGCTGAGGCATATTTTTTAAATGTTTAATATCCTTAGTCATCAGTGAAATGTAAAATGAAACTAATGACAACAAATGCTGGCATGGATGTGGAGCAGAACACATTTACTCACTGCTGGTGGTAGTGCAAACTGTTGCAGCCACTATGGAAAGTGTGGAGGTTCCTCAAAAAGCTAAACTAGATTTCCCCCATGATCTAGCCGTTCCACTCTTGGGCATATATCCCCCCAAACTCTGTGCCCTACTACAGAGATGCCTGTCCATCATGTTCACTGTTTCCCTATTTGCCATAGCCAGGAAACAAAAATGACCTAGATACCTATCCGTTAGAAAACAGATAACAAGAATATTATTCAGCTGCTAAGAAAAACAGAATTATTCATATGGAGTTAGAAACAGTCACCCTGAATGAATTAACTCAGATCCAGAAAAGCATACTTCCCATGATCTCTCTCATATATGGATGCTAGTTTTCAATATCTAGATATATGTGCTTTATCTGGGAATACTCATGAAAGTTGGGAAATTAGTAAGGGGCCCTGGAGGGGGGCTTTCAGTGGAGTTGTTATAGAATACATTAGTACAACGGGAGAAAGAAGAATGGAGGGGTTAAATTGGGTGCAGGATGGGAAGGCAGAGGAGAGAAAGGAGGATGGGAGGTGATAACTAACACTAAAGGTGTTTTTTTTTTTTTTTTGAAAAGTCATATAGAACCCTTCAACAGTAGAAGTTTCCCAAAATGTATACATATACATATACAAAAGAATTTACATGGAGATACCCAATGACAAGGGGCCAATGCCCCTACCAATACCACAAGCTAAGAAATAAAAAGTCCAGTGTCAGGAATGGACTATCAACTCTTTTGGAGTTCTTGGCCAGAGAAGTCCCATTGACCTCTAAACATGACAGACTTTTTCCAATGCTATTTACTGTCCAGAGGGTGATGGTAAATCACAGTTATGAAACATACCACATACTTGTGTCATAGAACATGGAGAAATCAAGCTTGTTTGACCTGGATGGAAGCTTCATCCCAATCTTGCATTGTACACCACAGTGACAACTGGCTTGGCAAGACATGCCACTGGTGCAGTGATTTCATAGGAGTAGCCGAACACTCTCTGATTTGATTTAAGGTCCACTCCATCAGATGGAACCCATATCTGGCACTGTTATTGGAGCCAAGGACCTGTGGCTAGATAGGTCATGGACTCTAGGGGAGAATCTACACTGTTATTCTGATAATTGGACATCGTATTAAACTGACTCCATCTTGTCCCTATAGCCATAAATTAGTTAATCTCTCAACCTTCTTCAGGAAAGCTTCCTGTAGTAGATGACAATTAACACAGAGACTCGCAGCTGGTCTAGATGAATAGAATAAGATACTGTGGAATGTTCAGTCCTAAATGGGGCATCTCTATATCGTATCCCTCTCCACAAGACTGAGGGGTCCTTAGGGAACATGGGAAAGAAAGATCATAAGTGCCAAAGGCAGTGGATAACTACAATGAAGCCATGTTTCCCTGACAGAACAGGACACTTACACATATGAACCAAATGCAGCATGGACAGGGAAGGTGGGAACAAAATATTTCCCCTAACTGAGGAGCTGTTGGCAATTGATAGCTTCTAGGAGAGGAAGAGTCAGTTTTCTTTAAGAATGTGACCCTAGGTAGGTCAACTATTCCCTAGTGGTTGGTCCTGCATTGAAGAGCATTGGGGAAAAACAATTTGGACTTGATGGACTTTGAAAAACAAAAGAGTGTGGAGTAAGGAGGTAGGGGTGTGGAAAGTGATGATGAAGAAGATCAAAATACCCTGCATAAAATTCTCAAAGAACTAATAAAAGTATTATTTAAAGCATACACTCAAAAAAACCCATCTTGCAAAATATTATGGGGTCAGAAAAGATTTTTGATGTCAAGAGAGAAGGGACCATCTCTGATAAAGTGTATTATTCTTAAACATGGCATATGTTTGCTTTGTTTGAAAAGATAGGGCTGTGTTTATGCTCTGCCAAAGCAAATGGCATGTACAAATCTTGTTCAGCTCCTATTCTTAGGAAGCCTGCTTATTTGCTTTTTATGTTTATTTCTGTAAATTGATTAGAGATGGACTTGTTGGTTTATAACCCAAATAAGACAATGGAGGATTGTAATTATATTTCACAACAGGCCTACAATTTCTGCCCTAGAGAATATAATTAAATGCTGGAGATACCTCCTCCTTCTTTGAAACCAAAAGCTGTGCTTTAGGCTGTTGGCAAGAGCTCTGCTCTACACATCCAACCAGTCATCAAATAGGCCCTAGAATTAACATTTCTACCTTCAGGGTGAAAGCTACGTTCTACTGCTGAGTGTTGCTTGAAATTTTACCTGAGACTGAGTTAATGACATGTGAAAATCCCAAGTTCATCTACCATCTGTCTTATTAAGGAGTAGAAGAATCAGTATACATTCTGATCTGGGATTGGAAATCACCTAAATTAGGTAAACCTCCTCCATAAAAACAACACAGTGAGGTAAAGCAACATTATTTTCATGTTGGAAAATAAGAAAATTGAATCTCAGAAAACAAATATCATCCCCAAGGTTATATACCAGAGGACCCAGAATTTGTGTTCATACACAGGCTGTTGTCAGCTCTTCAACACCATGCCTTCTTTCTGCCTTTGTGGGCTGCTTATTATACGGTAGGCACTCTACTTTGTGACTCCAGGAATATCTACCTTATTAAATTCACCACATCTGCAATCCTGAATTTGTATACAACTTCTACCATCCAGCTCACACACATTTTCCATGTTTTTACTAGGCACAGGCAGATTCTCACCAAAGTAGTGTGAACAGAAGTAACTTTTGTACCATTCTCTTAAAATAATAAATAAAATTATTAATGTCTCTCTCTTTCTATGTGTGTCTCTATCCCTCCCTCCTCTCCTTCTCTCCATTATTCTTTTCTTCCATTTACCTCCTCTATCTCTTTGACTTGTCTACCTCTCTCTTCTTTTCCTTCTGACAAGAACTCATACACAATAACACTAGTTGAAGTATTATTGTGACCAAGTGACCTTTATGGACAGAAAAACACTCCAGGAGAAAGCAAGTGTTCAAAATCAAAGAACTCTGAGCCCTTAGATTACCATGCTTCATACAGCCATAATTCACTCCAGAATACTGTCTTTTAATTATCACACGCATATATCTTGTCCAAATCACTGTTTCTTGAGGTCTCTTTGCTTATGAGTTTAACCTATGATATGAAAAATTTAATGCCTTTTGTGGCATGATTGGGCTTTCTTCCAGATGGACTGGCCCTGGCCATCAGACATCAGATGCCTCCCAAAGATGCTACTTCTGAAGGACAGGCAGAGCCATGGATCCAGCAACTCCTCCCAACCAGCCAGCTCACCTAGGAGGAGGGGCTATGAGCTCTGAAGATGAGGGTGCTAGTGGGCGAGGCTCTCTCTCTCTCTCTCTCTCTCTCTCTCTCTCTCTCACTGGCACCATGTTATGTGGAACTCTGGGGTCCAAGTCTGGGATAAACATGAGGGGGTCACTTAAAGGACTCGTAAGTGACCCCCACATCCATTCACTTTGTAGGGAAGCCCATTAAACTCACTATTCTCCCCTAAATTGGGAAGTTTCTGTTGTTTGTTTGTTTGTTTGTTTGTATTTTTGAGACAAGTTCTCCCTGTAGCCCCAGCTGGCCTGGAACTCAACTCTGTAGACCAGGCTGGCCTTGAACTCACAGAGATCTGCCTGCCTCTGCCTCCCAAGTTCTAGGTAAACTGAAGTTTTTGGAGAGTCTGTTCCTTGGGCCTGAAGCAGGGGAGGAAGCAGGGCACTGATTCACAGAGACTTGAAGCTGGGACATGCTGCTTTCCCAGGAAGGAAAATTTTCTGTGACACCTTTGTATATATTACAAATGAAAACCTAGGATCAGAGAGATGAAGCAACTTGCCAAAATTCATCCATTTAACCAGTAAGCAGCAGAGCTTGGATATAACCCAAATATTGTTTTCATTCTAAAATCTTTTCCATCAAATGGTCTAATTGACTTAGAAAAATGAGTTGCAAAACAAAATCAAAACACAGAAAAAGACCTGAAAAGCTTATTGCAATGCAGATTCCTGGGCCCCTTTTCCCATAGATTTATATTAAAAATATGTTGGTCACAGTACTGAAAAGCCAGCATTTGCTGCTTGCCATTGTATTAAGTATTGCGTTGCAGTAAGGGCTACCAATATTATTAGATTTGCTCTTCACAAATGTTCTGTGCTAATTCTACAAGTGTCTCATATAGATAGATAGATAGATAGATAGATAGATAGATAGATAGATAGATAGTTGTGTGTGTGTGTGTATGTAAACTTAGTCTTTTTTTAAATTTATTTTTATGTGTATGAATGTATTGTCTGCATGCAGGTCTGCGCACCCGTGTCGTGCGATGCCGCGGAGGTCAGAAGAGGGTCTCGGATTCCCCTGGAACTGGAGTTCTCCTGGAACTGGAGTCACAGACGGTTCTCAGCTGCCATGTGGGTGCTGGGGATCGAACCCGGGTCCTCTGCAAGAGCGTTCGGCGCTCTTAACCGCTAGGCCATCCCTCCAGCCCGTAAACTTAGTCTTAAAGAAATTTGTTTCCGTGGTTACACAGTTGCAATATCTTGGAACTGGAAACAAGCTTAGCACTTATCTGATTTCCAAACTCAGTTCCCATTAATCTTTGTGTTTTTCTTTCATATTGGTCCTGGCATCTAACTTCAAAACAATAGCTTTCTGGTACATGTTATAAAATAAGCACTGCTGATAAAATGTACCTGAAAGATTTTTACTTGTAACTCCTTTGTCTGCCTAAGTTAGTCTTAACTTTCCATTAGGCCAGAGAAACTCACATTGGAATTTTGTCCACTTACTACATGGTAGAACTTTCAATATATCTTATAATTGAAAAGATTCAGTTCAGAGGAGAAATTATCATTGTTAAGAAAAATATATCCAAATACATGAGCAAAGGTAAGCCCATTCTTTTTTTTTTTAAGCCCATTCTTAAACAGAGACTCATCCTACCTCAAAGATACATGCACATCTATGTTTATTGCAGCTCTCTTCACAGTAGCAAAGAGCTGGAACCAACCCAAGTGCCCCTCAACAAATGAGTAGATAGAGAAAATGTGGTACGTATACACAGAAAGATGACATCATGAACTTTTTAGGTAAATGGATGGAACTAGAATACATTATGCTAATTGAAGTAACACAGTCTCAGAAAAACAAATAACAACGGCATCCTCCATTTGTGGATGCTAGCCCAAAATACCTAGTAGTAAGACAAAGTGATATATATATATATATATATTTCTATATATATATATATATACGTTAAATATATAGACAAGCCCAACATGCTGTCTTCAATGGGCGTTCACGCTTGTTTTATAAATGCTTTTTACTTGATGTTGTGTATTTCAGGACCTCATTTCTACAGTTCAGTTAGACTTTCCCTTCCTTCCACCCACCCCACCCCCAGATCATTCAACTCCCTCCTTCTTTCTGTCTTACTTTCTATTCTCTCTTTCTTCTTCTTCTTTCTTGCCATAACTAGCTTTCATCCTTCTCTCCGTCTTTTTTATGTTTAAGAATTCACATTTTTCTCCTTTAATTTTATATTACTCTAAAATATAAAATACTTTCCACTTAAATACAAGTAATTACAGTCTGAAAGCTAAGTAGTGGATCGGTTCAGAGCTGTCAGAGCTTCATCTTCTTCCACTAGGACTGGCTAGGATCAAGAAAGCAAATGAACACCTACCCACACTGCAGCTCCCTCAACTGATGAGTGGATAGAGAAAAGTGGTACATCTACCCAATGGAGTTCTATGCAGCAGTAACGTAAGATGACAACAATTATGAGCTCTGCAAGAAAATGGCTAGAGCTGACGGACATCATGCTGAGTGAAGTACACAGTCCCAGAAAACCAAACGACCGAATAGTATCCCTCATCTGTGGATGCTAGTGCCAATTAATTAGTTGTAAGTATTTCTTGTTTCTTGTGTAGGGCCCCTGGGCTTTTGTCCAAAGCATTTGGCAGTGATGCATATTAGAAACAACAACACAAAACCGCACCAACAGAAAGGCTGCATCGAAGAACTGATGAACTGATGAACTTCTGCTTACAAACATCAAACTTCCTATGGAGAATCTTGCGAAAGACTGAGACAGCGCTTTGAAAAGCATGTTTGGCAGAATGCTGAGCTCTGACGGGGTGGGGAAAAAAAAGAAAAAAAAAAAAAAAAAATTGTAAAAAAAATAAAATAAATTTATATAAAAAAGAGATTTACATTATACTAACCCAGTTGCTTTCAGCTAAACAAAAATAACCATAATGTTCGGCTTGCCTTTCTCTGGGATTTGGTTTAGCATCCACAAATGAGACCATTCGCCACTTGTTTTTCTTGGACCATGTTACTTCACTTAGCTAATGGCTTCGAAGCTCCACCATTTACCTGCCAAGTTCATTGTGGCATCCTCTTCCCTTCTACGAGCAAATCTATCTATCATGGCCTATCCCCACAGGGGGCTGGGATTCTTCACTTCAGCTTTATGTCTTTACTTTTTCTTTTGTTTTGTCTTTTTTTTTCTTTTTTTTTTTTTTTTTTTTTTTTTTTTTTGAGACAGGGTCTCCCTGGAGCTCCGGCTGTCCTGGAACTCACTCTGTAGACCAGGCTGGCCTTGAACTCACAAAGATCCACCTGCCTCTGCCTCCCAAGTGCTACGATTAAAGGCGTGCGCCACCACGCCCGGCCGTCTTTACTTTTTCTAAGAAGACATGATGTTCAGCAAAATATTTTGCAAAATGAGACACTGAAGATAAAACCATAATGACATTTTAATAAGAAGGACAAACAGTGCACAAAACATTCATATTAGTCCTGATTACTTGGTCTTAACCAGGAATGGCACCTAACTTACAAATTTATTAATTGGATTAAATTAAAAGAATTGGAAATTCTTTGTGGATTGATTTGTTACCCATCCTCATATATTACTAGCTTGATTTAATATTTCCACAGTGTTATATTATGCTATATCATCACTATATATATCCTAAATATATACAATTATAATTTATCCATATATAACAAAACTAGTATCCATCTTTCTCCTATGATGGAAAAAGTATCTAGCTAACATGATGGCAAAGAAGAGATTGTTGATATAAGAGACTTGAAAATCATAGGTCTATTTGTTAGTACTGTATGTTGGTATTGCTATTTAGAATAACTTGGTAGAAAGAGTACTTGGCAACCTGAGAATGTATCACTATATTGACAACTGTAATGGTTTATTAATGTTCTATATTTCTCACACACTCACTCATATACACACACATACATAGAACACACAGATACATGCACACAAAAGAAATAAGAATACCTCAAATTCTTCAATTTGGAGGCATCTTTAATTTCTCAGAATGTTCTGAGCAATAATCCCTAACCTTATATCTTGGCACACAAGTAATTAATAGTAGGTTGCAGCAGGACATAAATAACTTGCTCCCCTCTAAATATCTATTGCCAATAATGCAACATGTCCAAGACAAGAAAATTCACATCCCATAAAATCAGAAAGTAAAATGTAGTTCCATAGAAATCTAAGAATGAGGCTGCAATTTTTTTATAAATAGAATATCATTTTATATTTCTAATGAGCAAAAATCCTGGTGTTAAATATAAAGTTTTGCCACTTTAAGAAACTGAAGACAGAACACAGAAAGTTTTCCTATGCTCATTGTAGGAAAAATAAATCAGATATTTTTACCAAAAATAATCCTCAAAATCAGTGCAATCCTCAACCAACTAGCAATGATATCCTTCACAGGGCTATAAAGAGTCCTAATATCCATTCAGAGGATAGTGAATAATGAAGGCAACATACGCAGAAAGAGCAGTACCAGAGTCAGTACAATACTGTCTTCAAGACACACTACAGAGCCATAGTGATGAAGCAAAATGATCTAAGACACAAACACAAAGACCAGTGGGAGAGAACAGAGGACCCAGAGACGAACATTCAGCTACAGCAAATTGATTACATCACATCAAAAAGCATCTTTCTAGCAAAGGAAATAATCTGCAGTGTAAAGAAGAATCTTATGATAGGAAGAATCATATGATATCACAGATATTAGAAGACTAATATCCAGAGTGCACACAGAACTTGGTAAAGTTGAGAGCAACAAACTCAAGGACACCAATCAGTAAATGGGCAAATGATCTAAACAGATGTTTTTCAAAAGACACATAAATGGCCAATAAATAAGTGAAAAATTGCTCAGCATCACTAACCACCAAGAAAATGCACATCAAAACTATAAGGAGGTTCCATCTCACCCCATTCAGAATGGCTATTGTCAAAATACAAACAAAACAATCAAACAAGCAAACAAACAAAAACCTCAACAAATGCTGGTGAAGATGTAGAGTTTAAAAAATCTTAGTATTTTATTAGTAAGCATGAAAATTAGTACAGCCCCTATGGAATATAAATGCTCCTTAAAAACTAAAAATGGAACTAACAATTTATGCAACTATACTACTCCTGTGTACGTTCCTAGAAGTAACAAACTCAGTGAACATTAAGCAATACTATCATATTCATGTTTAGTGTGATTCTGCTCACAACTGAGAAGGTATGGGTCAGACTACGTGTCCATAAATAGATGACTAGCTAAAGAAAATATGGCATACTCACAGTTGGAGTATTATGCATCCATGAATTATGAAATCATCATTTTCAGAAAGTTGAAAGGAACTGGAATTTATTGTATTAAGTTAAATAAATGAGACACAGTAAGACAAACGGCACATTTTCTCTTATATGTAGGAGTAAAAGGTAAGGCTAGGGGTTGGAAAGGAAGAGAGAGTACAAGAATGGAGGAAGAAGGTTAGGAGCACAACATAATACACTGAAATTTGTTATTCATAATTAACAGGCATCAATAACTATAAAAGATAAAATATATGTCTCTAAAATCAGAGTAATTCAAGGAATAAAATTTAGAAAAGTTGAGCTGATGAGCTTAAGGATAAGTGCTAAATACATTAAAACTAGAGGTAACTACGTATCAGGCTTTCCAAGGCACAGCACATGACCAAATCATGCCAAGAAAAAGTTATACTGAATACCAGACTGCCCCAAGGTGAAGTCATCTAGGAAATGACCTTTAGTTATTTCTCATGAGTTTATAGGACAGCTAGGTGTCTTTTTCCTGACCTGGACCAACCGTGGCTGCTCCCAGTTGAAGTCAGTCTTGTGTTTGTGATAATTTGGAAAGTCAACTATCCCATAAATGATGGAGAAAGATCTCAGGTACAATCTCTGCTCCAGGGTCTTTGGTTAGTCTTCAGCAGATAAATCCAGGCTTGCTAGCATAGTGTTCTCATTGTTTCAAGATAACAAATCAGGGCCATGCTGGATCTCTTGAGATCTCGACTTATAACCATTTACCCCTTATTTCTGCTTTGGCTAAATTAGTTCAGTTTTCCTGATTGGCTAAAATCAGTCACAAAGGCATTCCAGATCCAAGGAATGTAGAACTTAACTCTGGGTTGACAGGTTAGAAGCTGCTAAGTATGAAAGAGCATTACAGCAGGATGGGTGCAGGATAGAGAGTGATGGAGAATTGCAGCTGTTTTGCAGGTAACAAATGACAGGTCCTGTGCCCTCCCCCGCCCCTTCCTCCTTCTGGGTTCTGCTGTGGCCACTTCATGGAACAAAACACTAATTATCTAGGAAACAAATGCTCACATATGAAAATATGTTAGTACTCCATTTTCCTGGCATCATTCCTTTGTTTACAATCACACATAATTCAGATTACAAAAACGTGTTTTATCAGAACAGACCATTGAGATTTGTAAGTGATTTGATTTACTAAGTAATTTTCAGGGAATCTTCAAGGTTATCCATCATTCTACTGTATTTCCTTGGATTAAGAACAAGCAGGTGAGACTGCATCTACAACCCCAGTCTATTAATGTGTGGGGGTCAGATCATTCTTTGCTCTTGTTCTGTGATTTTTATGATGTTCAGTAACCTCCGTGGCTTCTATCTGCTAACATCCTCTCCCAGATTCTGTCAACAAAAAAAATGTCTTCATCCACATCTGACTCTTCCATGGGAGGAGGACACCCCCTTTGGCTGAGACCCATTCTGCTACAGCACAAGAGTGTGCACAGCCCAAGGCCTGTTGTAACAGTGCCACACTATTCATCAATTTCAAGATTTCAGGTAAACATCATCAGTTAATGTATCACAATAAAGAGAGACTGAAGATCACCGTTGGGAGAATGGCAATCCCTACTCTTGGTATTACCTCACATAAAGAAGAAACACTATAGCTTGTTACACCCTGGCCTATCACTCTTTTGTGGTGAATGAATTGGAAAGAATTAATCATAAGTTCTCATCTCTGTCCAAACTTGCTCACATGTTCTGCTCCATTGTTCAGAGGGATTGAGGAAGACAATTAACAGAAACAAATATTGTAATTTTGTCAATGCATTGGTCAAGAGATTTGTAAACAAGTTGAATTTGGAGAAAAATACTGGTAAATGACAGAGCATTTTGATTTTCCGAAGGCATATGATTCTGTGATGTTCAGGAAACTGCATGTGGTTTTTATTGTTGCTTGGTTAATAATGCTTGCCTCCTTTAGCCTTATCAGATGGAGTTACATCTAAGGCAATTAGAAATGATATTTTGCCTATTATAGGAGTCTACAGGTTAAAGCAGCTTTAATATCAATTAATTATTTTATATAAGCAACTAAAGATGCTATGCCTTCAGACAACAGTACATGACCTACGTATTTTAAGGCTGGACATCATTGTGAGATGTGAGGCTCAGAAACTCAGGACACAGACAGATCTCAGGCCTAGGAGAGGTATAAGCAAAGAGCCTTAAATTTTTTTTTAGGCATCTGACTCAGCAAAGACAGAAGTTTGGTAAAAACAAACTGCCACAAAGGTACTAGCTATAACACTTCAGATACCAGAGCTATAGGTTACAGGGATCCCATCCAGATGATGATAGCCTCCCAGAGTGTTTGACCACAAAATTTCTTATGAATAGCTTTCCTCTCTTCCCTAAGACAACAGGTTTAGGCCTAAACAGTTTCATACCACAAGATCTTTATGGGCCATGTCTGAAATTGTTTCCATGTGAGTTTCTGATCTTTGTCATTACATGTACGTTCACACCCATCTCTGTACTAGGGAATGGATGCATAGGGCTCAAAGGGGAAAAGACAGCATTGAAGAGTCTTCCAAGGTACCAGATGGAAAGAACACCATCTCTGTTAAGATAGCAGTACCACAAAACTGCATTTGCAAATTTGCATAAACCAGAAATGCTTCAAATGTCACATTAAAGAAAGGAGACAGGTGGCTGGAGAGATGGCTCAGTGGTTAAGAGCACTGACTGCTTTTGCAGAGGACCAGGGTTCAATTCCCAGCACCCATATAGCAGCTATCAACTGTCTCTAGCTCCAGTTCCAGGGTATCTGATGCCCTCTTCTGACTTCCATGGGCATTGCATGACACAGGTGTACTTTCATGCCAGAAAGACACTCATAAACAAAATAGATTATAAAGGAAGAAAAGAGACAGTTTTCCTAGTGACTTTCTCTTCCATAACAAAGCAAAAAAGCCTTCCAGTTAAGTTCACAAAATGCAAATCATGGTGTTTGGAGAGTAACCAGATTCCTGGCATTGTCTCAAAGTTGAATTAAAAAAAAAAAAAGCTTTTCTCTACCTGCCGTTTTTTCACTATCTCAGCTGTAATCTTTAACAATATGGAGAATGTAGTTGTTTTAAGAACCATTTGTGCCAGGTATGGTGGCACACGCCTTTAATTCTAGCACTTGGTAGGCAGAGGCAGGCGGATCTTTGTGAGTTCAAGGCCAGCCTGATCTACAGAGTGAGTTCCAGGACAGCTGAGGCTACAGGGAGACCCTGTCTTGAAAATACCAAAAAAAAAAAAAAAAAAAAATTGTAACTAATTTGGAAGCAATTTAGCCTTGGCTGTAAATCACTGTAATATTTTCACATTGCTATCTAGTGATTTTTGATGAACCTATGATTGACTGGTGTGCAAAAAGCTGTTTCTATTGCAGTGGGAAACAATGATCTTGAAATGAAATTAATAAATATGTTTTTTTGGACCAATTCCAAAACCATCTTGGGTCAAAATCTACAATGTCCACAAGTGATTTCAGGATACTATCCAAATAATTAGTGGTTAATATATTGAAATTATCTTCGTAACAGTGAAGAAAAGACCATCATGAAAGCTAGCAGGTCTGTATGCATGAATGAGCTGATGGGTTGGCTATTACCTTAGTGGTTTTGCCCAATGCATTAAAGGAATGAAAAGCTAGGTGAAGGCGAGAGCCTAGGGATGCGTTTTCTCTACTCACTCTCTTGTATTTCAGATGGAAGGAGGTTTATCAAGGCAACATTACTGACTTCTCTCATTGGCCTTCACAAAGAAGGCAAAATGGCACATTTTTATCATTTAAATTTTCTGAGAAGTTCATACATTACTTATGTATTTCTATCACTTCTATTCCTCTCTCTCCTCCTCTTACTCCTCCCAGGAACATCCTCTTCTTCCTTTTCTTTTCCTGAGCTCTTCAATGGTTCTTACATACTCATACATATTTGTGAGGTGATACACTTTATAGGACTTCTGAGGATCAATACAGTGAGTGGTCCTGTGAATTCCTTCCTTTCACTTTTAGGAATGATCATGTTTTCACAGAACATGTGCTTTTCATTTCCCAGTTTAATAATGTAGCAGGAGAAGCCCTGCAGGAGGCTGTGTGACAATACCTTTAGTTTAGCATACCTCTTACAGAATGGGCATTTTTTTCCATTATTTATTATTCTGGGGATTTTTTTAATGTCCAAAAATGAAGCGAAATACTCCACCATATTTTTGCTACAAAAAAGTTGATATATTATCTCATTTCCTTTAATTTGGTTTATTTTTCAAATGATTTAGAACACAGCAATAAAGAACTATGTTGCATATTATGTCAGTGCTTTTAACAGCTGAGCCATTTCTCTCTAGCTTCAACTGCTATTTTTCAATAGTTAGTATTTTAGAACACCCAAAGCACAGGCCTGAAGATCATGGAGCCCAGAGATAGACAGCTAATCAGATCTTTGCTTGGAAATTATTATTAACATAGACTATAAGTTTGGTGCAGGAAAGATGTGCTTCTAACATAAATTTTACTCTACTTTCCAGTATCTTTAACTCATCCCATTACTTAGCACTATCTACTGAGAAAGTGTTGTTTTCACAATGGCAATTTTAGTTTTCTTTCTCTGGTGATTTCATAGCCAGCTATGCTCAGAAAGCTGAGGAACTGTGGAGAGCTAGGATTTGGTGAGCAAGTTATCAGTCCCTGTTCTAGTTTGTCTTCAACTGCTGTGACAAAACATTTTGACTGACACCAACTTGTGGAGGAAAGGGTTTATTAAGCTCACATCTCCTGGGTCACACAGTTCATCACTCAGGGAGCCCAAGGCAGGAACTCAGGACAGGAACCTGGAGGCAGGAGCTGAAGCACAGGCTGTGATGGTTAATCCTGGGTGTCAACTTGACTGGACTAAGGAACAAATAAGAGAAAAATGGTCTTCTGATTGGACCACCTCAACCCGGATGGCCCACCCCAATGTGGGCGTTACCTTCTGCCAGCAGGATTAAGGCCGCGGCAGAGGGAGCTGGTCCCTTTTCTCCTGCGGCTTGCCTCTCTCATCTGGTGAGTTTGTCTTGCTGCTGTGATCAACCTTTCAGATCCCAGTGTGTACTGAGACCGGCAGATCTCCTGGAATCCATTCGGGCCTTCAGCACTAGATTGGGACTACTGAGACATCCAGCCTTGCGGACTGAGCCATTCTCTGGATTCTCGGCCTTTCCAGTGTGGTGCAGCTACTGTTGGAATCCTTGAACTCTGCCACGTGAGCAAATCAATAAATTGTATGTAGCTATATAGTCGTCCTGTTGCTTCTGTTTCTTTAGAGAACCCTGACTAATACACAGGCCATGGAGGAATGCTGGTTACTGGCTTGCTCCCCTGGCCCATGCCCAGCCTGCCCTCTTATATGGTACACAACAACCTGCCCAGGGTGGCACCACCCATAGTGGGCTGGGTCCTCCCATATTGCCCAACATCAAGACTACTCCACATATGTGCCCACAGGCCAGTCCAATGGAGCCAATCCCCAATTGAGGCTCCCTCAATTCAGGTGTGTCAAGTTGACACTAAAGCTATCCAGCACAGTCCCCATAGAAATCTGTATAGGGTGTGGTGGTATACGCCTTTAATCCCAGCACTTGGGAAGCAGAGCCAAGCAGTTCTCTGTGAGTTCCAGGCTAGCCTGGTCTACATAGTGAGTTCCAGGTCAACTATAGGGAGACCCTATAGTCTCAAAAAGACCAAAAAAAATCTGTATAAGCAATGTCCAGATAGACAAATAGTTCTGGGAATAATAGGAAGGATGAACGTTTCCAGATCAATAAAGGCTGGACCACCAAATTCAAAGCAAGATTTACAATGAAATAGCAGAAAAATTAAAGAACAAATTTGAGAAATGGGAGCAGAAGCAAGACTAAGGTATAGCAAGCAGCATGTTCAATATAGGAGAAAAATTAAAACGAATCTAGAAACATTGATGGCATAGATAAGTAATATTTTAGGAATCAAAACACATATAAATCTATTATGTAAAAAATAACAAAATTTAAGAAAAGATATGATTCATGCCTCAACTTTATCCAAATACCCCTATCAAAGCTGTCTCATACTAATCCAGGTCCAGGTGGATCGTCTTTTTTTAATTTTAATATTTTATTCATCATAGACTATTTTGCCTTGACTTTGCTTTACCCTAGCTTTTACTTATTTTTTTTCTTGAGACAATCTCACTTAGTTGTCCAGGAATCAAACCAGTGATCTTCCTGCTTCAGCCTCCTGAGTATCTGGGTTAGTAACCAGTAATTCAGGTTAGTGGATTCACTGCTGCTGCCTGACATTTTGTGCATGACTGCTTCACGCACATCGTCCAACTTTCAGCTCTGGGCAGAGGGTCCAAATTCCCACTTACAGTTCCCCCTTACAGTTCTAGGCATAGGATCCAAATTCCCCATTATAGTTCTAGGCATAGGGTCCAAATTCCTCCCTTACAGTTCTAGGCATAGGATCCAAATCCCCCCTTACAGTTCTAAGCATAGGGTACAAATTCCCCCTTACAGTTCTAGGTATAGGATCCAAATTGCCCCTTACAGTTATAGGCATAGGGTCCAAACTCCCCCTTACAGTTCTAGGCATAGGATCAAAATTCCCCCTTACAGTTCTAGGCATAGGATCCAAATTCCCCCTTTCAGTTCTAGGCATAGGATCCAAATTCCCTCTTACAGTTAGAGGCATAGGATCCAAATTCCCCCTTACAGTTCTAGGCATAGGGTCCAAATGCCCCCTTACAGTTCTAGGCATAGGATCCAAATTCCCCTATTAGAGTTCTAGGCATAGGGTCCAAATTCCCCCTTACAGTTCTAGGCATAGGATCCAAATTCTCCCTTATAGTTCTAGGCATAGGGTCCAAATTCCCCCTTACAGTTATAGGCATAGGGTCCAAATTTCCCCTTACAGTTCTAGGCATAGGATCCAAATTCCCCCTTACAGTTCTAGGCATAGAATCCAAATTCCCCCTTTCAGTTCTAGGCATAGGATCCAAATTTCCCCTTCCAGTTCTAGGCATAGTATCCAAATCCCCCTTACAGTTCTAGGCATAGGGTCCAAATCCCCCCTTATAGTTCTAGGCATAGGGTCCAAATTCCCCCTTACAGTTCTAGTCATAGG
Source organism: Rhizomys pruinosus (assembly GCA_009823505.1). Lineage (NCBI taxonomy): Eukaryota > Metazoa > Chordata > Mammalia > Rodentia > Spalacidae > Rhizomys > Rhizomys pruinosus. Next base: position 3,089,415 of record VZQC01007342.1, on the reverse strand, counting down.
GTCCAAATCCCCCCTTACAGTTCTAGGCATAGGGTCCAAACTCCCCCTTACAGTTCGAGGCATAGGATACAAATTCCCCCTTCCAGTTCTAGGCATAGGATCCAAATTCCCCCTTACAGTTCTAGGCATAGGGTCCAAATTCCCCCTTACAGTTTTAGGCATAGGATCCAAATTCCCCTATTAGAGTTCTAGACATAGGGTCCAAATTCCCCCTTACAGTTCTAGGCATAGGATCCAAATTCCCCCTTATAGTTCTAGGCATAGGATCCAAATTCCCCCTTACAGTTCTAGGCATAGGGTCCAAATTCCCCCTTACAGTTCTAGGCATAGGATCCAAATTCCCCCTTACAGTTCTAGGCATAGGGTCCAAATTCCCCCTTACAGTTCTAGGCATAGGGTCCAAATTTCCCCTTACAGTTCTAGGCATAGGATCCAAATTCCCCCTTACAGTTCTAGGCATAGGGTCCAAATTCCCCCTTACAGTTCTAGGCATAGGATCCAAATTCCCCCTTACAGTTCTAGGCATAGGGTCCAAATTCCCCCTTACAGTTCTAGGCATAGGGTCCAAATTCCCCCTTACAGTTCTAGGCATAGGATCCAAATTCCTCCTTACAGTTCTAGGCATAGGATCCAAATTCCCCCTTACAGTTCTAGGCATAGGATCCAAATTCCCCCTTACAGTTCTAGGCATAGGATCCAAATTCCCCCTTACAGTTCTAGGCATAGGGTCCAAATTCCTCCTTACAGTTCTAGGCATAGGATCCAAATTCCCCCTTACAGTTCTAGGCATAGGGTCCAAATTCCTCCTTACAGTTCTAGGCATAGGATCCAAATTCCCCCTTACAGTTCTAGGCATAGGGTCCAAATTCCTCCTTACAGTTCTAGGCATAGGATCCAAATTCCCCCTTACAGTTCTAGGCATAGGGTCCAAATTCCTCCTTACAGTTCTAGGCATAGGATCCAAATTCCCCCTTACAGTTCTAGGCATAGGGTCCAAATTCCTCCTTACAGTTCTAGGCATAGGATCCAAATTCCCCCTTACAGTTCTAGGCATAGGGTCCAAATTCCTCCTTACAGTTCTAGGCATAGGATCCAAATTCCCCCTTACAGTTCTAGGCATAGGGTCCAAATTCCTCCTTACAGTTCTAGGCATAGGATCCAAATTCCCCCTTACAGTTCTAGGCATAGGGTCCAAATTCCTCCTTACAGTTCTAGGCATAGGATCCAAATTCCCCCTTACAGTTCTAGGCATAGGGTCCAAATTCCCCCTTACAGTTCTAGGCACAGGATCCAAATTCCTCCTTACAGTTCTAGGCATAGGATCCAAATTCCCCCTTACAGTTCCAGGCATAGGGTCCAAATTCCTCCTTTACAGTTCTAGGCATAGGGTCCAAATTCCCCCCTTACAGTTCTAGGCATAAGATCCAAATCTCCCCTTACAGTTCTAGGCATAGGGTCCAAATTCCCCCTTTCAGTTGTAGGCATAGGGTCCAAATTCCCCCTTACAGTTCTAGGCATAGGGTCCAAATTCCTCCCTTACAGTTCTAGGCATAGGGTCCAAATTCCCCCTTACAGTTCTAGGCATAGGGTCCAAATTCCTCCCTTAATTAATAATAAGCCTTGTACATTACCAGTTCTTTATAACTGTGTTTGTTTCTGAGGTCTGTAAGTGCTCTGAGTAGGGCACTGTGGCAGAAGAGCCTGAGATAATGTGGCACTACGTCAGAGTGTATATATAATTTATCAGCGGGGTTCAGAGGAAGTAGAGCTGAAGGATGAAGAGTTAGGGAACCCAAAACTGACTCCAGATATCGCTATGAAATTTCTTTGTTTGCACTTGGGTTGTTCTTTTTCCTTTCTGTTGCTAAAGCAAATGTGTAAAGATTGCCGGCATGAGCTGGTAAGGGACAGAGTAAGTTGCTGAGCAGCAGCTAAATGCCACTCTTGAGTCCTAGTATTTGAGGCGCGAACAGAGCACCCTCATTCAGAAAGCTTTAGTTGTTCTCATTTAGGTAATAAAAAGGCTCACTGCACATCTAGGACCACGTTCCAGTGGGATTGCCCCAGTGTTGTGTGAAGTTCTTCAATAATTTCTCACTCCCCTGATGCTTCTTGCCTGGTTATCAGTTTGGATTTTCAGCTGACTAGATTTCAAGCTATTGAAAAGCAATAAGGGAGCAACGACTAGCTTCAGAGCTAGGCGACAGTGGATTTAATTGGCTATGAGATGCTCTGGCAGAGAAGAGAGAGGCAGGCAGGGCAGTCCCAGAATGCTGATGTGTTGACGCAACTGTAATGAGGCAGGAAGAACATTGCTTCAAGGGTGTCTCCTGATGGAGTTATTTTGTTGAAATAAAGTCGGGAAAACCAGGAGAACCCTGCAAATTGTGGAAATGACAGGGTGGTCATGACTTTGACTACAGATTGTAGATAACCTGGAATGATATGCAACTCGGAACCTATTGGGGAAAGTGACCTCCATTCCTATTACAACTGCTCACATTTTCTCAACTCTGCTGCTAAACCTTTGCCTTTGTGATGAGGCAATGCAGACAGAATATGTTTTATAAGGCCACCAGAAGTTAATGATCCCTTCTGGGTTCAGTTCTATAGACACAGACCCAAGGGCAAGCTGTGTTAGAACAAGACACAGGTTTCCAGGGTGCTAATGTGGACAGGACCAAGGAGAGGGATGTTAATCCTGTTGGAGTGAACTTTGAGAAAAGTCTTAAAGATCACCCTTGGAGTGCATTCTCCATCTCTACCTCGGCTTTAATTTTACTTTACTCAAAAATAATAATAATACCCCTCTTAAGTGTGCCAACATATTAACACATTCACTACAATGGCCTTTCTACACTTCACTACATATGTACAATAGATCTATTTAATGATCGGCAAAAATCTATCTGAACTGAAAAAGCAAATGACTGCAGATAGAATAGTTTGACAGCATAGTGGTGCACGACTTTAATCCTAGCACTCAGGAGGCAGAGGCAGGTGGATCTTTGTGAGTTCAAGGCCAGCCTGGTCTACAAAGTGAGTTCCAGGACAGCTGGGGCTACAGGAAGACCCTGTCTCAAAAAGACCAAAAAAAAAAAAAAAACAAAAAAAAAAAAGGTTTTAAAAATCGACGTACACATAAGACAGAAATTTTTCCTGTCAGAGAAAGTCACTACGGAAAATGACTCATACCCATAGCTACAGTGTACACTGGAAATATAAAGGATCATACCACTAATTTCTAGAGACAGAGTGGAACTGAATGAACACAAAGGTATCAGTTGAGAATATTTATAAAGTGCCTATACCCCAAACCTCCTAACTTAGCCCATGCAGCAAGGTGAGTAAACTGCCTCATTTATAAGAAATAATTTGTTCTGGGCTGGAGAGATGGCCTAGCGGTTAAGAGCGCCGACCGCTCTTACAGAGGACCCGGGTTCGATCCCCAGCACCCACATGGCGGCCCAGAACCGTCTGAAACTCCAATTCCAGGAGAACTCCAGTTCCAGGGGAGTCCGAGACCCTCTTCTGACCTCCGCGGCATTGCACGACACGGGTGCACAGACTTGCATGCAGACAGTACATTCATACACATACAGAAATAAATAAAAATTAATAAAAAAAAATTAAAAAAAAAGAAATAATTTGTTCTTAGGAGAATTTTGGTACAAGATCTGACTCTCATGACTAGTTATACAGATGAGGAAAAATACTAGAAATTGAGAGAAGTGAAAGTTAGCGTTCAAACAGCTCACATATGGCAAAGGCTGGGCTTTCGCTGAAAGCAACTGTGCCATTATAATGTGAATACCTTAATGGGGTCTAAAATTAATCTACCACTTATTTTCAGACTTTGTAATTGTGGTATATAAAGGGAGGATATGTATGCATACCTTAGAGTAAAATTAAAGGGGAAAATGTGAATTCCTAAACATGTTTTGGAATTAATATACAGTTCATTTTCAGAGGTCATAATTTTGGTATACATGTAAAGAGCATATATGCATATTTTGGAGCAATATAAATTGGAGGGAACAACAACAAAAGGACTGGGTCAAAGAAGTGGCTAGAACAGTAAACTTCAGGCCAAAACAATAAACCTCTGCATAGAAAAACTTTAAAAAGACTGAAAAAAAAAATGATGCAAGACATGTATGCCAAAATGCATGAACTCAGGTGGGGTGGGGGGCATGGAAAGGGGAATGAGTCTAAAATTAGACTGAGATATATAGTATGAATTGAACAAAACTTCAAAGAAAACATTAAAAAAAGAAGCTGGAAGTAATATCCTATGCCTTTATTCCCAGCACTCAGGAAGCAGAGGCAGGCAGATCTCTGTGAGATCTAGGCCAACCTGATACACATAGTGAGTTCCAAGTCATCTGGGGTTTCAGACAAACAAACAAAATTAGAAATTAAGTCTTCTGACTTGGCTGGGATTTAGAGGAAGGTGTCAGAGAAGAGAGGCCTACAGGATAGAGTGTATTCAGTTCAGAAGTTTGTGACTTTTCCCAGGACCTTATCAAAGCTGGGTAACTCTTGTGAGAAATGAGAACCTATGAGCTTCAAAGAGAGGAACTGCTGCAGGGTGAGAACGAAAATTCAATGCCATAGATGAGTCAGTGAAGAATAGAGTAACTGTCCAGGCTAAAGTCCAGTTTTGATAAGCACCTTGATCATTCATTTGAGAGCTCAGAAAGCTTCCACATTGAGTGAGAACTACATGCCAATTTGTGGACTATACTGTGAGAATAAAATGTATAATACACCCCCCTAAACAACATAACCCCCTGCCTGACATGGTCAATAGAATTCATGATTATTTAACAGAGTTCCAAAAGGAAAACGTCAACATCATGTAGACAGCACATTTCAGTGACCCTGCAATTCACCAACAATGCTTAAAAATAAAAAAATTAGGGGCTGGAGAGATGGCCTAGCGGTTAAGAGTGTCGACTGCTCTTGCAGAGGATCCGGGTTCGATCCCCAGCACCCACATGGTGGCTGAGAACCGTCTGACTCCAATTCCAGGAGAACTCCAGTTCCAGGGGAATCCGACGCCCTCTTCTGACTTCCTCGGCATTGCATGACATGGGTGCACAAACCTACATGCAGACAATACAGTCATACACATAAGTAAATAAATAAATAAGTAAAATTTTTAAAAAATTTAAAAAATTAAATCCTAGTTAAATAATTAAGCAACTGGGATCCATAATTAAGCAAAAGAAAAATGTCAAGATGATCTCATTATTAGAATTAGCAAAAAATAATTTGAAGCAAGCTTTTGTAAATATATTTGGAGACATTGAGAAGCTATGATGAGAACATATGGAGAATTAAGAAGAAAATAGAACTATGTTCAAAAAGAAACCAATGGAAACTTTAAAAATGAAAACCATAGACTAGAAAGGAAATTTCACAGAGTGAGCTTAAAAACACATAAGATGTTATAAAATAAAGGGTCAAAAAGATATATGAATACCAAGTACCCAAACTTAATACAAACACATTTTAAATGAAAAAAAAAATGACTTATGAGACATCTAAAGTAGTCTGTTATACTGCAATCAGAATCTCAAAAGAAGAGAAAGCTTAGGAGAATTTTGAAGAAATGATACTCAGATAATTCAGTAACCTGGACAAAAATAAGCTTTCTGATCCATGAAGCTTGGCAAATCCTCAATAATACAAATACAAGGGGCACCACAGATTATCAGAGGAGCATCTCTGAAAAACAAAACTGAAAAGGAAAAATCTAAAAAGCAGACAAAGGATAAAAGACATCAAAGAAAGTATTATAGAAATTATAGCTGCCTTCTTATCAGAAACAATGGTGATCAGAAGAAAAAGAATTAACATCTTAAACATGCTCTGAAAGAGGGGAAAAAACACCTTCCATTCAAATGCATTTGTTTCCCAAGGGTGCCAACCATACTGCCTCAAAGTGTTAGTTTAGGACAACAGAAATTTGCTGTCCTGAAAATCTGGGAATCCAGAGTCCAAATCCAAGGTTTTTTCAGGATTAAGTCCTAGAAGCCACTGTGGACAAAGTATCCCATGCATCTTTCTTCCTTTCAGGTGCCTGGCAGTGGTCTTTGGTGTGACTTCATTTGTAGACCCCTCAGCCCCTGTCCACCCATCTCTATCATCACATGTTGTCCTCCTGTGTTCTTTTCTGCCTCTTAGGCTAAGCCATAGGAATTATTTCATCTAAAATCCTCTTTTAATTGCATTTCTCCAAATAAACTATTCCCTAATAAAATCACATTCTCAGACATTACAGGTTAGCATCTGTTAAGGCAAGAAATAGATGCGACTCAATACACAATAACCCTGAATTTTAAGCAGTTTTTATTGAAGCGCAATTTGTCTACAATGAACCACACAAAATGAAAGCATACAATTTGATATGTTTTTATATAAGGATGTAACAAATGGGCCATCAGTAAAATCAGCTTTCTGAATATGTATATCACTGCCCAGCCCTCTACAGTTCCTTCATTCTCCTCTTCACTGTTCTTTCTCCTGTCGATGTTCCTTTAACCAAGAAGCCATGCTACATGCCTTCTGGCAGCATCCTTTAGTTTGTGGTTTGGAGAGATACATTGTGATGTTTTCGTTTATTTATCAATTTCCTTACACCATATTAACCAGATATTTGTGCAAATATTTTAGATGCTAACATGAAAATAGATATTATTTTTAGAGGAGGTTAATTTTTTCTACTAACACTAGCCTCGTTTTTCTTTTTCCTATTTGATATTTTTATTCTTCAAAAATCCCATGTATTTCTAAAATATATTTTATCATATCCATCTACCTGACCTCTCTTCAAATTCTCCTAGTGTCCTCCTACCTCCATCTACCTCATAACTATGTTTTCTTTTAAAATTATTATTAATAATCCCCTTGAGTCCAATTAGTGCAGCCTATATGTACATTGCTATGGTCCATCATCTGGGGCCTAGGCATTGTACCAGCAGCCAGTCCCCAAAGGAAAGTGGCAACCCTGAATTCTAGACATAAATTACATGTTTTTCAAAGGCGAGCAAGAATCTAAGGCATTTTTGTGCAATAAAACCTATGATAATTCTTTTCTGGAAGTTTACATATGAAAAGTATTAAAAGAAATTCTTCAGGCAGACGGAAAATGATCTTTCATAAAAACTGAAACTAAAGCTTTTGTTGTAGAGATCTTTGGTATCTTTGGTTAGATTTGTTCCTAGGTATTTTATTATTTTTGAGGCTATCGTGAGTGGGAAGGTCTTCTTATATTCCTTCTCCACTTGTTTATTGTTGGTGTAAAGAAAGGCCACTGATTTTCTAGGTTAATTTTGTATCCTGCAAGTCAGGGCAGGGGGTGCATTAGAATGTTTCCTTGGAACCTGGCTTCTCACAGGGGACTTGGTAAACTCAATAAAATGTGTAGAAAAAACAACTCCAGGGGTGTGTATAAAATATCCATGCCCCAGCCAGGCGTGGTGGCGCACGCCTTTAATCCTAGCACTTGGGAGGCAGAGACAGGCGGATCTTTGTGAGTTCGAGGCTGGCCTGGTCTGCAGAGTGAGTTCCAGGACAGCTGGGGCCCTTTCTCGAAAAGACCAAAAAAAAAAAAAAAAAAACAAAAAAACAAAAAGCATCTCAACTGCTGGATAGTGGTGTACACCCTTACATTCAGAAGGCAGAGGCAGGTGAATCTTTGGGAATTCCAGGCCAAATTCCATGCCACCCACATAGTGAAACCCTGTCTCCCCCTGCCCCCTCCAACAGAAAAGAAAAAGACAATGAAATATACCTTCTTTTTTTTTTTTTTCTTGTCTCATTCATGCTTTACTAAACAAAATCAAACCCTAACTGGGCTGGATAGCTTTGGTGTCAACTTGACACATCTGGGTTGAGGGAGCCTCAATTGGGGAATTGCCCACTGGCTAGGTCTGTGTGGTGGTGCATGCCTTTAATCCTAGCAGTTGGGAGGCAGAGGCAGGCGGATCTCTATGAGTTCAAGTTAACATAGTGAGTTCCAGAACAACTGGAGCTACAGGAAGACCATCTTTAAAAAAAAAAAGAAAGAAAGAAAGAAAGCTGAGCATGGGCCAGTAAGCAGTGTTCCTCAATGGCCTGAGCTTCAGCTCCTGCCTCCATGTTCTTGTCCTGAGTTCTACCTTGGGCTCCCTCAGTGATGAACTGTGACCTAGGAGATATAAGATGAATAAAACCTTTCCTCCTCCTCAAAAAAAAAAAAAAAAGAAAGAAAGAAACTCTTAATTGTTTCTAAAAGTTTTCTGGTGGAGTTTTTAGCATCCCTTAGGTAAATTATCCTACCATCTGCAAAAAGGGATAGCTTAACTTCCTCTTTTCCAATTAGTACTCCTTTAATTTCCTTCTCTTGTCTTATTGCCCTAGCAAGCTTTTCAAGCACTATGTTGAAGAGGAGTGGTGATAAGGAGCAGACTTGTCAGGTTCCCACCTTTAAGGAAAATGGTTCCAATTTTTCTCCATGTAGGATGATGTTGGTAGTGGGTTTGCTATATGTGGCTTTGATCATGTTGAGGAATGTTCCTTTAAATCCAATTCCCTCTAGGACTTTAAACATGAAGGGATACTGGATCTTGTCAAAGGCTTTTTCTGTATCAATTGAGATGATCATGTGGTTTTTGTCTTTCAGACCATTTATGTGTTTTATGATAGTTATTGATTTACATATGTTGAACCATCCCTGCATCTCTGGTATGAGTCCAACTTGATCATGATGGATGATCTTTTTGATGTGGGTCTGTATGCGATTTGCAAGTATTTTGTTGAGAATTTTTGCATCTATGTTCATTATTGAGATGGGTCTATAGTTTTCTTTTTCTGGTTGTATCTTTGCCTGGTTTTGGTTTTAGAGTGATGCTGGCTTCTTTTATTTTATTTTATTTTATTTTATTTTATTTTATTTTATTTATTTCAGTATGTGTATCAATGTACTGTCTGCATGCAGGTTTGTGCACCCGTGTCGTGCAATGCCGTGGAGGTCAGAAGAGGGTCTCGGATTCCCCTGGAACTGGAGCTCTCCTGGAACTGGAGTTTCAGACGGCTCTCGGCCGCCATGTGGGTGCTGGGGATCGAACCCGGATCCTCTGTAAGAGCGGTCGGCGCTCTTAACCGCTAGGCCATCTCTCCAGCCTGATGCTGGCTTCTTAAAAGGAATTTGGGATAATTCCCTCTGTCTGTATCCTTCTGAACAGTTTGAGTATTAATGGTTGTAAGAACTCTTTAAATGTTTTATAGAATTCTGCTGTGAAACCATCTGGGCTTGGGCTTTTTTTAGCTGGGAGGTTTTTAATTACATTTTCAATTTCATCAAATATTATGGGTCTGTTTGAACTGTCAACCCTCATCCTACCACAAAGATACATGAACATCCATGTTTATTGCTGATCTCTTCATAATAGTGAAGAGCTGGAACCAACCCAAATGTCCCTCAACAGACTAGTGGATGACAAAAATGTGGTTCATCTACACAATGGAGCATTATTCAGTGGCAAAGAAAGATGACATCATGAACTTTTCAGGTAAATGGATGGAACTAGAAGCCATTATGCTAAATGAAGTAACACAGTACCAGAAAAACAAACAGCGAATGGTTTCCCTCATTTGTTGATGCTAACACCAAATCCCCAGTTGAAAGGCAAGCTGAACAACATTATTGTTATATTTCTGTTTATCTGAAAGCAACTATGTTGTTATAATGTGACTCTCTTAACAGGCTTTAGAATCGACCCACCACTTATTTTCAGACTCTGTAATTACTGTATATGAGTGGAAAGTATATATTCATATTTTAGTGTAATATAAAATTAAAGCAGGAAAATGTGAATTCCTAAACATAAAAAAAGACTGAGAGAAAGATCCAGGACAATTATGCCAGAATGCATGATCTGGAGTGGAGTGGGGGGAAGGGAAAGAGGAATATGTCTAAATTGAACTGAAAAAATGATGTCTGAAATACACAAGACATAAATTAAAGCATTATATTAAAAAACTGAAACTAAACAAGGTCATAAAGATGACTGACATGGCTAACGTGTGAGTAACTATAAACACAAGATAGTATCCTCTGTTTACAACTGAATACAAAACTTAAAAACATTTTATAAATATAAGTGATAAAGCACTTATCAAAGCAGCAAATTGAGTATAGTCATCTTCAAAAAGGAATGCTACACTAAGGCCAAAGAGTTCATCCTTCTAATGCAAATGTGATTTAACAATCAAAGTAATTCAGCACATTAACAATCAGATGCAAGAATAAACTAGGAACAATGCAGTCTCAAGAGATTTATTCATTTTCTCTTTCTCACCAAGTAATTAGAAGCTCTGTTCCTTATGAGCAGTGAAGTTATACAATAGAAAATCCAAAACACATTTCCAAGCAAGGGATATATAAAAAACAGAGGGACAGTTGGACATGGTGTAACAAGCCTGTAATCCCAACACTCAAGAGGCTGAGGCAGGAGGATTGAAATTTTGAGACCAGCCCAAGCTGCATAATGTAACAAACCTGTGATTCCAATACTCAAGAGGCTGAAGCAGGAGGATTGCAATTTTGAGACCAGCCCAGGCTACATAGTGAGTTTCAGTATTGCCTAGCTCACTTTATGAGACTTCACCTCAAAAATGGGGAAAAATGGTGGAGGGAGGATGGACTCGGAAAGAAGTTCCAGGATAAACATTCCATATATTCTGCACAGAAGGTATATACGAGGCTTCTCTGGATTCAGAGAGCAGCATTAGGGGAAAGAAATCAAGAAATAAGAAAAAGTTAATTTGATGAATTTGGCCATGTGAGTAGGTTGACATATATATATATATGTGTATATATATATGTCAACCTACTATATATATATATATGTATATATATATATGTGTGTATATATATACATATATATATAATTATGTATATATATTATATATACATAATTATATATACATATATAATATATATAATCTGAGCATAATATATATATATTATTGAGTGTGTAATTCCCACCCCTAGCAAAAAGAAGTCCAGCAACTACATGAGCTAAGTTTTGAAGACAGTTTTTTTTTAATTTTTAATTTTATTTATTTTTGTATGTGTATGAATGTACTGTCTTCATGTAGGTTTGTGCACCCGTGTCATGCAATGCCTCGGAGGGCAGAAGAGGGTCTCGGATTCCCCTGGAACTGGAGTTCTCCTGGAATTGGAGTTACAGACAGTTCTCAGCCGCCATGTGGGTGCTGGGGATCGAACCCGGGTCCTCTGCAAGAGCAGTCAGTGCCCTTAACCACTAGGTCATCTCTCCAGCCCCAGGCTTCCAGAATTCTAACTTCAGACAGGGTCTCACTTTGGTACCCCTGCCTGGCCTGGAGCTCTCTATGTCGACCAGGCTGGCCTTGAATTCCCAGAGATCCACCTGCCTCAGCCTCCCAAGTGCTGGGATTAAAAGCCTGTGCTACCATACCCGGCGATTCTAGTTTTATTTANACAGATGCATGTAGGCTGGCAAGCCCCATGTACAGATGCATGTAGGCTGGCAAGCCCCATGTACAGATGCATGTAGGCTGGCAAGCCCCATGTACAGAGGCATGTAGGCTGGCAAGCCCCATGTACAGAGGCATGTAGGCTGGCAAGCCCCATGTACAGACGCATGTAGGCTGGCAAGCCCCATGTACAGATGCATGTAGGCTGGCAAGATCCATGCATAGATGCATGTAGGCTGGCAAGCCCCATGTACAGGTGCATATGGGCTGGCAAACTCCATGCACAGATGCATGTAGGCTAGCAAACTCCATGCACAGATGCATGTAGGCTAGTAAGCCCCATGTACAGATGCATGTAGGCTAGCACACTCCATGCACAGATGCATGTAGGCTAGCAAACTCCATGTACAGATGCATGTAGGCTAGCAAGCCCCATGTACAGATGCATGTAGGCTGGCAAGCTCCATGCACAGATGCATGTAGGCTAGCAAACTCCATATATAGATGCATGTACGCTAGCAAGCCCCATGTACAGATGCATGTAGACTAGCAAACTCCATGTACAGATGCACGTAGGATAGCAAACTCCATGTACAAATGCATGTAGCCACACCTGGATTCACATGCTTTACACACCAAGTCATTTCCTCCCTCAGCAACTCATTGTGATTCAGTGTTTCATCAGGTCACTTTATGTTCTTTGTCTCATTTAGTCCTTAAAATAATTCTACAAAGTATAATTTCTCAATGTTATGAACGGAAATTAAAACAAAAAGATGTAACTTGCTCAAGATATCCTTTAAGGTCCATATTCATAAACTGTGCCTTTTTATTTGCTTTGCTCCTAGAACCTCTTATAGGCTCTTGTCTTTTAAACCCTTCCTTTCTCTGCTTCCTCCCTCTCACAATATCTCCAAATGCCAGAGCTTAATCTTTTTCTGCAGAGGTCTCTCCAGCAAGGCTTACAATCAACCATTAGTCTCCTTTATGGTCCCCTTTTACCTCTACTTTCACTGAACTTTATTGGTCTGACATTTGTTTTTAAAAATTATCAAATTGAATATAAGAAGGTATCTTCATGGCCAGATGAAGTATTCCATACTGATATACACCATTAGAAGGATGAAAGGGCCATATAATTGTTTGTTCTACATTTACCTGGACTAAAAAGGTAAAGGCCCACTTGATATATGTGCAGGACACAGTATTAAGAGATTGTATGGTAGAAGGTTGCATGATATGTATCATTACTTTTTTCATGTGACTACTTATGACATGTGAAGCAGATGTCAGAAACACGATGTTGTATAAGATAGGGTCCCTGCTTTTAAATTTTTAGTCTCATTTAATCTTACGATTGGACCATCTATCCCAAGGGGGCATTATCATTACCATTTCATAGGTTGTGTCATTTTGCCTCTCAAGATAATCTCAGAAGTATTACATCTCTTACATACAAATTAGAAAACAAGTTCAAAGAAGTTGAAATTCTTCATGAAATCACACAGTATTATTGACATGGCTAGAACTGAGTATAAGCCTCTTCAACTTCAAATATTTTGTTCCTAACTACCAAGACATAACTGTCTGTTCAGTAAGAGATTTTTTTCTAGACTTTCACATGCTCAGTTCTGTTGAGAAGATTCAAGGTGTCACAGAGTACACTCACTTCCACCCTCTTTAAGGTGTCTCAAAATGAGTATAGTATACCTGTGAGATGAAGTTGTCCTGGTTTTAGAATCTGACAATATCTACTATAATCAGCTAACTTGTTCATGAGAGTTTCCATTACTAAGACAAATACAGCAGAGGATAAAATTTGAGCCCATAGTTTCAGTCCATGATTGGCTTGCTCCATTGTTATGTGTCTATGATGAGGAATACATTATGGCAGCATTACTGTGTTGTGGAAAAAAAATTCCTCACTTCATGGAAGCCAGAAAACACACACACACACACACACACACACACACACACACATGCACACACATCCTTTTTCTAATCTATCCTTATTTCCCATGTTAGATACTTTCTCATTGCCTTGATTGAAATGTCTGACAGAAGCAACTTCAGAAAGGAGGGGTTTATTTGGCTCACAGTTTGAGGGTGTCATCTATCATGGCAGGGGAGTCCTTGCGGCAAGAGCATGAGACAGTAGGTCACATTTTACCAGCAGTAAGGCAGCAGAGGAAGATGAATGCTGATGCTCCACTCAGTTTCTCCATTGTTCTTCAGTCCAAGACCCTGCCTAACTCATGGAGCAGAGCCACCCACATCCAGAGCAGTATTCTTTCTTAGCAAATGCTTTCTCTAAATACCTTCTGACGCATGCCAGAAGATTTTTTTCTGAGTTGATTCCAAATCCTGTCAAGTTGACACTGCATTTTAACCATCATAACTCCACCCATTATTGATCTGACAAACACAGAAGTCATTACATTTCACCATAGCCACTGAAATCTTATTTTCATCTCCTAGTACAACATGCTTTAGTAAAGCTGAAAGTCCCTATGTTGTTCAACAGTCACAGCATCTTCAAAATTCCAAAGTCTCCTTTGATATTCAAGGTAATATCTTAACTCTGAGCCCCTTTAACATCAAAATGTAAATTATGACTATATATAACTGCGTAAAATAAATATTCCCATTATAAAAGTGAGAAACAGTAGGACAGCAAAGAAATATTTCAAGCCAGCAAAAAAAAAAAAAAAAATACTGATGGTTCCATGATGAGCATCTAAAGCAGGTGACAGAATTTTCTCTCTTTCTTGGGATGGCTCCCCGCTGTGGTGGCAGTTTTCTCAGCAGAGTATCCCATGGTTGGTTCTGACATCTCTAGAATCCAGAAGTCCCCATTCTAACCTGGGCTTCATCCTATCACTTACGTAAGGCTCCTCAAGGCCTCCTTTCAGAAATTTCTGTCTAAAATACATTGTGTGGCCATGGTGGTTTTAGTATATTTCCCATCCTTCCTCAATATTCTAGTGGGTGTTGTTGATTGGTTAGTAGTTTGCTCGCTAGTTGATAAAGAATTGAATTTTTTTAATTTCCAAGAGGTCTTTTATTATATATACTCTATATCTATATATTATACTACAATATTGTTTAAATAACTTTGAAGGACTAAGCACAGAAGGCAGAAATCACATCATGAAGATCTAATTTGAACTCTCCAAAAACACATACTCCAGGCAGCCAGGCCCCTTGTTTCCTCATTGCAAACTAAGGAACCTGCTCTCTAAGATCTTATACCCATGATTATTTCTATTTTGACATTCCGGATGTCTATTGATATTTTTCAGTACATTTACCTCAGAATTCCTGCTGATAATAAGCCTTCATTTAGTACCCAAAATAATCCAGAGGGGAACTTGAACTTCTTATTTAATCATAGATACCTTAATGAATATCAATTAGAAACAGGGAGAGAAAATTTGGAGTAAGAAATAATGGCCTTGATATTAATTGTTCTTGCTTATCTGTCTGAAACAGAGCAAAGTATTTTGTATTTTCTTGGGCTCATAATTGTATTTAAGGCAAGTATGTATTCCCTAGAATAAAAACAAACATTGTTATATTTTCTACTAATAACATTGAAGGATGTGGCTTCATGATTCCTTCTTTGTTTCTATTATTTCTCGGCATTCAGATTGACTGAAACAAAAGAAAGGGAACCAACTGAGAAGGATGAACAGCTTGAAAAGCAGTGTGGTGTGTTCTGCCTGATTCAAACCTAAAGATTAGATTTGTGTTTGCCTGCAAACTGCAGGCAAAGTAGCACTCAGAATCAGAGCAGTCATGATAAGAAACTGAAATCAACCAAAGAGGGACTCACCAGTGTGTGACTGGGCTGAGATAGTATCAAGAGGAGCTTTAGAGAACAAATTCAATGCTCTGCCTTACTGTGAAGTTTATAGCTTAACAGGAGGTTCTTATGCATTAACCTTGGCCTATAAAAACCTTGGACTAAAATAGATTTTCTGTTTTGCAAGCCCATGCAATAAAAACTTGATTGAAAGCCAATATGCAGAGATTAAAATCAATAATGTTGGGACAGTGCATACTCTTTACATATTGCTACATAAATAATAGCAGAATTGCAGCAGCAGTAGCAGCAAAAGTAATCACTGTAGAAGTAGTTGTTCTGTGACCTTATTATTAAGTGGAAGACAAGTGTCCAGAGGCAATGTCTTCGCCCTCTGTCTTGATCTCCATGTCAAATACTCGAGGAAAGTGGAAGTTGTAGAAGGACAAATGAAGGAATCTAGATCCGTATATAATTACATAGAGCAAACATACACATACAGGTATACAGCACAGGACACACACACACACACACACACACATTTGTAGACTCTATATGGTAGGCAGCATCACCTCACCTCTGTAACACAGATGTAAAAAGTAAGATTCAAAGAGTTAAAATTTTTTAGCAGGTTTACGTTTTTACTAAGTTTATGGCCTAGGATGCAAACTAAGGCATGCCTAGCCTTACCCATTTTATAGCATTCCTAATGTTGTATATATCCTGATTATAAAAATAGTAATAGCCTCTGTTACTCATTTTAACAAATAACATGTTATGGTGTAGATATTAGTAAGTTCTATTGAAAATTCTGTTCTGATTCACCTCAGAAAATGATGATTTGACATTCATACAATTCAGAAGCGTTGAGATTGAAAATCAGGCCTAATTTCAAGAGAACCCTCCATTACCCACTCAACACCACACTCTGGTTGTAATGGACCCTGTGAGTGGTGAGGGAAATTCCCAATTTCCTCTTCTATCCTTACCTAATTGCTGATAAACACTGATTCACACTCTAAAAAATGATTGGGAAGAGTCTCTTCCCAATCATTCTTCTTTTTGGACTTTATTTGAGCATCTCAGCTGGGGCGAGGGTAGGAGGAAATCCTTTAGAGACTCTCCTCCTCAGTGGGACCTGTGGCAGAGAGCAGAGCAAAAAAGGCCCAACTTCCTGGGCAGTCCTGGAAATGTCATTAAAGAGAGCAACAAAGAGTGAAGAACAGCTTCTATGAGAATGAAGGCAGACAAACTTGACAACCTGCAGAAAGTTAATAAAGAGACATCAGGGAATCCTGAAATAGAAAATGACAATCAAATCAGATTAGAGATCAATAACAAATGAACCTTAAAATCAAAATATCAAGGAGCATCTCATCACTTGTGTTTCTTTACAGTTTTTTTTTAAAGTTATGGAATCTTACTACACTGTTAACTCTTTGTGAGAACTTTATTTTCTGGTATAAGGAGCACACACTAGCTAGACCTTGAGTTAGACTTCATTCACCCTGTAGCACTTGCATGGTGTTACAAAGAGAAGCTTTGGCTTTCCCAGTATGCTTAGGCACCAAAGGGAGAGAATCTGTCCATTAGACACTCTCCAGGATCATCTTCTAGTCTTTTGGGCTCTGTCATGAGGAGTTAGGTTGTCTGCCTTCGATCTCAATTCTACCAACTCCTCAGTGTGACTTTGGGATGTCCATTAAACCTTCTAAGCCTCTTGTGATTCATGCAATATAGTTTACTATAAAGGCTCAAAGAAATAATTCTGTTAGGAAAACAATTACCACATAGTAAGTGATCAATAGGTTTTAAATGTTATGTTCACTGTCTCACAGAATAAGGTTATATGTTAACCATGCTAATGGGTGATTTTGATGTTTATTGATTATATTATTTGAAAGAGTCAGAAGAGGATAGCAAGCTATGGAAGCATTAGCTGAAACAGAACTAATACTGCACCTTCCTACAATGACAATATTAGTCCTCATAAAAGTTGGTTGTTGCATTTCCCACTCTACTAATTTGGTTAATAATGTTAATGTTGTGCTTTGGAGACTTTGGTGGTGTGAAGATTTGTTCCTCTTGTCCCCTCACTCTGTGGTAAGCATAAGGACCATCTCTCTACATGAGAAGAATGGACTTGTGGTTCAGAAGTAAATCCTGATAGATTTTTGACCATATCCTTCTGTTCTCCCAGGCAATCCTTGTCTTCACCTAATACTCTGTCTACTTAGAGTCACTGTGCAGGAAATTACACCTTTGATTTTTGCACCTCAGTTGCCTACTAGGAGCCATATTTTCCTCTACTTGTCAGCTAACAAAATTCATCAGCAGACATAACTAAATTAGATTAAAATATTTTTATTTACTTCTTATTTTATCAGTGTTTCACCTGCATGTATGCAGGGTGGCACCCAAGTCATGCAGTCCCTGTGGAGCCCAGAAGAAGGCATTGGAGCCCCTAGAACTGGAGTCATGGATAGCTATTAGCTGCCATGTGTGCTCAGAACTGAACCCAGGTTCTCTGCAAGAAGAACCACTGCTCTTAACTGCTGACCCATCCCTCCAGCCCCAACTAAATGAAGCCTCCTCAATCTTTTGTGCTTAACTGGACAGCATTATAAGGTGGAAACTGCATGATGTAGAGATGATCAAAGAGCATTGTTTCAGGCTTTGTACCCTTTCACCAATTGTCTTAATAGTTTGGAACACAGTTGTTGCATCTGTAACATTAGAATAGCCTATTTCAATGGGGTTGTGGTAACAATTTATGTAATATATATATATATCACGTATTCTCATTGATATACATGTATATATATATGTATATATATACGTATATATATGTATATATATATACGTATATATATGTATATATATACATATATATACATACATGTATATATATATACATATACATATATATATATATCAATGAGAATACTTGCCTAAAGAACCAACACATATGCTTGTGGAATATAATGGAAGCAGTTGGGGATCTGGTGTGAAGTATTTCTTACTAATGCTAATGAGAGACATTTTCTTATTAACTTTTTTTAAGGGAACATAGTTTGGGACACAACTGTTCACTCCCAGCTGTAGATGCATCTTGCTTTCTAATAAGCATTTGCTGGGTCCATAGTCCCATCTGCTCCACCTAGAGAAGCCACAAGGGGGAGCACTTACCTATCTGGATTGACTGCATGCCCACTGCAGCTCCGTTGTCCCAACAGCCATTTCCTGGTTTAAAAAAAAAAAAAAGTTTCCTTCCATACAAGAAGATAGACACAGCTAAGCTAAGCAAGAGAAGCACCATGGTTATGACTTTGTGCTGCCACTAACTTGCTTGTTTAGGGGACCTAACCTCTTTTAGATTTCACTTTATTTCTAAAATTCACTCAGAATTTGTCAGGTCTAATGTAGGCAACAATGATGCCCAGATGAAAAGATCTCTTCCTGGGGCTGGAGAGATGGCCTAGCGGTTAAGAGCGCTGACCGCTCTTACAGAGGACCCGGGTTCGATCCCCAGCACCCACATGGCGGCCGAGAACCGTCTGAAACTCCAATTCCAGGAGAACTCCAGTTCCAGGGGAATCTGAGACCCTCTTCTGACCTCCGCGGCATTGCACGACACGGGTGCACAGACTTGCATGCAGACAGTACATTCATACACATACGGAAATAAATAAAATTAATAAAAAAAAAAAAAAAGAAAAGATCTCTTCCTTATCTTCAAAGCATCTTGGGTTAAGCATACTTGCCAACCAACAGTAGTGATCATGAGCTTAGAGGAAGGTACCTCTGGGTTTTGCTACAAATCAGGAAAGAAAATTTAAACTCCTTATCTACAAGGCAAAGTCAACTTCACATTTGAATAGGAAGCAGGATTCAGACTAGAGGAAACAAAATATATAAACATGGACAGGAGAGGAAAGTAAAATCAGGGTACCCTGGAGATAGGACCCAAATTCTCACCCAGGTTCGCATCCATTTTTCTGTAAAGGAAATCCATTCTCTGATTACACAGTATTTTCAAAGTCATGCAAGGGTGTGTGTGTGTGTGTGTGTGTGTGTGTTCAGAATATATATTCAGATGAGGTAGTTACATAATTTCTAAAGTCCCCTGTCATTGTATGACATCAATGTAATAAAAAATATGTATATAAATAACAGTAGATAGGCCTCAAAGCTGTCTGTCTCCAGTCCTTTCCTTCTCATACAATGATTAGCAATCAGCTATTGCACACCCTTACTTTAAGTTGGTTCCTTTGCAGTCATTAAATTTGTATTTATTTCTGCTTTCAACCACCTTGAGAAATTTCCATTTCTTCTCTATTACCCGGGCTTCGTTTTCAGAATTATTTTCCTAATTAAACTAAATTGCACAATGATTTTAAAAATTACCACCTCGTTTCTTCTTCACAAAACTATTATAATCTGCTACTGGCTCCTTTCTCTTGGTGGGAATGTCATTTCTCCGAGTCTGCCTACATCCACCCACACTCACTCTCCTGTCTCCTCCTGTAATCCCAAGCCAACCCCTCCATGTCAGCACTTGGCTCATCTTTCACATTTGGAGATTATTTTTATATCGCGTTGTCTGTTCTCCTCCCAGCATCAATGATCTTTTAGTCTTTCTCTCTGCTTAATTCCTCCCACTGCCATCCAAACATCATAAAATGTCTCTGGTCTTAAGGAAAATCCTCTCATTAGTTTTATACTTCTCTCCTATAATCTCCTCATTCACCATGGTAGCAAAATTCCTGGAAAAAAAAAAAAAAGAAAGAAAATCTCTTCCAGCTATTTCTCCCTTTTCTCACCTCATCTTTCATCTGAACCTATGTGAGCCAGGAGTTTGACAAGAGCTAACCGTCACATTATTTCATTCAATACTGTCATGTTCAGTGATTCACATTTTTGAAACACTTTTGTTGATTTTACAGGGGCAAGATATTTTCCCTGTTTGCCTCCTACCTCACCAACAACTTTGTTAATTTGTTCCTGAATTTGTTTTGTCTTCTCCACCTCTAAAATACGAAGTGCCTTCCCATTTCCATTTTGTTCCTCTTTCCTTCTCTAACCATATTGCAGTTGCTTCTTCTAAGATTTCTATAACTTGGAATATTTCTTGTGCAGTAATATTTCCAAACTTGGCACCTCCACCTGGATGACGGATACTTGTTATTTTTTAAATATCTACGTTGTATTAGTTACTTTTCTTGTTACTGTGATAAAATCCATAGCAAAAGTAACTGAAGGACAGAGGATTTCCTTTGGCTTCGTTTGAGGGTATAGCCCCTATGGGTGGGAAGTAATGGCAGCAGGCGTGTAAAGCATGCACCATATTGTGCTCATCGTCACCAAGCAGGTAGAGATGAACGCTGGTGCTCAGCACGCTAGGTCTTTATATCAGTCCAGGATACCAGCTAGTAAGGTAATCTCATGCACATTTCGATTGGGGCCTCGTTAACCCTTTCTGGACACACCATCATAGACATATATCAAAGTGTATATGGTGATTATAAATCAGGTCAAGTTGACAATAAAAATTAACCAGCATGATTTCAAGTTTTGTCAGTTTGACATCCAACACATTTTTAAGTCACAACCTTTTACCCTTGGCCTATAAATTTTCCTTTTTGTCTCATAACCTATTTATCCACACAATCTTTAAGACTGTAAAAAAAAATGTCTAAATTGAAATGCATCTTCTGAGACTCGAGGCAGTCTCTTAAGAGTGAGCCCCTAAAAAACAAAAATCAAAGAACAACTTACGTACTTCCAATATAAAGTAGAAGAGAATAAAATTCCCATTTTAAAAGTGAGAACAGGAGGTCATCAAGGAAAGACTAAACCAAAGCAAAACCACAAAGCAGCTGCACAAACACCAAATCCTGCGATTCCATACCTGGTCTCTGAGGCTTCTGAATGAGTCTTGCAGGCTTTCAAGGCCTTGTGTAGTCCTGCCCCTTCAGCTCTGCCACCTACAGCACATGAAGCTGCTCTTGGAACTAATCCACACTTAGAGCATCCATCAGTGCACATCAGTTGCTCACTCTGTGCTCACTCTACCAAAGATGTGGACTCACTTAGATCCCAAAGATCTCAACTATATTTGGTGAAAAATGATGTTTACAAGCCATGTTCTAAGGAGAAAGCACACTTACAGAAGCTGGGGTAGCATTCCAGTTGGGCTGCTTTTGGTCCTATTTATGTCTATTTTATCACAAGCTAATGGAATTCCCAATCCTCTATCACAGGCTCACCTTCACCTTTGCCCATCCCAACTTCACCTCACTTATTTTATACTATGGGAGACATAAAATTGTTTCCAAATGTCTACACACTGTTATTACCAGTATAGTTTAGGAAAGTTCAGGATTTCCTCTCATTTCATGTTATTCTTAGCTTGTACAGTCATGTGTTAAAATGTTTGCCCATTGTGCAGACATCATAGACTTTATTTACTTGGATTAAGAAGGCTATAATGCTACATGTGGTCTAGCATTATATATCCATGTGACCAGGATAGCCCATGCAGTCAATCATCAGCCAAAATATTGGTATGGGGCTACATGATTTCCAATAAGGGTCTACAGCCATAACAATATGATTTAATGATTATGAATTAATCTGGTTTTATGTGAATATGTGATCAATCAACATAGAGTTGAAATTTCATTTGGTGTTTTCTTAACATGTGATGCAATGGTTCAGTTTGCAAATAATCTAATATTCTTGAATGGATGTTCATAGGGTAAATGTTTTCCCTTTTGATCTGTGTTATCTATGTGGGGTTTAATTTAAATATAAAATGTTTAATACAAATGTATGCAATTTAATTATTTTATTTTGCAACCATGTAAATGGGAATAGTATTTGTGCTGGTTAGCTTTAGTGTCAACTTGACACACCTGGGTTGAGGGAGCCTCAATTGGGGAATTGGCTCCATTGGATTAGCCTGTGGCCACATCTGTGGAGTATTGTCTTGATGGTTGAGTAGTGTGGGAGGGCCCAGCCCACAATGAGTAGTGCCACCCTGGGCAGGTTGTTGTGTGCTGTATAAGAAAGCAGGCTGGGCATGAGCCAGAGGAGCAAGCCAGTGAACAGCATTTCTCCATGGACTGTGCTTCAGCTCCTGCCTCCAGGTTCCTGCCCTGAGTTCCTTGCCTTTGGCTCCCTGAGTAATGAAATGTGACCCAGGAGATGTGAGCTGAATAAACCCTTTCCTCCCCAAGTTGGTGTTGGTCAGAGTGTTTTGTCACAGCAATGGAAGACAAACTAGGACAGAAATTAGTACCAGAAAAGTGGGGTATTGCTGCGACAGACCTGACCTTGGTTTTTGGGGAAGGATTGTGGAGGCATTTGGAACTTTGGGCTGGGAAGATCATTGAATGCCTAAAGATCCGTTGCTGTGGAACTTGGAGCAGTTTTGCTGAAGGAGTTGTAGAAGATGGAGGCCTGGCTTGTGAAGTTTCTAGTTTCAAAGGGGAGCAGAGATCATCAGGACTGTGTAATCTGTGGGTTCTGGTCAGCTGGGGCTGAGGAATCAGCTGTAAGTAACAAGAGACCAGAACCTGAAGTGAAAT
>VZQC01007342.1:2944878-3065961 GCA_009823505.1 Rhizomys pruinosus | reverse complement strand
TCTTTGTTGTACTGAAATTGTGCTGTTTAGCTGGGCTGAAAAACAGATGTAAGAAGAGACCAGCACAGCTGTGGTGAAATTTTCTGGGAAGTATTTTTCATGGTCAGCACATAGAAGTACTGTCCAGCACAGGGGCCATTAGCCTCCATTCTCAACGCATGTAGTTCAGGACTTGGTATATGTGTGACTCCTATATGGTTCTGGTGTCGAAATTTGAAGGGGTTACAGAAGACAGCCAAGGCTTGAGCACATGAAGGCAGAAGACATGGTGGATGCACTCTCGTTGCAAGTGAAGAACCCAGGAATGCAGATGGAGTCATGAGAGAATCTGAGCTTTGCACAGAGAGTCAGAAAGGCCATTGGATGAAGTCTGCACCTCAGTTAGCATAGCACCCCAGCATTTATGGAGCCAATCTTGGGGGAACACACCAAGAGAGTTTAAAGTGGTGGGAAAAATGGAGTGGCCTGCGGCCGAGAGATGACTGTGGGTGCTGTGGATGGCAGAGCCACAGAAGAGCGGAGTGATACCCTGGAATCCCAGAGTTGTGAGTGAATCCCAGTGTCCCAGCCTTGAGCTACTTTGTGGACTGGTTTTGTTTAATTTGTGCCTGATTCTTCTTTGAAATAGACATGTTTTGACTTTTACGCATTACCCACAGTTAATAGACTTATAATACACTGAAACTTTAAAGTTTTGGAATTTATAGAGGGCGTGTTAAGTTTATGTCTTAGGTTGTGATTATGTTAATATCATACTTTGGGGCTAAGAACTGGAAAGGTGGTGGTTAATAGTGATGTTTTTTGTGTGTCAAGTTGACAAGGCAATTGTGCTGATAGCTTCAGTGTCAACTGACACACCGGCAAGGAACCTGTTTGAGGGAATTTCCTCATTGGAATTCCTCATTGATTATTTTGTGGCATGTCTTGGAGTAGTGTCTTGACAGTCGAGTAGTGTGGGAGGGCCCAGCCCACAATGAGTAGTGCCACCTGGGCAGTTGTTGGTATGTGACTGTATAAGAAGGCAGGCTGGAACAAGCAAATACTTTTCTCATAGTTATTTTTAAGTTTGATTGCAAGTTTTTTGACGAGAAGGTTTACTGTCTATCTGTACCACCCTTTTTTTTTAACCCATGAGTCTCCAGAAGACAGTTTGTATTATACATATATAGGTGGATGTAGGCACAGATCTTCATCAATATTCCCTGTTGTTTTGGGTGCTATATATGATTAACTTGGGGGACAACTTAATTTTATGTTAAATCATCTTAAGAGGAATGCTACAAGTGGATTACTTGTGTTCCGACAGGACAAAATGTCACCAACTAAACTCTGAGAAAGAAAGATACAGCTGCATTGAGTAGGATGTACGAGAAAGTGCACACTGAAAGGGTGACCCGTTGAACTGAGAGAAGAAAGCCTCAGATTGCATAAATCGAACCCCTCGTGGCCCTATCGGTACAACTAATTTTAGATGAGTCCTAATGAAACTCACCTTTAGGTGCCGCAAAGTTTTGATATGAGAGACTTTCTTGTCTCCCCCAGAACAAGGAGAAATATGACGATGATGAGGTCCTCTCCAACTGTAAATTGGAGACAACTATTATAGAGGTAATCTCTTATAAAACATGATAAAACTCCTTCTTTAATTGAATATAGCATGGAACTGTAAGGATTACTCTCTGTTCCCCTCACCCCACGCTGGAAGGTGGGGCTGTGGGGGTTTCAGCACAACAGCCTGCAAATTGGTTTTACATGAAGGATGCTTGTACTCATGGATTATCACTTATAGCTAAAAAATGGAAAAAAAAAAAACCTGAGAGAGATATGCAGGACAGTCATGGCAGAATGCATGATCTCGGTTGGGGTGGGGGTGGGGGGGAAGGGAAGGGGAGATATACCTGAACTGAATTGGAAAATGATGTATGAAATGCACAAAGCATCAATAAAAAAAAATGTTAAAAAAAAAAAGAAGGCAGGCTGGGCATGAGCCAGAGAAGCAAGCCAGTGAACAGCATTCCTCCATGGCCTGTACTTCAGCTCCTGCCTCCGGGTTCCTGCCCTGAGTTCCTTGCCTTGGGCTCCCTGAGTGATAAAATGTGACCCAGGAGATGTGAGCTGAATAAACCCTTTCCTCTCCAAGTTGGTATTGGTCAGAGTGTTTTGTCACAGCAATGGAAGACAAACTAGGACAGTATTTGAAGGATTGATAAAATTCTCCAGAAAATCATCTAATAAGAGTTATTTTATACAAATAGTTCTTTGAATTATCTTATTTTATTTGGTTTAGCAGTCTGCTTAATCATTTCAGTGCATCTAGGATCAATTAAGATAAATTTTATTTCTGGGGGCTGGAGATATAGCCTACAGTTAAGAGCACTGACCGCTCTTGCAGAGGAGCCGGGTTCAATCCCCACACTCACATGGCAGCTGAGAACCATCTGTAACTCCAGTTCCAGGGGAATCCGACACCCTCTTCTGACCTCTGAGGCATTGCACGACATGGGTGCACAGACTTACATGCAGACAGTACATTCATACACATACAAAAACAAAAATAAATAAAATTTTAAAAAAGATACATTTTATTTCCATTTAGAATTCCGTATATATAATATAGATTGATATGAAATAATTTCATGATTTTGTTCATTTATTCATCTTAAAATGTTATTTTCCCACAGCCACTTCTCCTTTTCTGTATATTTATACCTGCTTTTATTATTTATTCCTTAGCTGGGCATGGTGGCGCATGCCTTTAATCCTAGCACTCGGGAGCCTGGTCTACAGAGTGAGTTCCAAGACAGCTGGGGCTACAGGGAGACCCTGTCTTGAAAAGACCAAAAAATTATTATTATAGTAATAAATAAATTATTATTTATTACTATAATAAATCATTGATTTGTTAGTTTTCCACGAATATCCATAATTTACCATTTTAAATTACTTTTTAAATATCAGTATTACTTTATTAGTTTATAATTTGAATGCCAATGATGTACATTTATTTAAGTCAGTTTAAGCACTACCAAAAATGTACTTTGACAAGTATAATACAATCAAGGTATAGAGCATTTATTTTTTTTCACTATCCAAATTCTTTCATGAACGTTTACAGTTAACAGCATTATTTCCATTGGGGAAAGTACTGATCTACATTCTTTCCCTCAAGTTAATTGATCTGTTTTGTTTTATTTAATATATTTATTATTTGTATTTTATGTATATGAGTATATTGCTTGCATGAAGGTAAGTTCACACATATTGTACAATGCCTATGGAGGTCAGCAGAGATCATTGGATCTCCTGGAACCGGAGTTACAAATGTTTGTTAGCTCCCATGTAGGTTCTGGGAATCAAACCCAGGTCCTCTGCAAGAGCATTCAGTGCTCTTAACCTTTGAGCCATATCTCAAGCCCCCCCCCCAGCCTGTTTTCTTTTTATTAATAAAATTTTAAGTGTTTTTCCTGGTAACTGAAATCTCTATACAACTATCTGTGCACTCCATCTTTTCATGGCTTAGGAAATTTCTCCCTTGATAAAAGCCAGTATGAGTTGGCATTTTGCCTAGAAGAAAGAAGGCTGAATAATATTTAATGAGCTCAAGGCAATCTGTCAGCAGCTTTCTTAGTGCTAATAGGTCAAGTCAACAATATCTATTCCATTTCAGTACCTGAGCTCAGAGCAGTGGAGGAGCTGGCTTCAAGCACATACAGCATTCACAAGGCTTCTCTTTCCAACAAAAAGTAAATGATCCAAAATATACCACATACTGGGGCGCAAAAGAACCCTCAATAAATAGCCCTCAAATTGAAATAATTCCATGTATTCTATCAGCCGATAATGCAATAACACTTAAAATCAACAGCCAAAGAAGTTCCAGTGACTGCGTGAATTTAAGAAGATTAAGCAATATGCTCTTGAATAATGAATGGGTCAAAGAAGAAATCAAAAAAGAAATAAAAAGTAATTCCTGCAGGTAAATGAAAATGATAATACAACACAACAAAACCTCTAGTACACATTAAAAGAAGTCCCAAGATGGAAGTTCGTTGCTCTAAGCACCTACTTTAAAAAAAATCAGAAAAAGCACAAATAAATGACTTAATAGTACAACTCAAGAATCTGTAAAAACAAGAATAAATGAAACTATAACCCAGCAGACAAGGAAAACAATAACAAAAATCAGAGGAGAAATTATAAAATAGAAATGAAGAAAACAATACAAAGAATCAATGAATCTAGGATCTGGTTTTTTGCAAAGATAAACAACAAGACATACAAACCCTTAGACCCTTATCCCAGATAACAGAAATAAGAAAGAAAGAAAGAAAGAAAGAAAGAAAGAAAGAAAGAAAGACTCCAAATCAGCAAAATCTTAAAAAGAAAAACCAGTACCGACATAAAAAAGATCCAGCATATTAATAAGGGAATGTGTTAAAAACCTACACACTAGTTAATTAGAAAAATCTAAAAGAAATGGACGAATTTCTAAATTCAGTGGAACAAAGTTAAACTAATAAGAGATCAACAAATTAAAGAGACCCAGGACAAAGCTCAGTACAGATGAATTCACAACAGAAATTTACAGACCTTCAAAGCAGATGTACAGCCAATATTTGTTAAATTATTCAAAAAGATGGAAACAGAGGGAGAACTCCCAAACTCTATCTATGAAGCCCATTTCACTCTAATACCAAAACCAGGCAAAGACACCACAAAAAAGAAAACTACACAGATACAAAAATTCTCAATAAAATATTTGCAAATCACATGCAGACACACAACAAAAAGATTGCCCTCCATAATCATGTTGGCTTTATTAAAGAGATGCAGAGATGGTTCAATACATGTAAGTCAATAAACTTAATAAATCATATAAATCGACTTAAGACAAAAATCACATGATTATCTCAATAGATGGAATAAAGGCCTTTGACAAAATACAAGACACATTCATCACAAAAGTTCTAGAGTGAATTGGACTGGAGAGAACATACCTCAACATAATTAAAGCTATATACAAGCTATACAAGCCCACAGCCAACATCAGAGAAGAACTCAAAGCATGCCCCCATAAAATCAAGAACCGGATAAGGCTGTCCACAATCTCCACCTCTTTACAATATAGTGCTTAAAATTCTAGAAAGAATAATAATACAAGAGAAGGAAATTACAGGGATACAAATTGGAAATGAAAAGATCAAAATTTCTCTATTTGCAGATAATCTGATGTTATACATAAGACATCCCCCAAATCCCATAAGAAAACTCCTAGAAAAGATAAACACTTTAAAAAAAGTGGCAGGATGCAAATTAATTTACAAAACTCAGTAGAATTTCTATATACAAATAATAAGAAATCAGAGAAAAAGTTCATGGAAAGACTCCCATTCACAATAGCCTAAAAAATATTTAGAATTAAACCTAACCAAAGACATTAAAGACCCTGTATTAGTCAGTTTTCTGTTGCTGTGATAAAACACCAGACCAAGGAAATTATAAAAGGAAGAGTTTATTTGAGCTTACAATTGGCGGTTCCAGGGAATTAGTCCGTTGTGGCGGAAGGCATGGTGACTGGATCTGGAGCAGCAAACCGAGGGTCACATCTCGCAAAGAGCACAGGAAGCAAAGAGGAAGCAACTGTATACCACGAGGCTTGTTAAACTCACTAAGCCTGCCCCTAGCAACGCACTTCCTCTAGCATGGCCACACCCTCCAAGACCTCCAAAACCAGCGCCACCAACTGGAGACAAATGTCTGAATACCTAGAGCCTATGGGGGACACTCATCCAAACCACCACAGACCCCTACAACGAAAACTTTAAATCTTTAGATTTAAAGTTTAATAGAGTGAAGAAAACAAAAGGAGATGGAAAGACCCACTGTGCTCATGGATTAGAAGAAATATATTGCAAAAATGATCATCCAGCCAAAACCAATTTATAAAT
The DNA here is from genome assembly GCA_009823505.1 of Rhizomys pruinosus. Classification (NCBI taxonomy): domain Eukaryota; kingdom Metazoa; phylum Chordata; class Mammalia; order Rodentia; family Spalacidae; genus Rhizomys; species Rhizomys pruinosus. Next base: position 3,060,013 of record VZQC01007342.1, on the reverse strand, counting down.
TCAATGCAACCTCAATAAAATTCCTATGACACTATTTGCAGAAATAGAATCAACCATTCTAAAATTCATATGAAACAAAAAACTCTGAAGAACCAAAACAATCCTTAGCATCAAGAGCAATGCTGATGGGATTGTCATACAATATTTCAAACAATATTACAGAGCTATGGTTATAAAGAGAATGATATTGACACAAAGCATACTTGTAGATCAATGGAACAAAATAGAAAACAGAAACATGAGTGCATGTAATTTCAACCACCTGATATTTGACAAATGTGCCAAGAACACACATTAGAGGAAAAACAACATATTCAAAACAAACTTATCTCTACATGAAGAATGAAATCAAACCATTATCTATCACCAAAGAAAAGAGTCAACTCCAATCAAACACCTCATTGTGAAACCTGAAACACTGAAATGTTTAGAAGAAAACAGAGATAGTTTCTACAAGATATAGGTGCAAGAAAGGACCTTCGAAATCAGACTTCTGTCACTCACGTACTAAGGTCAAAAACTGACAAATGTGACTTTGTTAAACTAAAAAGCTTCTTACAGCAAAGAAAACCAGCCAAGTGGAAAGGAAGACCACAGAGTAGGATAAAATCTTCACCACCTATACATATAATAGAGGACTAATATTCAGGTTATAGAAAGAACTCAAAAAAGAAAGAATTAAGAAAACAAATGACCCCACTAAACAGATGGGCTATAAATGTGGAGGGTAATCAACAGCTATCTAATTGGACTGAAAGCCCTCTCAATGGGAGGGAATTTATGGGTTGAACTGTAAATATAGTCAAATATACATGGATGGAGACATCATAGATCCTAAGGAAAAATCCTATCCCTGGCATATCTCTAGACAAATGAAATTTCTTTCCATATGTTAAATATGGATCTTTATAATTATAGACAAGTGCACTGTACACAACTGTGGTGGTTTGAATTAAAATGTCCCCCATAGGCTTCAAATATTCAAACTTTTTGTCCCCAGATGGTGGTGCTGTTTTGGGAGCTCTTAGCAGGTGTGGCAATGCTGTATATCACTGGGGGGTGGGCTTAGAGAGTTTAACAAGCCTTGCTATTCTCCAGTGGCTCTCTCTTGGCTTCCTGTGCTCATTGGAAGATGCGAACCTCAGCTTTCTGCTCCAGCTCCTGCCACCACGCCTCCTGCCACTATGGGCTCTAATTCCCTGGAACTGTCAATTGTAAGCTCAAATAAACTCTTCCTTTTATAAGTTCCCTTGGTCATGGTGGTTTTATAACAGCAACAGAAAAGTGAATAATACAGCTTTTGGTACTAGAGAGTGGGCTGTCATCTATGAAGAACCTGACCATGTGGGCGTTTGGAGAAATGTGGAAGACTTTGGAACTTTGGGCTAGAAAAGCTGTTGACTACTGTAAGGACAGCTTAACAGGCAATTCTAGTAGAAGCATAGAAGAAAGCAATGCTGAGCAAAAAAAAAAAAATGTATTTCCAGAGGGAAATAAGGATTTTAGCAGCAACTGGGATATTTTGTTACAGACTGGGTGGAGTTTGCCCACAGCCCAAATGTTTGCCTGAGGCTAAGTAGAAAAGCAATGGACTAATTTCTTTGGTGGTGGATATTTCAAGACAGCCTATGGTAGAAATGATGGTGTAGTTATTAATAGTGACTATTATACAGATCTACAGTGACAAAGAGCAAATGGGGCAGAAAGAAATTCAGAATGTATAGTTTGGATTGGAAAAGTGCACTAGGGAGATTAATATTGGAGCCAAGGCATGTGAAGGAGAGGATCCCATTGATAAGGAGATTAAAGTGATTAGGGAGAGGTCTAGAAATTTACAAGTAAACAATATAAATAGTACCTTCAGGACAAGACCACACCCAGCTAAGCCTCCAACTTTTGAAAGAAAAATACTGAAAGGGCAGAGAAAAGTTGTGAATGTGGTTGAAGTAGGCCAGGGTCTATCCCAAACTTGCAGCCAAACTCCGCAGTTTCATTCATGTGGTGCTGGATTTAGAGGCATGAAGGATGTGAGAGTGAAGGGGTCATCAGTCCTTCCTCCTCCACAGTTTCAGAGAGGTCCCAAGGCCAGGTAGAGTGCAGCAGGGGCATCCCTGCATAAAGCAGGCCCTGATAGGCCATTGTGTGAAGCTGTGAAGTTGAAGCCTGGTTGGCAGTGGTGACCCCAATAAGACATTTGAGATGCCAGAGCTGTGAGATATTTGCCAAAGAGAGCTGCATACAGGGGGTGGTACCAGCCTAAGGAAGAGATGTATGTTGCATGCAAAGCTGAGCCATCTAAGCCCTTTAGAAGTAAAGTCCTAGCAGTTGCACATGGAGCTACTGGACTTGGTGTTTGCCCTGCTGGTTTTAGGTCTTGTTCTGGTCCCATATTTCCTCACTATGCCTCTATTCCTCCCTTTTGGAATGAGGAATGTGTATTCGGTTCCACCGTACCATGGGAGTATGTAATTTGTCTTTTGATTTTACAGTTAAGAGATTGGCCTAGGTCTCAGAAGAGACTTTGGACTGTAGACTTTTGAATAGAATTGAGACTGGTAAAGACTATGGGGACTTTTAAGGTTGGACTAAATACATTTTGCATTTTATATGGTCATGAGCCTATGGGGGCCAGGGACTGGAATGTGTTTGTTTGGATGAAAATGTCCCCCATAGGCTTCAAGTATACAGACATTTTGTCCCCAGTTGGTGATGCTGTTTTGGGAGTTCTTAGCAGGTGTGGCCATGCTGGAGGAAGTACGTCATTGGGGGGTGGGCTTAGAGAGTTTAACATGCCTTGCTAGTCTCCAGTGGCTCTCTCTCAGCTTCCTGTGCTCATTGGAAGATGTGAACCTCAGCTTTCTGCTCCAGCTCCTGCCACCATGCCTCCTGCCACAATGGGTTCTAATTCCCTGGAACCATCAATTGTAAACTCAAACTCTTCCTTTTATAAGTTCCCTTGGTCATGGTGGTTTTAACACAGCAAAAGAAAGGTGACTAATACAACCACTCATCAAAGAAGATTTATTTTGCGACAGATGGAGGCTATTACATAGTTTCACAACTAGTTATAAATAGAGATTATACATCTGAGAGATGCCCAGTCCTAGGTGACACATCTACAATGGAACCTCTACACCCAAGGAACATGTAACATGGTGGAACAGGGAAGGAAGAGAATTCTAGTGCATCCCTCAACTCTCACCAGTGAAGATTCTTTATGCAACAGAGTGTGATGCACACGGAAGGACGCAGCTGGCTAAGTTTTAGAGAATAAGAGACTGAAGAGTATGTTTCCCTGTATAAGACTCCTATATTCGGCCTGGAGAGATGGCCTAGCGGTTAAGAGCGCTGACTGCTCTTGCAGAGGACCCGGGTTCGATCCCCAGCACCCACATGGCGGCTGAGAACCGTCTGTAACTCCAATTCCAGGAGAACTCCAGTTCTAGGGGATTCCGAGACCCTCTTCTGACCTCCGTGGCATTGCACGACACGGGTGCACAGACCTACACGCAAAACAGTACATTCATACACATAAATTAAAAAAAAAATTAAAAAAAGAAAGACTCCTATATTCAATTTCACCCACTCATGGCTCAGGGACCTTTGAGGGAGAGGGGACAGGAAATTTGTAAGAGCCAGGGTTGGTCCATGAACAGAGGTAACAGAGGTTTTCAGGCCACTGGAAGCTTGCTTATGTGAACTTTCGGCAATGGTGGCATCATGTACAAGTCCCATGCCAGCTCAATCAGACAAGGGTCCAACATGGAACAAAGGAAATTGGTGGTAGACCTGACCCTAGCCTGGGAACTGTTGGCAACTGATTATTGCTGGTTGAGGGGAATAGATCTTCTTTAAGATCTCTAGCTAGGCTGACTCCTGTGGATGAGCTTGCACTGAGGGACATATGGATACAAATGCTCATCCAGATAGGACTTAACATATGTGACAGAATGCATGAGGTCCAGTGGGGTGTCTAGTAGGGCATAGACAGGGGAATGGCTCTAAATTTGATTAAGAACTATTGTATGAAATGAACGAAAATTCAAAAACGTTTTTTAAAAAGAAGAAAGAAAAATGGCTAGGAGATGGCTTTTAAAAATGTTGAATATTCTTAGTAATTAGAGAAATGCAAATTAAAACTACTTTGAGAATTCATCTTACCATGGTCAGAATGGCTAAGATCAAGGGAACAAAAAGCATCAAATGGTGGAGCAGATACAGGAAAGTGAACACTCATTCATTGCTGGTGAGACTGAAAACTGGTGAAATCACTGATGAAGTCAGTGTAGAGAACTCTTCAAAATCTGAAAATAAGTCCCCCATCTTATTCAGTCAACTCCTCGGCATATACCCAAAAGACTCAACATCCTCCTGCAGAGATCCTTGCTCAGCCATGCCCGCTGCTGCTCTTTTCATGATAGCTAGGAAGTGGAAACAGCCTAAATGTCCTGAACTGGTGAATGGAAAATGAAAATGTGGCCCATTTACATAATGAAGTTCTTCTCACCTGAAAGCAACAGCAACAGCAACAATAATAATAAAATTTGCAAGAAAATGAATGGGAAGTAGAAACTTTAATGTTAAGTAACAGACTCAGAAATACAAGAGAAATATGTTCTCTCTCACTTGTGGATCTTAGCTCCAAGTGGTTGCTGTGAATATATATCCTGATGTAACTATACTGCTAGAAAAATGGAAAGGAGCCATGGCAAAGGAATGGGGGCGCGGGAGTGAATGAGAAGAAGGAGCCGGACAGATGGGATAGTAGGAGACAGCTGTTATAAAGGAGGAAATGGGGGAAATGGGGGCTATAACTGGAGAGGGACTAGATGGAGTTATACAGGAAGAAAGCAGAAAGATAAATAACCCTTAAGTGGTGTGAAAACCCGATGGGAAAGGTATCACTTCACTAGCCTACTGAAAAATAGATCTACAATATAAGTGCATGTATATAGCTGAAATCTATACAACAAAAAACACATTACCAGGCAGAGAAAGCTTCCCTTTGAGTTGTTGGTCAGGGTAGTCCCAGAGACTCATCAGACAAGTCAGGCTATTGTCATAGCCCTTCATTTCCTTCTAGAACTTTAAGACCCTATTACACAGGATTTGGAGCAATCCGGTGGAAATGATCTGGAAACACCCTCCCTGAAGACTATCTCCCATACTATCAGAAGATACTATGTAAACTGCCGAGGGAGGAAAACAGTCAATGATTCCATCCAGCTGTAAAGTCTATGGACCACAACAATGACCAGCCCAGCAAATTCCCCGGTACAATAGTTGCACTTTTATCTTGGGTGTAATCAACTGTTGGCTAATTGGACTTAAGAGCTTCATAATGGGAAAGAATTCATGTGTGGTACTTTACTTACTGTTTCTTTCTCCTTTCTTTTTATTTTTTTTAATTATTGAATAAAGCAATAGATTTAATTATGGATTTTCTTATTTCTTCCATTTCATTGACCCTCCATCCTGACTCGCTTTCCCTCTCCCCTTCTCTGCCCCTGCTGGCTCCACGCCTGCACTCAGTAACCTCCTTTCTACTTTCACATCACATGCATTCCTTTATCTTTTTCTGCCCATGCTCTAACCATCCTTTAAGAACACTTGTTCTGCTCTCAAGGTTCCCTTTCTAGTTTCATGACCTGTATCTCCTCACATACACACAAGCCAATATATACATATATAAAATTAGAATATATAACATGCTTATGACAGAAAACATGCAATATTTATCTTTCTGAGTCTGTTCATAATGTTCAGTTCCATCTATTTTCCTGAAAATTTCATGATTTCATTTTTTATAGCAGAATAAAATTCCATTATACAAATGTGCCTCATTTCCCATATCCAATCATTTGTTGATGGATATCTAAACTAGTTTCATTTCCCTGCTGTTATGAATACAGTACCAATAAATATGAAGGTAAAAGTATCTCTGTTGTATGACATTATACCCTTTGAGTATATATACCCAAGGTCATATGGTGATTCTATTTCTCAGTGTTTTGTGTGAACCTCCATATTGATCTTTACAGTGGCTTCAGCAGTTTACACTTCCACCAGAAATGAATAAGGGCTTCTTGGTTTTTCTTCCCCACATTTTGGCCAGTGTTTATTGTCCTGTTTTCTTGGTATTACCTACTGTGACTCAATTAAGAAAAAATCTCAAATATAGTTTTAATTTTCATTTTCCTACTGGCTAAGAATGATGAACACTTTTTATTTTTATTGAATGTATTTCGTATAACAATTCTTAATCAAATTTAGACTCATTCCCCCATCCATGCCCACCTCTTACATCCCCCTTCCCCCCGCCAGAGCTCATAGATTCTGTCATACATGTTAAGTCCTGTCTTGCATCTTTTTCTCCGTCTTTTATATCCTTTTGATGCACAAGTTTACTGTTTGGTCAGTTTTTTGAATATGTTTTTCTCTCTTTTTGTTACCTTTGATTTTACATTATTTTAAAATATGCATATATATGCTCCACACATAAATCAAAATTACAAATTCTGAAAATAAACTATAGGTTAATTCCTAAACACATTTAGAGATTCACATTTTAACAGTAAAGTTGCATGCAGGTAAAAAGAACATGAATAGAATATGTATTCCTTAGCAATTTTTGTTTGAAAAACTGTCTGTTCAGTTCATTGGCCTACTTACAGAGTAGAAAGTTTATCTTTCCGCTGTTTAAATGTTTTCAGGTCTTTATATATTCTAGAAGTTACTCCTCTGTATAAAATACAGCTGGAAACAATTTTCTGTGTCTTGTCTCTACTCTGCTGATAGTTTTCTTTGATGTGTAGAAAATTTTAATTTCATGGTCAATTCTTGAGGTTATACCCTGAACTATTATAATCCTGTTTCTTTTTTTCATAAACTTCTTGCTTATGCTAATATCTTGCACTTTTTTTCCTTGTGTGTTCCTCTAGAAGTATGTGGTTTCAGGTTTTATATGTGTTTTGAATTGATTTATGTGCATAAGAAGATGACTCTGCTTTCATTCTCTTGCACACAGTTACCTAGTTTTCTCAGTACAGTTTGTGGAAGATTTTTTTTTAATGATGTATGATTAGACACATTTATAGAAAAATGGATAGCTTTAGCTTTGTGTGCTTATTTATTAATCCTGTATTGTTTTCATTGGTCTACTTCTCTGATTTTGTGTCAGTACTGTGCTGTCTTTGACACTATGACTTTGTAGAATAATTTGAGTTCAGGTATTCTGAAACCTCAAGATTTATATTTTTGCTTTGTATTACTTTGGCTATTGGTGGGGTTACATTTCATATGAATTTTAGAATCATTTTCTCTATTTCAATGGATAGTTCTATTGGAATTTTACAGAGAATGTACTGAAAAGTCTGCTTTCAGTAATATGCCCATTTTCACAATTTTAATTCTGCTTATTCATAAACATGAATGGTCTTTCCATCTTTTGTGTGTACTGGGATTTCCTTCTTGAGTATATTAACTTTTTCATTGTAGAGGTCTTTGACTTCCTTGGGCTTATTTGTAAATATTTTAAATGATGTGAGTGGAATTTTCCTTGATTTCATTTGTATTGATTTTTTTCCAGTGTTATATTGAAAAGCCACTGATTCTTTTACATTGATTTTATAAACTAAAACGTTCCTGAAAGTGTTGATCAAATCTACGTTACTTAACACAGCCTTTAGGATCTTTCAACTACAGTATATCATGCACTACTAGGAATAATTTGACTTTTTCTTTTCCTATTTGCATTCCTTTAGTGTCTTTCTCTTGTCTTATTGATGTAGCTAAGATTTTGAGTACCTTATTGAATGAGAATGGAGTTGGCACTCTTGTCTCACTACAGATTTTAAAGTAAATGTTCTCAGTTGTTCAATGTTTAATACAATGTTGGCTATAGGCTTGTCTCAGCTGTTTGTAATATGTAGACTTTCTTACATTGAAATATGTTCCATTTGTTTCTAGTTTCTTTTCTTTCCTTCCTTATTTTATTTATTTATTTATTTATTTATTTATTTATTTATTTATTTATTTATTTTGGTGACAGGGTATCCCTATTATAGCCCCAACTGGCCTGGAACTCACTCTGTAGACCAGGCTGGCTTTGAACTCGCAGAGATCCACCTGCCTCTGCCTCCAGAGTGCTGGGATTAAAGGCGTGGCACTCCTGGCTTAAAAACGATTCTTAGCCACCATGTGGGTGCTCAGAATCGAACCCAGGTCCTCTGCAAGAGCAATAGGCACTCTTAACCACTGAGCCATCTCTCCAGCCCCAGTTCCTTAATTTTTTAATTGAGCTTTTGTACATTTCATATAACATTTCTTAATCCAAATTAGATCCCTTCCCCCATCCATGCCCCCCACCACCTGAACTCCTGCATTCTGCCTTGTTTATAGTTTCTTTAGGAATTTCATTATGTTGAGCTTTGCCAGATAACTTTTCTGCATCTATTGAAATGATTGTGTGATTTTTAAGTTTGTTATATGATGCCTTTATTGGTTTCAGTTTGCTAAACTGACCTTGCAGCCCTGGGATAAAATCAACTTGATCAAATTGTTTGATCTTTGGAATGTGTTCTTCAGTTACATTCATACACATACAAAAATAAATAATTAAAAAATTCAATTTGTAAATATTTCATTGAGAATTTCTAGACCTATGTTTACAGGAGGCAGAGGCAGGTGGATCTCTGTGAGTTCAAGACCAGCCTGATTTACATAGCTAGGGCTACAGGGAGATGCAGTCTAAAAAAAGACCAAAGGAAAAAAAAAAAAGAAAAGAAAAGAAAGAAAAAGAAAAATGAGTTGGGAAGATTCTTTACCTTTCTACATTGTGGAACAATTTAAAAATGCATTGTCATTCAGTCTTACTTAAAAGCTTGAGAAAAATGGGTAGTAAATACATCTTTGCAGCACTTAGCTTTTCTTTATTAGGGGTAGAAGGGGACTTAATTATTGTTGTCCCTCTCATATTTTTGTAGGTCTGTTGTTTATATCTTCCAGGTTCAATTTTGGTAGGTCATGTGTGTTTATAAAGTGCATTTATTCAAGAGTTCCCTGCTGTTTGGAATATAGTTTTCAATATATTTCTTAATTATCTTCTGGATTTCACTGAGACATTACAATGATTCCCTTTTGGTCTTTAATTTTATTAATTTGTCTTCTCTCTTTCTATCAGTGAGTTTGACTATAATTTGTCAATTTTTTCAAAGAACCAACATTTTCATTGTTTCTATGTCTTCTTTTAGTTTATGTCATTAATTTCTGCCATAATATTTCTCATTTCTTGCTATGTAATGAGTTTGAATTCTTGTTTATCTAGAACATTGAGGTACACTGTTAAGATACTTGTTCAAGACTTCTCTGATTATTTTTTTGGAGTATTTGACAGAATTTATTATTCTGAAATTCTATTTTGTTTTGTGGCATTTGATTTTATACCTATAATCTTCTTTAAAAATACTTTTACTGATGAATTGTGTATTTCATTCATTATCTTTCAGTCCAATTTAGACACATTCCACACTCTCTGCCCTCACTCCACCCCTGTTCATGCCTTCTGCCATGCATGACTTGCCTCTTTCTTTCCAAAGTTTTTCACTGCAGAGGCTTGTTGTTTGGGGAAGAATTTAACTGTATCATTCAGTTCTTTAGCCCAGTCTTTATATTGTTGTTTTTCTCTCCCTTTTTTTGCTCCAACATATGCCTATATAACCGTCACATATGCATCAAAATTATGACCTCTGAGAATAAACTGTATGTTAATTCCAAAATATGTTTAGGAATTCACATTTTCCCCTTTTAATTTTATGTTACTCTAAAATATGAATACATACCTTCCATCCATATACAGAAATTACAGAATCTGAAAATAAATGGTAAGTCCATTCTAGAGCCCCTTAAGAGATTTACATTATAACAACATAGTTGCTTTCAGATCAAAAGAAATATAACAATAATGTTCTTCAACTTGCCTTTCATCTGGGGATTTGGTGTCAACATCCACAGATGAGGGAAATCATTCACCATTTGTTTTTCTGGGACTGTCTTACTTCACTTAGCATAATGGCTTCAAGTTCCATCCATTTACCTGCAAAGTTCATGATGTCATCTTTCTTTAACACTAAATAGAACTCCATTGTGTAGATGTCTCAAAAAGACCAAAAAAAAAAAAAAAAGACTTTTCCTATGCCTATGTCTTGTAGGTTGCTGTCAACTTTTTCTTCTATCACCTTCAGGATTTCAGGTTTCACATTGAGATCTTTGATGCACTTGGAGTTGATTTTTGTACAGGGTGAGAGGTAGGTGTTGAATTTTGTTCTTCTACAAATGGTGATCCATTTTTGCCAGCACCATTTGCTGAAGATGCTATCTTTCCTCCATTGGGATTTTTTTTTTTGCCCCTTTGTCAAATATGAGGTGGCTGAAATTGTATGAGCTCAAGTTTGGAACTTCAATTTTGTTCCATTGGTCAATAAATCTGTTTTTGTGCCAGTAGCGGGCTTTATGACTATGGCCCTGTAATATAGCTTGAAGTCTGGTAAAGCAATCCCCCCTGTATTGTGTTTTTCACTCAGGGTTGCTTTAGTTATTCAGGGTCTTTTGTTTTTCCATATGAATTTAAGGATTTTTTTTCCAAGTCTGTGAAGAAACTCATGGAGATTCTGATTGGGATTGCATTGAATCTGTATATAAATTTGGGTAAAATGTACATTTTTACCATATTAATTTTTCCAACCCATGAGCATGGCAGGTCCTCTGATTATTTTTAATGTTAGCACTTATAAACTTCCTCCTGCAAGTGCCTTAGCTATATTCAGATGTTCTGGTAGGCTGTACTATAATTTTAAGTTGATTATAATATTTTCAAGTTTTTGATACTTTAAAATGTTTTTCTTCACTGCTCATTGAAAAATATATTGTTCAGTCTTCAAACATTTATGCATTTTCTATGGTATCTCCTATTGTGATTTCTAATTTGGTTCCCCTATGTTCTGATAATTTAGGAGGAATTGTTTTAGTTGTTATATATTTGCTAAGGCTTCCTTTTTAGCTCATAATATAATCAATTTTAGAGAAGATTTCAAGGGCCTCTGAGAAGGATGTGTATTCCCCATCTGTTGAATGGAGTATTCTATAGATATCTGCTCAATCCAGATGATTTGTGGCATAGTTAAGTTCTGAAATTTCTCTATTGATTCCTAGTATGTAAGGTCTGCAGAAAAATGAGAATGGGTTATTGAAGTCTCCTGCTATTACTGTATGGGGACATGGCTCATATTTCATAGCTTTAGTCTTTCATGAACTTGAGATCCCTAATATTCCATGTGTAAATATTTACATTTGTTATATTTTCTTGATGAACAGTTCCATTTTATTAATGTGTAGTGGTCATCTTTATCTCTTTCCCATACTCTTTGTTTGTTTCTTTGTGTTACTTATATGAGTCACTCTGGTGAGTTGTTTTCACTAGGATTTATGTTCATCCCTAATATGTTTGGGGGAGGGGAAGGCAATGGCCTCACTGGTTTAATGATTTTATAGCAATTCTAGTGTTAGCTTACAGTATGAGACGTCTTTGTACTTCACTTGATTCAGAGATACAGACACCAGGGTTCCGGTTGAGGGGAAAATGTACTTTAGAGTTTATTAGAGCTCACTGCTCAATATTTAAGTAATAAGATTATGCAGAGGATGGGAAAGGAGTAAGGAGGGAGAAAGGTTAGACTGATAATTGTCCTTGAGCTTTAAAAAAACAAGTTAGACTGAGAAGGAAAGTATGTGGTTAGAGTATGAGAAGCACAGAAAAGCCAGGCTTGGTAGCACTTGCCTTTAGTCCCTGTACTTGTGAAGCAGAGCCGGGTGGATTTCTATGGGATCAAGCCCAGCCTGGTCTCCATAGCAAGTTCCAGGCTAGCTGAGGCTACAGTGAGACCCTGCCTCCAAAAACAAAAACAGAATAAAAGACCAAGAAGCACAGACAATACTGCAGTGTATGTGTAGATACAGAACTCTTAGCTGTGAAGCTCTTTTCCAAAAGAATATAAGTCAAAACGCAACAGCCAAGTGAGGCACAAAAGAATAAATAATAATGAAATGAAAACAAGCCATGAAGAAAGATGATTTGCTATTACTTAGCTCTTCCCATGGGTTGTCTTTGCATCTGTCTCCACAGGTGAGGGAGAAGGGCTATCATTCTCAGTAGCTTCCAGGTTTGAAAGATTTATGTGACCAAAGTCCACTATCTTCTGGAACTTTCCCATCTGAGGACTCCTGCCTGTAAATGACAAACATGGTCTCATTCTTTAAGCACCTTTTAAACTGAGGCTCTAAGTAGGTGGGGAACGCTACCCAGCCCCTCTGCAGCAGGCACATGTCTACCAGCCATGCCAGTAGGAACATGCAACTGTCTTGCTGTGCCCTTGCCATGACTATGTGGAGTTTCTTCCAGGCTACGTTGGGAGGTGGGTGTTGATGCTCTGAGCTGCAGGATCCTGTACCCATTACTGCTTCTTCATCACTTGTTTTTTGCCAAAATCTCTGGGCATGTTGTATGTTCTCTCTCTCTCTCTCTCTCTCTCTCTCTCTCTCTCTCTCTCTCTCTCTCTCTCTCTCTCTCTCTCTCTCTCCTGCCCTCCCTCTCCTCCTTCCTTCTCTCCTATGCAGTAACGTTCTTCCCAGGAAAGCTACAGCTAAACCTGGCCTGGAAAAAGCAGTATGCTGTGGCTAAGGTCACCAGCCTGGCTGGTTATTTGCAAAGAAAAATCTCACTCTGGTTTATTTCTGATTTTTTAGCTCCTTTTTATGCATAGGAATAAGATCTATTTTTCTTTTAACGCTATTAATCTGATCTCACGGTCATGGCTTCTAATACTACCAAGAAATCTTAGCTTACTCTTTCTTATGTTTTGTCAGAAAACAGCAGCAAGATTTAATATTTTCTAAGCTAAACATCTTGGAAATATTTTTTTTTGTTTTCCTTAGAACATTTAACCAATCAAACAGGTCTATCAAGTCTGTATCTTTAAAATCTGTAATTCTGTGTTCTGGTTTTTATTTATTCCTGAGAGAACATTTCATGTCATATAATTTGCCCTTTTTTTGCTTTACTTCATTGTCTTGTGTGAAATTTTACAAGTATGTTTGACATACTTCACAATGCAATAAGCAATACTTTCTAAAAAATTGTTACATTTATTTTTATTCATTTATTTGTTTAGTGCAGCCACTGTGTTTTGTGGTTATTAAGATAAAGGAAGAAGGCCCTAGCTCTTCTATAAAGTAAACAAACAAGAAAAAAAGAAACAGGGAATTAAAGAAGCAAGCTTAAATCAATCTATTTGATGCACACAAATAGGAGTATTTGAACTGAGACATGAAAGAGTAAAAATTTGTTTGCCCTGTATTCCTTTGCTCTTCAGTTGGAACCAGGCTGAGGAAAATTTTAACTTGCGTCCTAAGGGGAATGAGAAGAATTGGACTGTTTTTCAGAATATAATGTTGGTAGCACTTTAGAGAATCATAGGAACCAAGAAATTTTGTCATGTCCTCTTTGTTTTATGACTATGCTCAATATCTGGAATTTAAACAAGACTTGTAGTTTATAAATTTTTAGCATCTTTGTTCTGATGGAGCAGCAATGCACCATACACCAGATCTACTTACTCCACAGAGCTTTACTTAACAAGTCCCTTGGGCAAATATAAATCAATCTGGCATCAGAAAAATTCTGACAATTTTGCCCAGAGACTAAGTAGCCTCTTGATGGGAAGGAGTATAGAGTTGCACATCTTTTCCCTGGGCTCAGTGGTACTTCAGCTTTACTCATGGGTTGATTACGTCTCACAAAAGTCCCACTGGTCAAGAAATGTTTAAAGGAATCTAGAAGAGAGGAATCTGACTGACAAACTAGGATCAATAACAGAGCCTAAATAGAAACAAGAATGCACTGAAAGGTTAGATACAGTGATTTTTTTTTTTTTTTTTGGTCTTTTCGAGACAGGGTCTCCCTGTAACCCCAGCTGTTCTGGAACTCACTCTGTAGACCAGGCTGGCCTTGAACTCACAAAGATCCACCTGCCTCTGCCTCCCAAGTGCTGGGATTAAAGGCGCGCACCACCATGCCCAGCTGATGCAGTGATGTTTTAAACGTAGCAAGTATATTGACTCTATCCAAGCAAATAACCTTCAGCCATGCTCATGCAGGCAACCCTAATTAATTGCAGTGGAACACACACACACACACACACACACACACACACACACACAATGAAAATAGGAAAGGGATTTGAGAAGTATTTTGTGAAAGGGGAGAGGGATAATAGAGGATAATGGGAGTTCTCTCCCCTTACACCAAATTATATATGTATCAAATTGTAAACAAACAAATAATAAATTCAATGTGGGCTAAAGAACTCCTGCTTTGTAAATCCAACCTTGAGCATCTTTAGCTAAAGAAAGCGCTGGTAGGAGCAGGACCCAGACTGGAATGTGCCTTTGCTGCAATTGACCAAGAAATATATAATGATGTACTAACTTTATCATAAGGTCACAAAACACACAAGAAATATCTAATGATGTACCACCAGTACTCAACTTTATCATAAGGTCACAAACACACAAGGCAGTCAAAAAGCCTCCGTGCACTCTTGGCCAGAGCTGCTTCTTAAATTCTTTACAGTCTAGAGCAAACCTGCATGTACTGAACCCAATAAACTTTCCTTGGATGATCTCAGATAATTCCTGTATACTAAGGAAGCCCCAAGAGAAATATTCTAAAATCTTTGGCATATTTCTTTACTCAGTTTCCATAAGAAAGTTCTGACTGCCTCAAGCAACACACATTTATTTGCTAATGGCTTTGCATGGTAGAAATCAGATCAGAGTATCCTGACTCCAGCCACTCTCCTTCACTTCCTGATAGCAGTCTTCTATCTCCACACAGTCTTTCCTATGGTTATATTTGTGCATTGTTCAGACTTTCATGGCTGTGATAAAATACATAAGAGAATGACATTAAAGGAAAAATATTTGTTTTGTCTCAGGGTTTCAAATTTTTCAGTCCACAGTAGGTGGGCTCCATCGCTTCCAGACTATGGTGAATGTCACAGAAAAAAAAAAATGGTATGGCACCCACTAGGAAAAAAGGAAGGCACAGAGGGATGGAAAGAAAGGCCAAGTTACCTCAGAAGGCTTCAGTGATTTGTTCCCTCTTACTAGACCACACCTCTCAAGGTTTTCAGCCCCTCCCAAAATAGTGCTCCAGCTGGGACTCAGACCTTCAGTAGGTGAGTCTTTGGAGGAAATATTTCATATCCAAACCATTACATTGTGTCTCCTAATTTCCTCTTCTTTTTGTTTTTGTTTGTTCATTTGTTAAAACAGTATCTCCCTCTCATCCCACTTGGCCTGGAACTCCCTATGTAGACCAGGCTGGCTTTCATTCCACCTGTTTCTCCCTCCTGAGTGCTGGGACTAAAGACGTGCATCACCACACCAGGCTGATTTCCTCTTGTTGAAAGAACACCCTTACATTGGATTAGGGCTAACTCTAATCTCATTTTAACCCAGTTTCCCCTTTTAAAAGCTTATCCCCAAATTCAGTTAAGTTTCAAAGCATTAGGAATTAATGCATACAAATTTTGGTGAGTGCCTAATGTTTAGCCCATGATACTTACCAACATATATAATTGGAAAATTGAGCGGATTTGAATGTTAAAAAGATATCCCCCTTATTATATTAAGGTATCATTTTCAAATCTTTGTCCATTATCAGTTTTATCAGATCCAGTTCTTGCTTAGCTCATTTTCCTAATAAATAGATAAATATGGCAGACATAAAGCTCCTTCTGAACCTATCTCTACTATTATTTGTGTCTGTTTCTCCCTAGAAGTTAGTGGTATTTCTCTTACAAAATCACTGTGATTTTCTTTAAGCCTTTTATTGTAGCTTTAAGATATTACTGTAGATCATACCAGTTATCTGTACCTAATATTCTTCCATAGCTTAAGAAGATCAAATCCATATTCTTTAGCATGGTATATGACATCATTACCTGTTCTGACCTGACTTTTCTGTCCTGGTCATTGAGCTGCCTCTTTGCAATTATAAGCCAACCTTCTCACTCGTTAACTTGGACAGTCAGCTCCTATGCAGAGCCATACTCCACCACCAATAGCCAATGTTAATATGACATCTACTGTCATAAATTTCCATTTCCTTGCACATGCTCCTCTCTGCCTGGAATGACTTTGCTTCTTCTTGCCCACTAGTGTTCAGTGCCTCATTTATACTCAGGGTCATTGAATGATGCTTCTATCACCAGCCACAGCTTATCAGATTAAAACTGTAGTGTTTGTAACATGCTTCATAGAAAGGATTCAGAATGTGCTGAGTGTAAAGAGCAGACACTTAATAATTTAATTTCTAGTGTATGGCACAAAAAATGCTATCAACTCAAAATTTGTTAAGTGAATGACTAATCCATGGGTTTATTGTTTGTTGATTGTGCTGGTGATAATATTATTTGGCAGCATGTATTAGTTGAGGAAACATTTAGCTGCTGGATAAATGTGAAAATGATATGTTTCTGAGTTCCCTTGTAAGAACAATAAAAGCTGCATCTAGATAAGGAAAAAAGATGCATTTTCTGAAAACTGTTCCTCCTACCAAGACTTTCATGGTGCCTTGCCTCTGTGGCCAGGGTGCATAAGGCTTACAGGCTCCACATGCCTGCCAGTCACCTTCCTGTGACACTCTGTTGAGAATTGTGACAAGCCATCAGACATCAAGGACTTTTATTCTTGCTTTATTAAAATGGAGACCTGGAACCTGGAAGCTAAGTCCTCCATATCATGATTGAGGGGAAGAAGTGAGGATTTATGAGGAGAAATAGACCAGTTCATGAAAATGGAAAGGCCAATCTAGATTCTAACATTTTAAAGATAATTTCATCATAACTGTGCTCAAAATTTGACAAACAAAACTCCCTTTTAAGGAAGTAATAAATATTTCTAACATATCCCAGACTATAGACTTCCTGAGAAGAGAGAGAGGATGGCTTCTCCCTAGGTAACAAATCTTCCTGAATACCACTAATATTCATGGGGGATGCCCTTGACCTTCTGACTAGCTAACTCTGCCCACCAGATCCTTACATAGCCCTGCTCCAAGTGCTACAAGCTGGGGCAGGAGACACCTAGTGGCAGCCTGAGCTAATCTCTAAGGCTGTCTTCTCATTATCTTTTTTCTTGCACAGCAGCCTCCAGCTTTCCCCAGAGCACCTCAAATCCACCATGACATAGGACAGCATCATGGGCCCTTTCCTTCCCTCACGAATGATATAACAGGAGGATGATTTCCCAACCACTGTGCCTGGGGAATCCAGGGACTGTGCAAGGGAGATGGGTAATTCCCAGGTAGATATATGTCAGCTCTCTCACCTAATTACTGGAGACAGACAGAACTTGTCTAGCTTTGCTTACCTGAGGCACTATAGCTTCAGGATTGTCACTAGAGATGAAACCAGAGGATAGTCTAGAGGCTTCATAGGGAAACTTTTCAAACTGGTTAATCAAATATGGTACCAGGTTGACATTCTCAGGACATCCAAAACCTTGACCCAGGTTTCAGTACTTATCACAATCAATAATTATCATCTGACGTGGACCAGAGACTTATAATGGAAATGTATCTATAGAAGATAATGTAAAAAAAAAAAAACCCTACAACTTGCCAAAGCAATAACTTAGTTTGGAAAAGCAGCAACTATTTGAAACACACAGAGCATATGTGTTTAAATAAACAATCTCTAACACAAACATACACACACACACACATGCACACACACACACCACATTGAACTAGAAAATAGTTTCTCTTACTGGAAAAGAGAAAGCCTAAGCTGGGCGTGGTGGTGCACACCTATAACCTATGACTTATAACCTATGACCTATGACCTATAACCTATAACCTATGACCTATAACCTATAACCTATAACCTATAACTTATAGAGCACTCCGAAGGCAGAGGCAGGCGGATCTCTGTGGACTCAAGGTCAGCCTGGTCTACATAGTGAGTTCCAGGCCAGCTGGGGCTACAGGGAGATGCTGTCTCAAAAACATACACACAAAAAAGACAAAAATAAGAGAGAGAGGGAGAGAGAGAGAGAGAGAGAGAGAGAGAGAGAGAGAGAGAAAGCCTCTGATTACAAGGGGATCAGGATAATCTAGAAGGAACATGCCTTTGAGACATTTCTGTATCTGACTACATATTGTCCTGAGGTCATTTAAATTCTTTCATTTGATCAACCCATTTCCTCAAGTAGATGACTATGGTGTCAGCTACATCATTTCTTGTGTCATCTACTTTTTCTAAGTCTGTAGTGTCTACAAGTGGCAGGCAAAAGAAGGTGCTAAATTAGTGTTTCTGCAAAGGAAGGAAACAAGACAAAGAAGGAGCAAGATGTAGGCAGAGATGTAGATTGAGAGAAAATGAAGAGAAGGGTATTTTAGTTTTCCAGAATTAAACAGAAAATCGTTCACTGATTCGCTGTGACAAGACATGGGGAGAATTTTTATGGGATCGAATTCAATTTAAATATTTGTGAATTTAAAAGAATTCAACAGTCAGCTTTCAGTCTCCAGTAACAATCTATGGTTAAGCAATATTTATAGATATTATTCACTGTTATAATCTTCCACATATAGCCAGCTATTCTATAAACAAAACAATTTGGGACCTGGCGGCAAATAAGCATATGTTTGGCACAAAGGACTTCCAGTGGGACATTCTAACATGTGTTTCTGTCTTTTTCTGAATGGGATTACAGGTAGAAAAGTTGTAGCAGCACCGAGCTTAAGTTACTTTACTTGAAACAATGATCTAGCCTTTATGTATGCTTTCTTTCCTGTATATATAGTACCGTATAATATATTTACATATCATATACGTTATAGTACCGTACATTATATGAGTCTTGGGGAGGGACACTCACTTATTAGGAGTGAGTGTGGGGAGAGACATGGTGTAACAAGCAATACAGAACCCAGGAAAGAGATTATCACTCTCATGATTTCATGCAAACAAGAAGAATGTCATGACCAGAAATGGTTATGTTCTCAATTACTGTATTTTTTCATGCATTAATTTAGAGGGGAACAAGAAAGAAAGCTAAAACTATAGCATTCTTACCCAAGAAAACTCTGTCTCTATTTATTCTCTCTCTCTCTCTCCTCTCTCTCTCCTCTCTCTCTCTCTCTTCTCGTGTCTCTGGTCTTCTTCATAATGTGCTACTCATACACACACACACACACACACACACACACACACACACACACACATCCATGCACTTTCCCTTAAAGAGAAAGAAAGGAGTGTATTATTAAAAGCAATTTAAGGGGGCTGGAGAGATGGCCTAGCGGTTAAGAGCGCCGACCGCTCTTACAGAGGACCCGGGTTCGATCCCCAGCACCCACATGGCGGCTGAGAACCGTCTGAAGCTCCAATTCCAGGAGAACTCCAGCTCCAGGGGAATCCGAGACCCTCTTCTGAACTCCGCGGCGTTGCACGACACGGGTGCACAGACTTGCATGCAGACAGTACATTCATACACATACAGAAATAAATAAAATTATTAAAAAATTTAAAAGCAATTTAAGCCAGGTGTGGTGGCCCACGCCTTTAATCCCAGCACTCAGGAGGCAGAGGCAGGCGGATCTCTGTGAGTTCAAGGCCAGCATGGTCTATAGAGCAAGCTCCAGGTCAGCTGGGACTAAAAGGAGACCCTGTCTCAAAAATAAAAAAAAGCAATTTAAGAATATTCTTTCCAGGTGCAGTGGCACACAGCTATGAACTATTTTTCAGAAAGTTACAACAGTAGGACCGAGAGTTAGAGGACAGCCTGGACTGCATAAGAACTTTATCAAAAGCTTTCTTGATTCTGTAGCATTTGGGGTTTGTAGGGCTGTGCCAAGCTGTAGAAGTTCTCTGTGGTTCTCAACGTTGTCAAAAATAAGACTAGCTTTAAGAGATTAAAGTGAAATATAAAAAAACAACTAGAGGGTAAAACTCAGAAATGCTTGATGATCCAAGATAAAATTAATACAACACATAAATAAGGAAGATAGTTTTGTAACCAATAGGATGTCATTTGTTAGATTGCTTATGCCTATATGGAAAGAGATATAATAGTTCACAGCACGTACATAGGACTACAAACATACGGCATGAAAATTTGCTTAACCGATTATGCCACCACCAATTTTACTATCTGGCTGCTGGCCCACAGTCTTCTCAATAGGTTGGGCATGGAAGAGACCTATGAAAGCCAAGTGGACATGACTAGAAAATAATATAATGTGGAAGTTTCTGATAAGGTTAACCTGATGGCTTTACCTCTACCTCTACTTCAATGTAGGCCTTTCCAGAACTACAATTGGTAAGAAAGCTTTGGGAGACCGAAGGAAGCTGAGGACAGAGGCTAGTCTCTCTGTCAGCACCAAATGATTTCTGAAAACATGCAGTTCAGTGCAGAAGAACATCAGAAATACATGATGAATCAGAATGCTGAGGTTTATATATGTAACTTAGTCAAACATGTTTATAATTACCAGTTATTTCAGTATTGAAAAATTAAAGTGCCAAGGCTGGAGAGATGGCCCAGCAGTTAAGAATATTTTCTGCTCTTGCAGAGGACCTAGTTTCAGTTCCCAACAGCCACATAGCAACTAACAGCTGTACATAACTAATTCTAGGGGATCCGACATCCTCTTCTGGCCTTTGGGGATGTTACACAACATGAGTACACTTACATATACCCAGGCAAGACAGTCATACACATAAGACACACACAAAGCACAACACTAGCGTGCACCCAGCTTGTGACATTAGCAGACTTCACCTGTGTCCTGCACAGCAGCCTGAAAAAGGCCAGGTGAGGACTGCCTGCCTGGGTACTTTGAGGACCTCTGTGCTCCATGGAGGATGGTATAGCCTAGGACCTTCTAACCTTCAGGTTCCAGCCTGCGACATGGGTGGAGTCAGCTGCATACAGCACAAAACCAGCATATGCCCAGCTTGTGGCATGAGTTCAACAGGGTACTGGCAGGTGAGCCAAGGTAGCAACCACCCCTCTCCCTCAGCCTGGGGGAGCAGTGGTGCAGAGGATCTAGCAGGCATAGTATTAGTGATTATAGTCTGTGCTGCCAACGTTGAGGCACCAGAACCCAAAGAAATAAACAAACAAATCCACATGCCGAAGACACACACACACACACACACATTACAGAAAATTCCTACAATGAGATCTCCCTGGAAGGAAACCAAAAAGTTGGAAAGAACTGAAGGGAGAAAATTACAAACTCTGGAAGGAAGTGGAAATGCTGAAAAGATCCCAGGCCAAACTGAAAAAAGAAAATGACCAATGAACCAAGGAGCTACAAGATGAGAATGACAGGCTCCAGAAGGAAGTGGAAATACTAAAGAAATCACAGATGAAATGAAAAAGGAAATTGAACATTCATCCAATCAACAGGAAAGAATCAGAAAAAGCCTCAGAAGCAGAATGGAAGAAGCAGAAAAAAGAATATCAGACCTGCAGGATAACATGGTCCAACTAGAATGCTCAAATAAAGATTAAGAAAAATTTTAAAAAACACAAGAGTGGAGAGTTTGGGTCTGGCTCAGGTGCCATAGTGAGGTCGTGTGTTGGGGGCTCAGGTTCTGGACCTGCGAGAATCACCTGGAGCAGCATGCCACTGTTCCAGGCAGGTAAAAACTTAGGACAAATTGACTCTCAGGGTGCTGGACAATTGATTTGCTGGTTTGTGGCAGAGGGGCTGGTGGCTGGCAGGCCTAGATCGGAGCGCTAAGCCCCTGCAGAGTGTGGCTGCCTGGCCAGGTTGCCCCTCGCTCCTTGTAGCTGGAAGCGGTCCTGGGTTTGGGTCTGGCTCGGGTGCCATAGTGAGGTCCTGTGTTGGGGGCTCAAGTTCTGGACCTGCTAGGATCACCTGGGACAGCCCGCCAACTGCTCCAGGCAGGTACCCGGGCGGGCTAAGTCAGGAACCCCACCCCGGCACCCACCAACAACTGGAATTGAGGAGAGAGTATCCAGTGGATTAAGAGAACACTCAGAACAGGAAAGGAAGAGTGACTTAGACTTCCAATATCCAATATATAAACAAAAATGAAAGCCTGAAACCTAGATAAGTCAACACTCCATAAACAAGGAGGGGGGAAAAAGGAAAAAAAAAGCATTGGAAGGAGGCAAGCAAAATAAAACAAGCTTTCAGCCTTCAACACACTGAAAAGGCATTTGAGATTTGAATCACAAAAGGGAAACCCACATGCCAGGGACACGACGAAGGGACAACATGGGAAAGGTGCAGGATAATTCCACATCAAGGTCTACCAACCCTGTAGGAGATAGCTACAATGGGATTCCCCCTGGAGGTGACCCCAGAAACAGACCTTAGAGGAATAATTGCAGACCTAAGCAGAGAAATTAAAGAAAATAAAGAATTCAGAGAATTAAAGAGAGAGAATGAAAAACTCAAAAAGGGCCTAGAGGGATACAATGACAAACTTTGAAAAGAAATAAAGGAAGGGATTGACAAACTCCAGAAAGAACTAGAGAGAGATAAAAACAAACACCTTAAGGAAGTAGAAACACTGAAAAAGGAAGCCAAACAACGAAGTAAGGAGCACCAAGAAGAGAATGAGAAACTCAAAAAGGAAATGGATATATTAAAGAAATCAGAGGATAAAATGAAAAAGGAAATAGAACACTCATCCAATCAAGAAGAAAGAAAATGAAAACGCCTCAGAAATAGAATGGAGGAAGCAGAACAAAGAATATCAGATCTGGAAGATAACACAGAGCAACTAAAAAACTCAAATAAAGATTATGAAATTTTTTTAAATACACAAAAGTGGAACAACCAGGAAACATGGGACACTATGAAAAGATCAAACCTCCACATCATAGGAATAGAGGAAGGAGAAGAATCTCAAGAGAATAGTATTGATCAGATCCTCAACAGAATAACAGATGAAACTTCCCAAAACTAAAAATAGACAAACCCATTCAAATACAAGAAACACATAGGACTCCAAATAGACAAGATCAGAAAAGAAACTCCTCATGCCATATCCTAGTTAAAATGCTAGATGCCTGTGGTGGTTTGAATGAGTGTCCCTCATAGGCTTTAAGTATTCAGATATTTTGTCTCCAGTTGGTGGCACTGTTTTTGGCAGTCTTAGAACGTGTGGCTGTGCTAGAGGAAGTATGTCACTGGGGGCAGGCTTAGTGAGTTTAACAAGCCTCATGGTCTCCAGTTGCTCTCTCTCTCTCTGCTTCCTGTGCTCATTGCGAGATGTGAACCTCGGTTTGCTGCTCCAGTCTCCAGCTGCCATGCCTCCCACCACAATGGACTTTAATTTCCTGGAACCGTCAATCGTAAGCTCAAATAAACTCTTCCTTTTATAAGTTCCTTGGTCGTGGTGTTTTATCACAGCAACAGAAAAGTGACTAATAAAATGCCCAAAACAAAGACAAACTTCTGAAGGCCACAAAAGAAAAACAAGTCACATACAAAAGGAAACCCATCAGAATTACAACTGACTTCTTGGTGCAAACCAAGAAAGCAAGTAGAACATGGAGCAAAGCATTCCCAGTGTTAAAGGACTATGGATGCCAACCCAGAATACTTTACACAGCAAAAATGTCGATTACAGTTGAAGGAGAGAGAAAAATCTTCCATGACATAAACAAGATGATAGGATACATGTCCGGAAAACCAACTCTCCAGAAAATACTTGATGCAATTCAAAGGGCAGAAGAGAGGAGCAACTATCCTCAAGCACCTAGGAAAATAAACTAATAAAAACATAACCATAGGAGTAGAATCAGAGACTAAAAGACCAAATGGATAATAAGGTGAAAGGAAGCAACATCCATCTTTCAATTATAACCTTAAATATTAATGGGATGAACTCCCCAATCAAAAGGCATAGACTGGGAGAGTGGATTAGGAAACAAAATCCATCTACTTGCTGTCTACAAGAAACCTATCTCAACTTCAAGGACAGGCACCAACTTAAGGTGAAGGGATGGAAGAAAATATTCCAAGCAAATGGTACCAAAAAGAAAGCAGGTGTTGCTATTCTAATATCAGACAAAATAGACTTCAAAGCAAAAGAAATCAAAAGAGACAAACAGGGCCATTACATCTTCATTAAAGGAACAATTGGCAATGAAGATCTCACAATCATGAATATATAAACACCAAATGCCAGTGCACCAAACTTTGTAAAGACAATTCTTCAGAATCTCAAGGCTCAAATTAACCCCAGCACACTAATAGGAGGGGACTTCAATATCCCACTAAGTACTTTAGACAGATCAACAGGACAAAGAATAAACAGAGAGACATCTGAACTGAATGATACAATACACCAAATGGACCTCACAGACATCTATCAACTATTTCACCCAAACAATAGAGAATGCACTTTCTACTCAGCACCCCCATGGAACATTCTCCAAAATAGACCATATACTGGGAAACAGGGAAAAACTCAACAAATAAAAAAGGATTGAAATAATCTCATTCATTCTATCAGACCACAGTGCAATAAAACTCAATATCAACACGAGGATAAACCCTACAACCTA
This sequence comes from Rhizomys pruinosus, assembly GCA_009823505.1. Lineage (NCBI taxonomy): Eukaryota > Metazoa > Chordata > Mammalia > Rodentia > Spalacidae > Rhizomys > Rhizomys pruinosus. The sequence goes on along the minus strand of VZQC01007342.1, from coordinate 3,035,335 downwards.
CAAGAACACAGGGAGACTAAACAACACTCTCCTGAATGGGTCAAGGAAGAAATAAAGAAAGAAATAAAAACATTCCTGGAACTGAATGACAATGATAATACAACATAGCAAAACCTATGGGACGCTTTAAAAGCAGTCTAAGAGGGAAGTTTATAGCTCTAAGTGCCTACATAAAAAAACAGAAAGAGAACAAGTGAATGATCTAACACTGCAGCTAAAAGTACTTGAGAGACAACAACAAATGAACCCTAAACGCAGCAGACAAGAAGAAATAACAAAAATCAGAGCAGAGATCAATGAAATAGAAACAAATAAAACCATACAAAAAGTCAATGAATCCAAAAGATCTTCTTTGAGAGAATAAACGAGATAAACCTCTAGCCCAGTTAACCAAAAGAAAGAAGGAACAACTCAAAATCAATAGAATCTATGATGAAAAGGGAAATATCACAGCACACAATGAAAAGACCCAGACAATCATACGGGATTGCTTTAAAAACATATACTCTACTAAGTTTGAAAACCTAGAGGAAATGGATGAATATCTGAAATCCTGGGACTCACCAAAGCTCAACAAGGAAGAGATTGACAGCTTAAATAGACCAATAATATATGAAGAAATTGAGGATGTAATAAGTAGCCTCCCAACCAAAATAGTCCCCAGGCCCAGATGGTTTTACAGCAGAATTCTATAAAATATTTCAAAAAGACTTACAACCATTACTATTCAAGTTGTTTAGAAGGATACAAAAGGAGGGATTTCTCCCACATTCCTTCTATGAAGCCAGCATCACTCTATTACCAAAACCAGGCAAAGATGCAAGCAAAAAAGGAGAACTATAGACCCATCTCCCAAATGAACACAGTTGCCAAAATTCTAAACAGGATACTAACAAATCGCATGCAGACCCACATCAAAAAGATCATCCATCATGACCAAATTGTATTCATACCAGAGATGCAGGGATGGTTCAACATATGAAAATCAATAAATATCATCAAGCATATAAATGGACTGAAAGACAAAAACCACAGCATCATCTCAATTGATTCAGAGAAAGCCTTGACAAAATCCAGCATCCCTTCATGTTTAAAGTTCTAGAGGGAATTGGACTGGAGGGTTCATTCCTCAGTGTACTCAAAGCCATATACAGGAAACCCACAGCCAATATCATCCTAAATGGGGAAATGACAGAAGCATTCCACTTTAGGGTAGGAACTCAGCAAGGCTGCCCCCTGTCACCACTCCTCTTCAATATGGTGCTTGAAACCCTTGCTAGGGCAATAAGGCAAGAAAAGGAAATTAAAGGAGTTCTAATCAGAAAAGAGGAAGTCAAGCTATCCCTTTTTGCTGATGATATGATTGTCTACTTAAGGGATGCTAAGAACTCCACCAGGAAACTCCTAGAAATGATTAAGAACTTCAGCAATGTGGCAGGATACAAAATAAATCTAGAAAAATCAGTAGCCTTTCTCTACATCAACAATAAGCAACTGAAGAAGGAATACAAGGGAACCTTCCCACTCACAATAGCCTCAAAAACAATAAAATTCCTAGGAACAAACGTAACCAAAGAAACCAAGGATCTCTACAACAAAAATTTTAAACCTCTGAAAAAGGAAATTGAAGAAGACATCAGAAGACAGACAAACCTCCCATGCTCATGGATTGGGAAAATAAATATAGTAAAAATGTCCATTCTACCTAAACTCGTGTAAAGATTTAATGCAATCCCAATCAAAATCCCCAAGAGCTTCTTCACAGGTTTGGAAAAAAATCCTCATTTTCATTGGAAAAACAAAAGACCCCAAATACCCAAAGCAACCCTGAGCGAAAAGAGCAATACAGGGAAGATCTCTATACCAGACTTAAAACTATACTACAGGGCAAAAGTCATAAAAACAGCTTGGTACTGGCCCAAAAACAGAACAGTTGACCAATGGAGTAAAACTGAAGATCCAAACCTGAGCACATACAATTTCAGCCACCTCATATTTGATAAAGGGGCCAAGAAGACACAATGGAGGAAAGACAGCATCTTCAGCAAGTGGTGTTGGCAAAACTGGATCACCACTTGTAGAAGAATGAAATTAAACCCCTACCTCTCGCCCTGTACAAAAGTCAATTCCAGATGGATTAAAGACCTCAATGTGAAACCCAAAACTCTGGAGGTAATAGAAGAAAAACTTGGCAGCAGACTACAAGACATAGGTGTAGGGAAAGACTTCCTAAATCAGACAGCAGCTGCACAAGAAATAAGATTGACAATTGACAAATGGGACCTCATTAAACTCAAAAGCTTCTGTACATCAAAAGAAACAATAAAGGAAGTGAAGAGAAAACCCACTGAGTGGGAGGAAACCTTCACTGCAGATACATCTGACAAAGCATTAATTTCCAGAGTATACAAGCTACTCAAAAAACAAAGAAGAAAGAAAACAAATGAATCACTCAAAAGATGGAGCAAAGATCTGAATAGAGACTTCACAGAGGAGGAATTAGAGATGGCTGAGAAACATCTTAAGAAGTGTTCAACATCACTAATAATTAAGGAAATGCAAATTAAAACCACATTGAGATATCATCTTACTCCAATAAGACTGGCTAGGATCAGGAACACGAATGATACCAAGTGCTGGAGAGGTTGTGGGGAAAGGGGAACACTCATCCATTGCTGGTGGGAATGTAAACTTGTACAGCCACTATGGAAAGCAGTGTGGAGAACCCTTAGAAGACTCAAAATGAGCCTTCCATTTGACCCAGTCATACCACTCCTGGGTATATACCCACAAGACTCATCTTACTGCAGAAATACATGCACAGCTATATTTATTGTAGCTTTGTTCACAATAGCAAAAAGCTGAAACCAACCCAAATTCCCCTCAACTGACGAGTGGATAGAAAAAATGTGGTACATGTACACAATGGAGTTCTATACAGCAGTAAAAAAAGACAGCATCATAAACCTTGCAGGTAAATGGATGGAGCTAGAAGATATTATATTAAGTGAAGTAACACAGTCCCAGAAAAACAAACGATGAATTGTATCCCTCATCTGCGGATGCTAGCATCAATAACCCAGTTGTAAATATTTCTTGTGGAGAGGGATGCATATTAAAAGAACAACAACAGAAAGACTGCATCAGAAAAATGACTGAAATGGTGAATCGGGAGGAGTGAGAGGGACAGGAGAGGGATACGGGTCTATATTCTATTAATGTATATTTAATTTAAAATTACATGTTATTTTACTTAAAATTTATATAACAATAATTTATATAACAACAAAATTTATATAACAATAACATATACAAATGTTCTCTATAATTTTTGTGTTATACAGTATCATCTTGTAACATTCTCTTTTACCTGTAAGATAATTTAGCCTAAGGAATTAGATTTGCTTCCCAAATTAACAACATACAGTCACTCAAGAAAGCTTGGATAAATTTAATGAAATTTTCACCTTGATTCCTGCCTATAGGTATGTGTACTACAACTGCCTTTTTGAGACTCATGGGTCAAAAATAAAAAATAAAGATAAAAAAGGGGGGATTCAGTTACATATTAAACCTTTGTGTCAAAAACTTTCAATTTAATCTTAAAACTAACTATGGGAAAAGATTTGTATGTTCCCACAGGTCAAAACGTCACCAACTCAACGGCTGAGAAAGAAAGGATACAGCCTTCCATCGTGTAGGTTGTACCAAGAAGTACCAGCAGAGAAGTTGCCCAACTTAACACCAAAAGGAAGAAAGGCCTCAGATGGCTATAGGCATCAAACATATCTGAGGACCATAGGTGTAAAAACTGTTTATAGTGAGTCCTAATGAACCTTACTTTCTAGGTGCAGCACAGTTTCAATATGAGAGACTTCCTTACCTCTTTTTCATAGAACAAAGAAAAACATGGTGGTAATGAAGTCATCCTCTAACTGAAAATTAGAGCTGACTCTTATAGAACTAATCTCTTATAAAACTGGTAAAACTGCTTTCTTTGACTAATAGACATAGGAACTGTAAAAAGGATTATTCTCTATTCAGAACCAAATATAATACCAAAGTCTCTTTAAGTGGTGCATATAAGCAAAATATATTAATACAGGAGAGCTCTGATAGCAGCAATGGATTGATCTGCCAGGGATATGTTGGCCAGGGGATCCAAGCCCCCCCCCACCAAAAAGTAAAGGCTTCTTGCCTGTAAACTGGGATACCTGTAGGAGAAGAGGCGGTAAGGCCCTGCTGTCAATGACCTAATGTAAGCATGGGAAGGTTGTATTGAGACCACATTTGCAAGTATACAGTTGGTCTCTGGAATATCAGAGAGTGTCACCAAAGGCCACTGAACCAATAAAGCAAATGTTGGTCTCCTTGATTCAAACAATACTCCTCCACCAAAATCAGCTACACCTCACCTGCTTGGAGATACTGTGCAGCAGTAGCAGCCATATGTCTGAATTTCCCAAATCTATTTGGCTATTGGCTCTCTCCTTGGAGGAATAACTCATGGATGTTGCCACAAGTTCATATCCTCTAGTGATTAGGAGATGTTATATGCCACAGTAAGACCTTGTCATCTTTCACAGAAAAAAAAGTAATCCATCCAAATATCTGTGTCTATACCAAAGTAACCTGCCATAGTAATCAGCAATGTTTAAATACTTATATATCTAATTGCTTGTGCTTCATTAGTAGGATTGAAAGGTTATTCCTGGACAAATGAAGGGAAACAACCAGAACTGATCAGAGTCCAAAACGACATCTCCAGACAAAGTAGACTGTTCTGCTTCTCGTCCACCTGTGCCCCTTTTCTAAGCCTAAGGAACAATCTGTGGAAGAAGGGGAGTGGTAGAATGTAAGGGCTGCAATTGGGGTGAATGGTAAAACTATGACAATATAGTCTGGATGCTTATTTGATCAACTTGATTGAACATTCAAGCCCCTNTGCTTGGTTCATTTGTTAGGTGACTGCATTTATTTGTGGCCTTTTTCTGATCTATAGGTTCAGAAGATGTAGTTCTTGTGGTACTGGGGGCTGAAGCTTGAGACTGCTGCTGTTGGTACTGAGCCAACTGCTGGCATGTCTCCTTCAGTCGTTTCTGAAGAACTACAATGGCACTCTGCATATTCTCTCCTTCTTTGTCAAGTTGAATGATGAAGTCATGCAGTTCATCCTGATTGCTTTTAGGCTCCTCACTTTATTTCTTCTGCAAAGCCAACTCTGCTTTAAGCTGTGCGACAGGGTCCTGGGACTGCTGCCTTCCAAGTCCTTGGTTCTCCTGGATAAGCACTTGGCACGGAATTCCTCTTTAACATTTTGCCTGTTTGGCTTATTTGAGTTTTGACCCAGTAGCTTAAAAGGCATGAAGTCCATAGTCTTATTGGCATAACTGATGCACAGTCACTATGCTCAAGTTTTAGAGTGATGTATACTCCATTTTATATTTTACTGAAATTTTACATGTTCCATTAATGATTTTAAATCTCTAGGTGTTAAGTCATCCAAAACGTCTGAAGACATAGTGTGCCACAGACTTGAGACTTCTGTTTCTCTCTCTGTTTTCTTCAACAGAAACATTCTCAAGTGTCTACCTGTTGCAGAAGGGGCATTTTTAGGAGGTGGCCTCTTTTTCGAATAGTCTGACGGCATCAAGCCTCTGAAGCAAGGGGAAGAGGAAGAGAGAAAAGCTGAAGCACAAGGTTCACCTGGTAAGTTTTCCATTAACCATTACAAGCTGGACAGTGTAAGAATTTGGCTTTTTTTTTTTCCCTCAAAAAGTCTGAGTCTTCATTTGGAAATGAGTACTTGGCTGTCCCACCACAGCTTTCTCCAGGTGGGACTGTCAGGGGAGTATGGTTTGTTTACTATCAGGCACACACTTCCAGGCTCTCAGTTCATTTTGGGCTTGTTCTAGTTTGTCTTTAGTCTGTTCCAGTTCACCTTGCACTTTTAGGAAAAACAAGTTGATTGCTGGGTTGGCTGCTCTTGGTCTCAGTTGTGCATCACTGAGCTGCTGGACTTGCTTGGGGCACTGGGTTTGAGAGGTGCACACTTGTATCTCCTGTTCTTTGGTTGCTCGTCTCCTGACAAGGATGTTCTCCCTTCGTGCAGACTTCTGCTGCTGTTGCTTTAGTTTTTCTTCAGATTCCCTTAAGCAAGTCGTATCACTGGCGTTAAGATCTGTGTACTTTCCTTCCAAAGTTTGAACATATGCTTCTTATTGTTTCCATCTTAGAATGAACTCATCCCATGCCATTACTCTGAAGTCTGTTTCACTCAAATGAACCTTTTGGGGAAGGGGTTCTTCATTGGTCATCTTGAATCCTGTACCCCAGAGACTGTGCTGCAGCAGGCCCTGTTGCTCCTCCCGGGGAGCCCTGGCACTTACTTGCCTTTATTTGTGGAAATTTTATTGTTACATAATCTCAAATTGTGTGTTACCATGCCTATGAGATGCAAAATATTCGCAGCTAAATTTGCCACTGATGACACTGAGTGCATTCGCTGTTGGCCACTTCCGGTCTAGGTGGTTTCTAGCATTAGGAAGAAGCCCTGCGCTCACTCCCATTTGTCTTGTTTCTCCTACTCATGACATCACTAGTCTATTTTCTGTCTCCGTGGGTTCATCTATTCACATTTTATACAAATAGAATCACAACACATTGTGGATTTCTGTATCTGGCTACTTTCACTCAGCATGATGTTTTAGCATTTATCAATATTTCTTCCTGTTTTGACTGAATGCTATCCAATTGTATGGTTATAATACATTTTGCCCGTCCATCCATTGTCTGGTGGAGATATGGGCTACTTCCACGCTTTGGTTATTTGGAATACTGCCCCTTATATGAGTATTCATATGTGAGTTTTTGTTTGAATATCTACTTTCAATTCTTTTGAGTAAATGCCAGGAGTGGAATTTCTGGTTTTCCTGGTAATTCTCTTTTAATCTTATTGAGGGACAACCAAACAGTTTTCAACAACAATTCTACCATTTTATATTTCTACTAACAATGTGTCAAGATTCTGTATCATCCTTGACCAACAGTAGCCATATATATATATATATATATATATATATATATATATCCCAAATCTAATTGGTTATTAGCTCTCTCCTTGGAGGAATAACTCACAGCAGATGCCACAAATTTATGTCCTCTAGTGGTTAGGAGATGTTATAAATCACAAGAACAACTTGTCATCCTTTATAGAGAAACCACAGTTTGTGGATAAGCATACCATCCAAGAATCTGTGTCTATGCTCACAGCTTAGCTTGACATAATAATTAGTACTGCTTAAATGCCTGTACAACAAATTGCTTGTGCTTCGTTAATATGACTAAAACGGTATCACTAGATAAGCTGTCAACCCGTAAAGGGAAACAACCTGAACAGACTAGAGTCCAAAATGACACCTCCAAAGAAAGTAGACTGTTTTCTTCTCGCCCACTTGTGTGCCTTTCCCAAAGCCTAAGGAACAAATTGCGGAACAGGAGGCATGGTAGAATGTAAGGGGTGTGGAGAGATAAGGGGTAAATCATGAGACTACAGCAATATAGACTGGAATCCTAATTGATCAACATGCCTGTGCATACAAGCATCACCAACTGGACTATGGGAACCATGGGTTGTTCAAAATTTGGACAAAGATACTTGCAAAATGCACCAATTACCTAATTGTATAGCAAACTGAGTAACATCAATGTTATCTGAAAACAACTGTGTTATTATATTGTAGAATCCCTTAGAAATAAACAAATAAAAGAGGAAAAAAACAGAAGAGTGGAACAACCAGGAAATGTGGGACACTATGTGTTCTAGTTTTTCTTCCATTGCTGTGACAAAATACTCTGACTGACACCAACTTGGGGAGGAATGTGTTTATTCAGCTTACATCTCCTGGGTCACAGTTCATCACTTAAGGAGCCCAAGGCAGGAACTCAGGGCAGGAACCTGGAGGCAGTAGCTGAAGCACAGGCCATGGAGGAATGCAGTTCACTGGCTTGCTCCCTCAACCCAGTTGTGTCAAGTTGACACTAAAGCTATCCAGCACAATTGACCCCTTGTCAACTTGACACACAAAACACATCACTATTAAACCACCATCTTTCCAGTTCTTGTCCCCAAAGTATGATGTTAACATTAATCACAACCCAAGACAGTACAACCTTAAAAGCCCCACAGTCCTTAAAATGTCGAAACACTTAAAAGTTCACAGTCTATTAAAAGTCTCTTAACTGTGGGCTGCTGTAAAATCCAAGACAAGTACTGTGTTATTTCAAAGGGAAGAATCAGTCACACTCAAACAAAACCTAAGTCCAGCAAAGTAGCTCAAGGCTGGACACCTGGGATTCACTCACGATCTTCTGGGCTCCAAAGAGTCTTGGCAGCTCCCCCTCTCCGACTCTGCCGTCCATAGCACACACAGCTCATCTCACAGGCCCAGGCCAACTCCATTGCACACCTGCTGCTGCTCTTGGTGGGCATCCCACGGTCCTGGCATCTTCAAAAAGCTGGGGTCATCACTGAAACTGATGCAGCACATTCACCAATGGTCTCTTCTGACCTCTCCTGGTGCAAAGCCTCAGCTTCTCTCCATGACCCCTGCAATCCTTGGGTCTTCACGACAACCGAGGTGCACTTCCAACAATGGTCTTGCCTGACCTCTCACAGTGCCAAGCCTCGGCTGCTCTCTGTGTCCCCCTCAAATTTCAACACCGGAACTATATAGGAGACTCTTACACAGTACCAAGTCCTGCTTCTGGCTCAAGATGGAGGCTCAGGCCCCTTCTGGATCACAGCTTCTGTGTGCTGACCCTGAAGAAATTCTTCCCAGAAGATTTCACCACAGTGATGCTGGTCTCTTGTTACTTACAGCTGATTCTTCAGCCCCAGCTGACAAGAACCCACAGATTAAACAGTCCTGGTGATCTGTGCTTCCCTTTGAAACTTCACAAGCCAGGACTCCATCGTCTACAACTCTTTCAGCAAAACTGTTCCAAGTTCTGCAGACACAATCTTTAGGCATTCAATGATTTTTCTAGCCCAAAGTTTCAAATGCTTCCACAATCCTTCCCTAAAACAACAAGATCAGGTCTGTCACAGCAATACCCCACTCTCTGGTACCAATTTCTGTTCTGGTTTGTCTTCCATTGCTGTGACAAAACACTCTGACCGACACTAACTTGGGGAGGAAAGGGTTTATTCAGATTACCTCTCCTGGGTCACAGTTCATCACTTAAGGAGCCCAAGGCTGGAACTCAGGGCAGGAACCAGGAGGCAGTAGCTGAAGCACAGGCCATGGAGTAATGCTGTTCACTGGCTTGCTCCCTCAACCCAGGTGTGTCAAGTTGACACTGAATCTATCCAGCACACTATGAAAAGACCAAACCTCCACATCATAGGGATAGAGGAAGGAGAAGAATCCCAAGACAACTCTATTGACCAGATCTTCAATAGGATAATAGAAGAAAATTTCCCCAAACTGAAAAAAGAGAAATCCATACAAATAAAAGAAGCACACAGAACACCAGACAGGGCCAGAAAAGCAATTCCCCACACCATTTAATTGTTAAAACACCAGATGTTCAAAGCAAAGACAAAATACTGAAAGCCACAAAAGAAAAACAAGTTACATATAAGGGGAAACCCATCAGAATCACAGCTGACTTCTCAGTGCAAACTATGAAAACTAGAAGAATGTGGACCAAACTATTCCCAGTACTAAACGACTTTAGATGCCAACCCAGACTACTATACCCAGCAAAGTTCTCAATTATAGTTGAAGGAGAAAGAAGAACCTTTCACAACATGAACAAGATGAAAGAATGCATGTCTAAGAAACCAACACAACAAAAAATCCTGGAAGCAACACAAAGAACAGAGGAAAAGACCAACTATCCCTAAGCAATTAAAGAGAGAAAGCAACAAAAACATAACAGAGTAACAAACTGAGACCAAGAATGCAAACAAAAAATAAGGTAAAAGGAAACAACACATATCTCTCAATAATAATCTTAAATGCTAATGATCTAAACTCCCCAACCAAAAGGCATAGACTGGGAGAAGGGATTAGGAAACTGAATCCTTCTATTTGCTGTCTCCAAGAAACCCATCTCACCCACAAGGACAGACACCACCTTAGAGGGAAAGGATAGAAAAAAATATTCCAAGTGAATGCTACCAAGAAAGAAGCCAGAGTGGCTTTTCTAATATCAGACAAAATATATCTCAAAGTAAAAATAATCAGAAGAGACAAAGAGGCCCATTACATGCTTGTCAAAGGAATAATGACCCATGAAGGCTTCACAATCCTAAATGTCTATGTACCAAACTCTGGTGCACCTAACTTTATAAACACTAATCTGGAGGACCTCAGGACACAGATTAATCCTAACACACTAATAGTGGGGGACTTCAACACCCCACTGAGACCCTTGGATAGATCAACAGGGCAAAAATAGAGAGACATTAGAACTGAATACAATACATCAAACTGACCTCACAGACATCTACAGAATATTCCACCCAAACACCAGAGAATATACTTTCTACTCAGCTCCTCACAGAACATTCTCCAAAATCGACCACATACTGGGGTGTAGCTGACCATCCTGACACAAGACTCTTGGGGACATGGGTAGGAAGGTGCAGAGTCAACCACACAGACCCCTGCAACCAGGTGAAAGGAAAAAGCAGGCTCATTTATTGCAGGAATCAGGTGTACTTTTATACTCCCTCCCTGCATGCCATTGGTTCCTAGCAGTTGGCAGTTAGTGTGTCAGTTGGCTAGCAGTTGGATTATCTTTTCTCCCACAAGTACAGTCTGAGGCTGCATCATCTGTTGCCAGGTCGCTAAGCAGATTTCAGTTTGGCTCCAATTGAGCATGCTCAGTGTATATTGAGCAGCAGGGCTTACTTGTCTTACATATCCACCCTTTTGTTTTTACTTTTCCAGGCTTCCCAGTGGAAGTCAGAATTCTTTGCTCTGACGTTGTTGTCCCCACCTCAGAGGTCTCCAGTATTTTGGACTGTGCCTGTCTTAGGTTGCCCTAGCTTACAGGGTCTTACCCATCTTTGACTACTGGCCCTGGGTGCAAAGGGTGTATGAGGAGAACTACACATAGCCAAGCCCTATCCACCTTGTTCAGTGAGCCATGATCAGAATGCTCAAGAGCCATAAGCATCTGGAGCATGGTCTTGTTGATGGAGCACTGTCTGGAGATATACTGCAGGAGACACTCAAACAGAATCATTAGTACAATTATAATCCCTGCTAGTTTTAAGTTGCTATCCAGGAGGGGTCAAACGGTTTTTTCATGTTGTTCTAAATTTGCCCCATAAAGGAGCTATTTTTAAGTCTAGAGCTACTGCCCTTGTGGAATTAAACTCTGCAATTTGTTCCCTGAGTCTTGTCATTCTGACTATGGCCAGTTCCTTTGTCATGAATCCTACATTACCCAAACGTAGTGTCTAAAGGGGATTCCTCCTCTTCCATCTCCTCTGTGACAGGTTTGATATCTCCCACAGGAACCCACTACAGAGTGGTGGAATTCTGTGGAATGACACAAGCATATCCTCTCCCCCATGTCAGCAGAGGGGCAGGTGGTTGCCATTGGGAAGTCAGGGGATCCCTCCACTTGACCAGTGGGAGAGGCGTACTCCTTGGTAGAGATGCCCAGTGTTTGTAAGCTGTACTTAAGCCCCTTTTGTCAAATGTCAAGAAGTTTATGTGGAGCAAGACCTCTCATAAGGCCAAATGTGGATCCCGTTTTGATTCTGGGGAGGTGATTCTCATCAAGAGGTCTTTTAAAGTCCTATTAGTACTTTCTACAATAGCCTGTCCTTGTGGATTATATGGGATTCCAAAAGTGTGATTGATTTTCCAGGAGGTCACAAATTGGCTGAATTGTTGAGAGGCATATGCTGGTGCATTATCAGTCTTTAGGGCCCATGGTACTTCCTGAGCTGTGGGTGAGTGTGGTTGAATATAGGAGTTCTATACAGGGACACGTACTCTGTACTTTATTTTCTCTAAAACTTACCCAGTTGTGGTCCTCTGTGTGCACCATACTCTGTTGTATAAGGAAGCTTCACTGGTGAGAGTTGAGGGATGCACTAATATTCTTTCCACTTCATGTTCCATTGTGTTCCATGAGCTTAGGTGTAGAGGTTCCACTGTAGATATGTCAACCTCACTCATCCATAGTTCAGGGACACTTGAGGAAGAGGGGAGAGAAAGATTGTAAGAGCCAGGGTTGGTCTACAAACATAGGAAAACAGAGACTTTCAGATGACTGAACGCTTGTTTGTGTGAACTTTCAGCAAAGGTAGCATTGTGCATAAGACCAATGTCCACTCAGTCAGACAAGGGCAGAGAGTGGTGCAGAGGGAATGGGAGGGAGGCAGCCCTAGCCTGAGAACTTTTGGAAACAGATATGGCTGGGTAAGGGAGAGTAGAGACCTTCCTTAAGATTCTAAGTGGGTGAATAGACTTCAGTGGGTCAACTTGTACTGAAGGACACCTGGGTAAAATGCTTGACCTATGGAACATAGCATCTATGATGGATGCATGAGGCCTGGTCAGGGGGAATCATGAAGCATTGATGAGGGAGGGAGTTTATTTGATTAAGAATTGCTGTATGCATAGGCATAGGAAAAGACTTCCTAAATCAGACAGCAGCTGAACAAGAAATAAGATAAATAATTGACAAATGGGACCTCATGAAACTTAAAAGCTTCTCTACATCAAAAGAGACAACCAAGGAGGTGAAAAGAAAAACCCACAGAATGGTAAGAAACCTTCACCACAGATACATCTGACAAAGCATTGATTTCCGGAATATATAAACTACTCAAAAAACAAAGAAGAAAGAAAACAAATGACTCACTCAAAAGACGGAGCAAAGAGCTGAACAGAGACTTCACAAGTAGGAATTAGAGATGGTTGAGAAACATCTTAAAAAGTGTTCAACGTCTCTAATCATTAAGGAAATGCAAATTAAAAGCACTTTAAGATATCCTTTCACTCCAACAAAACTGGCTAGGATCAAGAAAACAAATGATACCAAGTGTGGAGATGTTGTGGGGAAAGGGGAACACTCATCCACTGCTGGTGGGAATGTAAACTCATACAGCCACTATGGAAAGCAGTGTACAGAACCCTTGAAAGTCTCAAAATGAGCCTACCACCTGACCCAGCCATACCACTCCTGGGTATATACCCATAAGACTCATCCTATAGCAGAGAAACATGCACAGCCATATTTATTGCAGCTTTCTTCACAACAGCAATAAGCTGGAACCAACCCAAGTGCCTCTCAACTGATGAGTGGATAGAGAAAATGTGGTACATCTACACAATGGAGTTCTATGCAGCCATAAAGAAAGATGACACCATGAACTTTTCAGGTAAATGGATGGAACTAGAAGATAACATGTTAAGTGAAGTAACACAATCCCAGAAAAACAAACGATGAATGGTATCTTTAATCTGCGGATGCTAGCACCAATTACCTAGTTGCAAAGCAATCTGAGCAACATTAGTGTTATATTCCTCATGATCCGAAAAAAAACTGTGCTCTTATGTGAAACTCTTAACAGGTTTTAGAATGGAGCTCCGATTTATTTTCAGAGTTGGGAATTTTGGGTATATGGGAGGAGGGTATGTATGCATATTTTAGAGTAGTATAAGATCAAAGGAATGAGGAAAAAACTAGTTTTTCATTACATTATTTCTAACCACAGTATTTATTTTATGAGAGTGCTTCTTAGTATTTCTTATACAAGGTTGCTCCAGCTTTTGTCCAAGCCTTTTCTAAAATAGTACACAGTAGTTAAAAGTATCAGGCTAGTGTAACTTAGCCTTTCTGAATGCTTAATGACCATACTTAATGCCCATACCAATTTGGCTGAAGGTCTTAAGGGATAACTTTGTTCCTTGCCCTCAGGGGTCAACTAAGTCTCAGGGGACTATGCCTAGAAGCATCTCTTGAAATGTCCTGCAAATATGAGTCACCAGTCTTCCTGTGCAAGGAGGTCTTGGTGATCTACTAATGGGACTTCAGCCAGTGTCCAGTCTATAAAGAGGAATGTCTGCTCATGCTTCAAAAAGGGAAGCTTAGTCTAGCAAGACTTGACTTTGTTCTTGAGTGGATGGAAGTGATGATTGAAAAGCCAAAAGGAGCCAGGGGCTCCCACCCACACAAACCTGAGTGACTCTTGAGGATGATATCCTTGAGAAAACAAAAACCTTGGTTAATCTGGGCTAACTGTGTGGCCTTAAACATCCAAAAGGAAAGTATAACCATAAATAAATAAATAGTAAGGCCTGAGAAATTGTACTTCAGGTATAAAACTTGAGATCTTAGTGAAAAGACCAAAAAAAAAAAGAGCACATAGTTGTTTTGCCTGTCTTACTAGCAAGTGCAGCTATCCTGTGGCTGCCACTGCTTTTGCCATCCTTCAAAGACATGAGCCACAGCTTTTCAATTTTCCAATATGGACTGAAGACTCATGTCTCTCCAAGAATCCTTCAAACCTTCAGTGCCAGATGAGGACTGCTGAGACACCCAGCTTGTGGGCTGAGCTACTACTGGGGTTTCAGTCTCTTCGAAGCATAGACTGCCACTGTTGGACTACCCAAGCTGTATCATGGAGACCAGTACAAGAATCAAGACAGTATGCAGTGCTTACTGGATCTCATTTGGTGACCATGGGAAGGGAAAACCCCACTGTGGAGCACAAGGGCAGAACTGATGGTGGTTTGGGCTTGCCAAGCAGGAGCCTTCAAACATGACATCCTTCAGCCTAATGAAAAATAAATCATAAGCTGAAGATGTTAAAACCTATGATATATGTGGCATGCATATGTGCATATTTTGGAGTGATGCATATTGGAAGAAATAACAACAGAAAGACCATGTCAAAAAACTTACTGAAACAGTGAACTTCTGCTGGAAACAGTAAACTTCTGCATCAAGAATTTTGAGAGAGACTGAGAAAAAGATGAAAAACCTGTTTGGCAGAATGCATGAGCTCTGGGTCGGGGTGGGGGGAGGAAGGTGGAATGCGGAATGGGTCTAGATTTGATTGGGAAATTTTATATGAAATTCACAACGCTTCAATAAAAACCGGCTAAAAAAAGAATAAAAATCAGTATATTTAGGAAGAAAAAAAAAGAATTGCTGTGTGAAATGCACAAAAGCTCAATAAAAGATGTTTTTAAAAAAACCTATGGTGTATATGAGAGAACGCAATATGAATCTATGATAAAAAAAAATCCAAGAGAAAGGTTAAAATGAAGAAGTGGGAGGCTACGAGTGTTGGTACAGTTCTTGCTTAGCATGTGCAAAGTTCTGGGTTCGATTTCCAGCATCATATAAAACTAGGAGTGGTGGTATACACTTGAGGTCCCAGTACTAGGAAGGTCAAGGCAGGATAATTAAGATTATTCATCCTTGGCTACATATCAAGTTCAAGGAAAGACCATGCTACAGAAGAACCTGCTGGACAAAGTAAGAAAGAAAAAGAAAAGGAATTGTCTCAGAATGTACCCTGCCAAGAATAATCAGGTAGCTCAAAAGAAGACAAACATCATCATAACTCAGGAACGGGCTACTGAGAGATAAATCTATCTATTTTCATCTGAATATCTTTTCAGATAAACCAGTTAATGTATTGAATAAAGATTTATATATATATTCTTTGTTTGTTCTGGCCAGGAGCTAGAAACTGGTCAGGATCTTGTCCTTGACCAGAAGCGAGAAATGTCTTTAGCTTTGTTCTGGCCAGAAGCCAGGAACACAAGATGGCTGTAGTTCCTGCTCAGGATTCTTGTTATCTTCATTTTATACTGGCTATAGAAGAGCATCAGTGCCCTAAATCTATACATAAATACACAACCAAGACTGACAGGTACCAGCATACCTCATGGGTGGGACAGCTAGACTGAGCAGTTCACCTCACAATGTTTCTCCCATAAGTCCTATAAAAGGCCCAGACCAGCAATTTGATGACCACTCATTTCCTGGATTTTCTGGGACCCACATCTGCTATATAAGAATTCAGACTCCTTTTTTATCCTTCCTTCCTTTCTCTTCCTTTCTTTCTTTCTTTCTTTCTTTCTTTCTTTCTTTCTTTCTTTCTTTCTTTCTTTCTTTCTCTCTCTTTCTTCTTTCCTTTCTTTCCTTTCTTTCCTTCCTTTCCTCTCTCTCTCTCTCTCTCTCTCTCTCTCTCTCTCTCTCTCTCTCCCTCTCTTTCTTGTTTGCTCTTACCTATAATCTTATAATAGGACTTGTTTCTAAATGTATAAATTTACTTCTCTGTGATTCATGAATTTCATTCTTTGAATTTGCAAGAAAAGCACACAGAGCCACTTGACTCAGTGGAAGTTTTAGAGAGTTTCGGACCCCTAACTCCTGAGCTGAAGCCCATCTAGGAATAGGAGGCCTTTGTCACACTCAAGGTCCTCTACTTTCTTCATTTCACAGTTAAGATGAAGTAAACATCCCAGCCAGTTTCTTCCACCAGGAATAGTTACAGGAAGTGTAGGCGAGGTGCTTAGGACTTTGAAAATTTTACAACAAGATATGCGCTGAAGAAGTCCAGATTTCAAATCAGCAGTATTTATGATTTTTCCCCTCCCCTGCCTCCCCTTTCTTGGCCTCCCTGGGGGACAAAGTCTAAAGAACAGACTTGATTAAGGTGAGGTAAGTGACTTTGCATAATGAATAACAGAGCTGGATCTTGTCTTTAAAGTTGTAATTTTTTTATTCTTTATATATTTCTAATTTGATTTTAATATCTCATTAAAATATTATTCATCTTGATTAATGAAAATTTTGGTGCAGTTTTAAATTTCAGACCTGAGCAGTGTGTCTGATCTTCACACTCCTCCATCCTACCCTTGAAGAAGAACAAGAAACCTAAAATCCCAGCTTTCTGGATAAAGGTTCTGAAAAGGTGAAGGGCAGGGAAATGGATCATACCTGGTATTATTCTTGTGTTTCAACTATTTTTTAAAATCTCATTCATTGTTCCCTTCATCTGTGCTTTAATTTTACCAAATATATATTTTATTTCTTAAAATGACAAAAGAAGAATGCTATTTGGCTGTGATAATTCCCTGTTTTCATCACCTCCTGGCACTGAACATTGGTGCTATACTAATGACTACACTTGCTGGCATCAGTTTCCTTCAAAGCTGTTTGTTTTTAATTAAAAAAAATTATTATTTTTTATGTGTATGAGTGTACTGTCTGCATGCAGGTTTGCGCACCTGTGTCGTACAATGCTGCAGAGGTCAGAAGAGGGCATCAGATTCTACTGGAACTGGAGTTGAAGACGGTTCTCAGCCACCATGTGGGTGCTGGGAATCCGACCCTGGTCCTCTGCAAGAGCAGTCGATGCTCTTAGCCCCTGAGCCATCTCTCCAGCCCCCACAGGCTGTCTTTTTTAATAGTTTAAAATCTCCAGTGACCTAGAAGAAATTGAGGCCACCTTTGAAATTCAGCATGAAATCTTTCAGTTTGTGGGCTCTGTCTACTTGCTGGGCCTTTGGCTACCTCCCAAAAACTGGGTGATAGAGGTTAATATGAATTTTATATGCCACCTACCACTGTCTTCAGGAGGTAGAAGGAAAGTGTTTTCATCTACGTATATAAATTATGCTATATATATCCATTTTATAAACATCTATTATAGGAACCTTCTGCTGATGCTTCCAAAAAATATCAGACAAGCATGAAAGTTACCTGAATCTGTTTTTACAGTAAGAAAAGTGCATCTATAAAAACCATCAGGGGTTTCACTAATATAAGGAAAGAAAAGTCAAGTTGAAACCAAGTAATAACAAGAGGCTGGGGCCTTATGACCAAGGCAAGGAATTGAAGTGAGTTTCTCAAAAAGCCTAAAACACATACAAGTTTTCCAAGGTAAATAGCCTTTAGTTCTCAACCAGGTACACTGTTGGAGGAAAGGATTTAAGAAACTTCATTCCACAACAAGACTACTGACAGGGGGCAAAAAAGAAAATATTTGAAGCAATGAAAAAACACAGAAAGGCATTCTAAGTTGCTGCTGTCTCTAGAGCAAGAAAATATCACATGGCCCAGAATAAAGAATACGCTCCTAAAAGCAGGTAAATTCTTTGCCGATTTCACATTGTCTATCTTACTGCCCATGTGAACTTGGCAAGCCATTAAGCCTACCTTGATTCCACTTTTATTAAATATAATGAATGAGATTTTTTATTAAATATAATGAATGCTCAAACCACATGATCATCATGAGGATTAATGCAGACAAGTGCATCCAGGGACACCACTGAGGCCTTAGATATGAGGAAGCCAGCGATTTTGTCTGTAGAACAATAGTTCCTCTCCTTTGAAAAGTTTTCCATCTTCATCTTGATTTTGTGAACTCAAAGAACCAGACTAGAGTGAATCCAGCTCTCAGAGTTGGACACATTTCTATACAGTTCTCTGGCTTCAACAGCCTCATGCTCTGTAAGATGGAAATGTTTAAAACGATGGATGGGTAAACACTTCAGCTCCTGGTACTGAAATCCTCAGTAAAACAGGCCAGGCCAACTATAGTATCAGGATGGAGCTTGGGAAAGGAAAATGATTTTAAGTATCATGTACAAGTAACACAAATATGTTTTTAATACTCAAAGCCCTAGTTATTTCTGCTCATTTGGAATTACAGATCATCTATTAGACATGAAATGGTCTCTACCATCTGAACGCCAATGATATGCTGACAGAAATTTTTCTAGTCATTCCATTGTAAAAAAATTCAGTAATGGAAAAATATACAGGGGGGAAAATGAACTTAAAGGAGGACATTAACTTTGTTCTCGCAGACAGCTTTGCTTGACAAACTGTTATGTAAATACAAGGGTTTATGGTGTTTTTCAGGTCTGAGGTAAGACTGGGTTTTCTAGGCAAGAGAAACAGCTCACATGAAAGCACAGAACTAAGTGATTACTAAGAGTTATATGCAGACCTCTTTAAGTTGGCCATGTTCTCAGAACAAAAAAATTAGATGTGAGAATCTTTTTTTCACAAGGTCCAGATCATTGGGCCTTAGACTATACTTTCATGCTATGAGATGGGGAATAATACATAGAAAGAAGACCAAGGACAAGCACTTGATCATGGGCAAAGAGTGCTAAGCATAAATTTCTCCTTTTTATAAGACGAGCTAAAGGTCACCACTAACTTAAGTAGCCATTGTAAGGACTTATTGCTGTGAAAATACTCTTTAAATGACAAATTTCAAGCTGGCAAGATGGCTGGTGAAGGCACTTACTGCTAAGTCTGACAATCTGAGTTGGATACCCAGACCCACATGATGAAAGGAGAAAACTGATTCACACACCTTGTCCTGTGTTCTGCACACAAGCCCATGAGTAAAACACATGGTACATAAGTACACATATCACAAACACACTATACAAATGCAGAAACATACTAAGTAAATAAATGTAAAAAATTTAACCCTACAAATATACAAAGATATTAATTTTTAATTAATGTTAATTTAGGCTTGAATATTTATAAGTCAACATTAGATCAATCATTATAATAGTGATATTCATGAAGCAATAGATCAACAGCATCTTAGTAATACTAGTACTGAATGTACGAATCCCTCTGGGTATTTTGGGAAGAGAAATGATTGTAACAAGATTCAGAGATGTGAGTCACACTTTCAGACTGTTTAGTGACTAGAAAAAGAAAGCCCTATCCCTTATATATTGACTTCCTGACTGTGAAGTTTGGAGAAAACCTTTATTAGAACAGGTATTGGGACATAATAAATAGACACAGTATGAAAAGAAGATGCTAGTTTATTTTTTAAAGAAACTTGAAAACAAGAATGAAATTATAAAGCTGTGTTGGGGGGGAGCCAAAGTATGAGGTGGAACAGATAAAAACTACGCATCCTCCCAAGAAGCATACAGTGAAAGATGCCTAAGGCACAACATCTTCAGCCTCAGGAACTTGGCCTTTAGAAGGCAGCAGCAACTTGGAGGAGGGGCCAGAAATCGTGCAAGAATGAATCACTGCAGTGAGGTGATAAAAAGAAGGCCTTGGTGGCCAAAAGATAAACAGCACTGTGTCATTTGGGGGTTGTTTTTATTTGGAGGTCCCTACACTGCTAGTTTTCTCTCTCTCTCTCTCTCTCTCTCTCTCTCTCTCTCTCTCTCTCTCAGAGGTAACTTTTATGTCATAAATTTTGGGGTTTTTTTGGAGGTCCCTCTACTGCTAGTTTTCCTCTCTCTCTCTCTCACTCTCTCTCTCTCTCCCTCCCTCCCTCCCTCACTCTGTAGGAGGTAACTTTTATGTCATAAATTTGCCCTGAAACTGTAAAAATGATACTTTTTAGTTAATTTCCAGATCATGGCCACTTACAAAATCTTGTAAGTCACCAGATTGTGTGATGATTCGATCTAAAGCATTTAATTAATTAATTAAATCTTTCAACTAATCAGTCCCCTTCTAAGTGCTAAGAATGACTGAGAGAGGCAACTCTCTGCCTTCAGGATGCTTATGTGGAAGGGAGCTGTCCAGAGAACATTACCAGAATACCAATTTCTCTTCAAGAAGGAGATGCAGTATTTTTCTTTTTGGTCTTTTTGAGACAGGGTCTCCCTGGTCTCCCTGTAGCCCCAGCTGTCCTGGAACTCATTCTGTAGACCAGGCTGGCCTTGAACTCACAAAGATCCACCTGCCTCTGCCTCCCAAGTGCTAGGATTAGTATTACAGGAATCATGTATCAGAAATTTCCTATTAGATCTTTTAGTGGCAGTGGGTCAGAAAGAAGATTATTAGAGAATTATCAGGAAGCCTTTAATTTTTAATTTTTTATTTGATTTATTTTGGCTTACATATACAAATATAAAGTTGTACATATTTATAGGGTCACATGATGTTTCATGCATATATACATTGTTTAAACTTAAAAATGCTAAACATGTCTAGGTCATTAAACATGTATAATTTCCTTTCTTGAGGAAATGAAGTTTCACCTCATGGGCGCTGTGGTTTTTTTTCTTCCCAATCTTTCATAAGCACGTGTAACTTTTCTTTTCTATATGTAGACTATACATAGACTAAGACACAATTTAATTGACTAGCATGTATCTTCAAGTTTATTCAATGATGACTGTCTTCACTTGATGAATTTCTAAGGAATATTAGCACTCTTTACAGTCTCAGCTCTATGTATGAGCACAGAACAAAACTGATCTCATTCTTTCTCCCACCTGGCTTTACCATAGCCCATCTAAAAATCTTCACTGCAGGGCTGGAGAGATAGCCTAGTAGTTAAGAGCACCGACTGCTCTTGAAGAGGACCCGGGTTTGATCCCCATCATCCACATGGTGGCTGAGAACCGTCTGTAACTCCAATTCCAAGAGAACTCCAGTTCCAGGGGAATCCAACACCCTCTTCTGACCTCTGTGGCATTGCACGACATGGGTACACAGGCCTACACGCAGACAGTACATTCATACTCATACAAAAATAAATAAAAAAGTTTTTAAAAAGTCACACTTTAAAAAAAAAACTTCACTGCAGCTCTGGAGAGACAATTGAGAAATATTCATCACAAGTTAGAAGTGGAGACCCTCCGTTGAGAAAGTATATTCAGAAAATCTACAAATGGCCTGAGATTCACTCTACCATTCCTTTGTGGACACCAAGAATGCAAACATTGAACCAAGTATTCTGGGAAGAAATTGTTTCCCTCTCCTTAAAACCATATACAAAGAAAGTCCTCAGTTGGAAGGCTTTGCCGGGCCTCGAGCCATAATGTATGAGGGAAAACTCAATATACCAATATACCTAGGTTGAAATTTTGGATTCCCAGCTTCATCCCAGGACAGCTGGTTGAGTTCCCCAAGCTCCATTCTTATCATTTCTCAAAAACATTTAAAAATGAGGGAAAGCAAGGTTAGGTTACAAAGTTGTGGTGAGAGTGCAATATGCTAATGTAACCAAAGAGAGCATAGTATGGGTTCTTTGCTCCAAGAACCTATCTGCCAGCTCTTGTGTTAATACTCCCTTAGTTTCTCTCAGCAGACTGCTGGGTAGCTTTCATAGCACTAGAAGGTATAACAGATGTTACTGATAGGATGATAGGATGGAAATGGAAAACACATCAAATGATTGCTAAAAGCTCCTACAATGTAATAGTAATACAACTCAAGATGTTTGCTAAGAACTTGGGAGTAGGAAAGGCTAGGAGGATAAGAAACAGGAATAGGGGTAGGAAACAGGAATCTTCCCTGCCCTCTGCAGTTACCCAGGATTGAAGACTTTGTTTTCCAAAAAGATCTCATTCCTGTAACCTTTGTGACCATACCTGTAAACCACTTACTCATATATGGATGCGCTATTTGCCTTTTGCTTGCATTCCTTACATATGAGTATAAATGGCCCCCCAAACCAAAACCAAGGCAGAGTGCTGACTCTTTTATGGAAAGATCCGTGTCACACTGTGATCTAGTGTCAGTCACACTAGCAGAAAAATTAAACTTCCTCTCCTCACCTGACTTCGTCTTGGGTCTCATGATTTTTCTGTAACATTGGCAGAAAAAGGCAATCATCAACCTTACCTAGCTATGATATATGAGCCACAATAATGACTGGTCTGGCAAAATATGCCTATTGGTGCAATAGTGGCAGGAATATTATGGGAGTAACCAACCACTTTGGGATTTAAGGCCACTTCACAAGATAGAGTCCATAACTGACTCTGTTATCAGAGACAGGGACCTGTGGCTAGACAGGTCACAGGAGAGAAACACAACTGTTATTCTGATAAATAGACATAGTACTAAACTGACACTGATGATTATGGTTATACTCGCAGATTAGTGCATTTGTCAATTCTCACTAGAGAAGGTTCTTCTTACAGTAGATGGTGCATAGCAGAGACCAACATTTGGATGGCAAACATAAAATAAGAGACTATAGAATGCTCAACCCTAAATGTGGCACCAATACTAAACCCTTTCCTCCAAAGCCTCGGAGATCATTGCAGAAGAGGAGGCGGGATGATGGTAAGAGCCAGAGGTGGTGGAGGAATACAAGGAAACACTATGCCTGGAATCTGCACATGTTAACGCTCAGGGTAGTTGCACATGTTAACGCTCAGCACTTTTGACAGCATGCACACAAGACCTGTGCAAGTCCAAGCTGTACAAAAACCCAGAATTAATGGAGGAGGCATGTAAGAAGTCTCAGCTCTAGCTGAAGATCTATCTTTTGGCCATTGATAACTGCTGGGGGGAAGGAGGTGTCCGAGGGTTTTTTTTTTTTTTTTTTTTTTTTTTTTTTTTTTTTTTTTTGCGGTATTAAGACTTTGTAGAGTTTGACCAGACTCCAAGGAATGGACCTGGACCTATGTCTAAGAGCAGTTGGGAAACATAAGCTAAATCCACTAAGGGTTTAACAAAGACAATAATAGTGGACATGAAGTCGGGGCAAGGGAGTAGTGCGGTGAGAGTAGAGATAGGAAGGGTGTCTGAATATGATCAAAATACATTGTATGAAATTCTTAAATGACTAAAAAGGTTTTTGAAAGAAAATAGACTCTGACAGAAGCTTGAAGGTAATTTTATTAGAGTTTAAAAGAAAAGAACCCAGGACAGGCAAGCTATAAATCCCAGCAGCTACCCAGAGGAGAAAAATGAAGGAAAAAAGGAAAAAAAAAAAAAAAAAGCTGTGCTGTTTAAGCTGGGGTGGAGGTCAGACACATGGCAGAGAGGAGCTACAGAGAAAATGTAAGGAGGCCCAAATGTCGGTGAAGCCCAAATTGTTAAGGAAAGCATGCTTAGACAAGAGAGGAATTCTTCAGAAAAGTAGGCACACTTGCAAAGATGCGTGTCTGAGGCTCCATAAACTACGTCACTAAGGGTAAGAATTCTGGGCAAGAGAAAAGTTTCATGATCTCATTAAAGAACTCATTATTATTTCTCTCTAGCATGGCTTAAGGTTAGCCTGACTTCTAGGGGTAGTACCTTTCCCTGGTGATTGACACAAGCCACCCGGAATATTGGGTCTCCACCAAGGCCAGAGATTCTATTTCTTTTTAATTGGCCTTTATTGCTATTCTTACAGTGTGACCCTGTCCCAATGTCATTGCTTGGAGCCGTTTAGCTGCTTTTTGCCACCAGATACCCTTCAACTCATACTAATACCCCGACTTTCCCCATAAGCAAGAAGTGAACACAAAGTTTAGGGAAGGAATCCCATCTTAACAGGAAATGAAATCAACAAGAATTTAGGAGACTTTCTTAAGTATTCTCTCAAATAAAATAGATTGCTTGGGAAATGTGAGCCTCAGGGAAAGAAGTACTTTCCTGCACAGCAAGATCCTATAAATTTGCAAATGAGTGGTTATATATTTTTGGCAGCCAAAACAAAGAAGTAAATAAGAATATTTACATGACTTGATTTGGGAAAGTAAAAGGCAAACAGAAGCATTGGGAAGCATAATTATCTCTGGTATTAAAAACAAAGAGTCGTTTCTCTAGGGCCTCAGTCAGAGGACACTGCTTATTTCAATTAACAGTGCTGTCAAGAGCATACTTGCTGTAAACTCAGCAAACAACAAAAAGGTGGTAGCCAGGTAATCTGGGATGATTATCACTGGCCATTTGCAGTCCAGAGATAGATTTTCCAGTGCCTGGGAGACAAGTGGACAACATAATCTTCATAGTCTTCCGTAAATATTATTTTCTTGAAGCCTGATACACACAGAATATCCATGATGTTGATAATCTACTCCCTGAGTAAAACATCAGCAATATCATTTACTTATTAATAATCCAGGCATGGGGTGGGGTTGGGAGATCCCTTATAAAACACTGGTTGGAGTATAAACCCATGCATCACTGTGGAAATCGGTATGGCAATTCCTAAGAAACTGAAAGCAAATTATCCTTTGGCTGGGGAGATAATTCAGTGGCCTAGGGAGAGGACCCAATCAGGAAAAGTGTTTCCCATCCATGCAAACATAAGTTTTGTCCCCAGAATCCATACACAAAAGCCAGTAGCCCATATTTGTAATCAAAGGGCTGGTGAGATAGAGACCAGCAGGTCCCTGGGGTTTACTGCCAGTAGGCTAGTTGAAGCAGTGAGTTGTAGACCATGGAGCCATCTATCTCAAAAAATCAAGGGTGGCATCCTGAATAACATCTACTAAGCTTGACCACTTAAACTCAGGCCTTCACATGCACATGTACACATGAATATACATATGCACGTGGACTAAGAAAATCATATGACCCAGTTATACCACTCCTAGAATGTATCAAAAGTAATTTAAGTCAATAAGCTACAGAAGTATCTGCTGTGGAGATATTGGCTGCTATTGGGGTTCAGAAGTTACCTCCAATGTAGTTCCACATTCTTATGTTCCCCAACAAGGAACTGAGCAGAGATACACAGTTAAAACAGAAGCAGTGTTCTAGTTTCTCTTCAATTGCTGTGGCAAAACACTCTGACAAATTCCAACTTGGGAGGAAAGGGTTTATTCATTTTACATCTCCCAGGTCACAGTTCATCACTCAGGGAGCTCAAGGTAGAAACTCAGGGCAGAAAATCTGAGGCAGAAGCTGAAGCACAGGCCATGGATAAATGCTTCTTACTGGCTTGCTCCACTGGCCCATGCTCAACCTGCTTTCTTATACAATAGAGGACCACCTACCCAAGGGTGGCATCACCTACAGTGGGCTGGGCCCTCCAACATCACTCAACAATCAAGAAAATACCCTACAGACAGATGTGGCCACACTCCAGTCCATGGAGGCACGTCCCCAGAGGCAATTCCCCAGTTGAGGCTCCTTCAACCCAGGTGTGTCAAGCTGACACTAAAGCTATTCAGCACCGGCAGTTATGGTTTTATTGAGAGATCTTATAGTTTGGGAGCTAGGGAGATCATTCAGTGGGTAAAGTATTTACCATACAAGTGGGAGGACCTGAATTTGGATCCTGCAAATCCACACAAAGCCAGACATAGTAGCATGCATATGTAATCCAAGTGCTTTCATAGCAAGACGTGAGGCAGACAGAAGAATCTCTGGAAAGCCAGCTAGCCTTCATATCCAGGTGAAAACAACAAAGGCACTATCTCAAACTAGGTAGACAGCAAGGACCGATACCCAAGTTTCTCCTCTGATCACAACACATGTGCTATGGCAAGCACACACCCATCATCACATACATGAACATGTCACATACATGAACATGTATGTGATTGATTTTTTTAAAAAGGAGAAAGACAGTATAATCCAAGAATGAGAAAGAAGGCTGATCCAAGAAGGACGTTTAATTACTAAAGGGCCTTTATATACAAAGAGCTAGGGTTTTTATGTTACTTCATTGTGGGCTTTTGGCTCATTTCCTTAGCATGGGCTTTTACTCCATTTGGGTGGTCTGAGTTTTTCTTCACATACTCTATTATAGAAAGTTCCATATGCAGCTTCATATGTCATCTCAAATCTCTAGGCAGGAATGTTTGGTCATTATAATAAGCAACAGGTCACTTTTGGATACTCTAATTTGCTCTAGTATCAGAGACCTGTTTTAGGTAGCTTGGGGCAGTAAAAGGGTCCACCTTTCATTTTTGCCATATTTTTTTCATGTGTTCACTTTGTAAGGCTTTGAGTAAAGCCTGGCCTTACTCTGCCCTGTTCTCCTGCCTCATATCCTGATTTATTGCAGCAAGATTCACATAATCAAGGTATGTAATTGGTCTAGATATCCATTAACAGATACAGAAATGTATAATATATACAGAATAGAGTATCATTCAGCTGTAAAGATGGATGAAATTATGTAACTTGCAGGAAAGTGGACAACACTACATAGGTCAGTATGTTAAGTGAAATAAGTCAGATTCAGAAAGACAAATATCATATGTGTTTCTCATATGTGGAATCCAGGTTTAAATATTTGGGTGTGTCATGAAGTAGAATAGCATTCTGTAGGTAGAATATAGAGTCTAGTGGACAAGAAAGAAGAAGGGAGAGCTATGGGGAGAAAGAACAGTAATTATCACTTTTTTCAAGTATACAGAACGTATAAATAGATGCATATTCATGCTATATATGAAGTATGAAAGCAGGTAGTGTTTAGGGAAAGGAGACTTGGGGAGAGGTGAAGGTAAGGGAGAGGGGAAGTACATAGAGGGAATGTGAGCCAAGTACAATAATATGAATTAAATGTCATAATGAGGCCCATTATTTTGTATACTAACTAAAAATAATAAATACTGGAAAAACCACATACAAATTGCACAAAAATTATCCAGATTCTGGACTCATAGGAACCTAAATTCTATGGCTTTTGTGAGTTTTTGACCAAAAGCACTGAAATTCTATATGACTCAATTTTCTCATATCGAATAGTGAACACAAGATAACAAAATGTATGGAAAGTGAAGAAGGTGAGCATTTTATATTCATGAGTTATTGGTGCATCTTTCAAGGGAAACAGCACCATAATTCTAAATTAGTTGTTTTCTTCCATTCAATCTAGTTCTGTTTCACTCTATCTTGTCATTTCTCTTCACTCCTAACTGTGGTTTTGCTTAGTAACTCTGCTTATATAAGGAGTCGATCCCAGTCCATTAGGTACCTGTTCTAGATAGTTTAGTTGTCAACTTGAAACACCTGGGGTGAGGGAGCCTCAATTGGGGAATTGCCTCCATTAGACTGGCCTGTGGCCATGTCTGTGGGGTATTGCTGAGTGATGTGGAAGGGCCCAGCCCACTGTGGGTGACACCACCCCTGCGCAGTTTGTTCTGTATTATATAAGAAAGCAGGCTAAGCACAGGGCGGAGGAGCAAGCCAGTAAGCGTGTTCCTCCATTGCCTCTGCTTCAGCTCCTGCTTCCAGGTTCCTTCTTGGAGGTAGCAACTCCAAGAAGGTCTCTTGGAGTGGTCTTCTTGGTCTCTCTAAGTGATGAACTGTGACACAGGAGACATAAGATGAGTTAACCCTACTGTGGGTGACACCACCCCTGGGCAGGTTGTTCTGTATTATATAAGAAAGCAGGCTGCAAATGGGCCAGGGGAGCCCGCCAGTAAGCAGTGTTCCTCCACGTATTGGCCGCCAGCTCCTGCCTCCAGGTTCCTACCCTGAGTTCCTACCTTGGGCTCCCTAAGGGATGAACTGTGTGTGACCCGGGAGTTATAAGCCAAATAAACCTTTCCACCACCTGGTGTCTATTGGTCAGAGTGTTTTGTCACAGCAATCAAATGCAGAGTAGAATAGTAACTATTCCTTTTGTGAAAGAGCTGAAGCCTCACATCTTGAAGGATGAATATTTCTTTTTTTTTTTAATTTTTTTTTATTAATTTTATTTATTTCTGTATGTGTATGAATGTACTGTCTGCATGCAGGTTTGTGCACCCGTGTCGTGCAATGCCACGGAGGTCAGAAGCGGGTCTCGGATTCCCCTGGAACTGGAGTTCTCCTGGAATTGGAGTTTCAGACGGTTCTCGGCCGCCATGTGGGTGCTGGGGATCGAACCCGGGTCCTCTGTAAGAGCGGTCGGCGCTCTTAACCGCTAGGCCATCTCTCCAGCCCCGAAGGATGAATATTTCTATAGTGGCCACAAATTCTACAACTCAAAGACCACATGGGCCTCATTTCCATGGAGGATGCTGATTTGTCCTCTGTCAAAGGTGCTCCTCTTAGGATTTAGAGCCAAATAATACTAGAACATTCTGTCAGGGCTTCTGAATTTATTCAGTAGTTATCCATTAAATTCTCATTATGTTCCAGGCACTGTGCTTGGGGCTGTTTTTTACAGTGAATAAGACAGCATGCCTGTTTACATGACTTCCAGCTGAGCTATCCCGGAGCTCTGTGGTTCCTGCCTATCACAGCTTCAAGACAGAGTGTGGACAGCATAGTACCCATGACCCTGGTCTGGTTCACCGAAGTGTGGGGTAGGGGTGTCAGTAAGGGCTATTGTTTCCAGTGGGTTCGGATGTGCTAACCTGTGGTTGCACCTCTTTTTTTTCTGGAAGTTGCCATTTCCTTTGGAGGCTCCAGCTCACTATAACAATCTTACCAAAGGTAAGCTTTAGTGATTTCATTAAATCGATTAAGCAAACATTCAATTTTCTGAATACATACTGAACTCAGGAAGGAAGCGGAATTAACATCTTCTGCTTTGGCACACTTCTGCTTCTCTTCAAGTGGTCTGTATTAGGAAAGCAAAGACAAAAGCAGCTTAAAATGGTCACAAACAGGAGGTGGAAGAATTGTTTGAGTTCTCATTCTGAAAGCATGCTTTTGGTCAGGCTTGCCCTTTTCTGAGTCCCCAGGGAACAGCCTGTGTCTTATTAAGGTCCATAGGTCCAATTCACACAAGAATTCAGTTTCATCTATTTCTTTGTGTTTAGATTCTTGTAAAATTTTATGCATAAATTTTCAACATATGAGGGCTGGAGAAACAGCTCAGCAGTTAAGAACACTGCTGCTCTTACTAAGGACCCAGGTTCAGTTCCCACCATCCACAGGGCAGCTAACAACCATCAGTAACTCCAGTTCCAGGTGATCTGATGCCCTCTTTTGACCACTGTGGGCAATGAATGACATCAGTGCACTTACATACATGCAAGTGATATACTCATATGAATGAAATAAAAACAAATGAATAAAATGTTTTCAAATGTCAACATGTGAGGAAAATTCATATGCATATATACATATATGTGTATATTTGCATACTTTCTACAGACCAAGCATTGAAATAGATCCTTGACATAATTATTTAATACCCCCAAATAGGAAATATTGTCTTTATTTGGTAGTAGAAACTAAAATATATAAAAGTCATGCAAATTGCCTGGTATCACAAAGCCAGTGAATAGGGTAGCTGGGATTATCTACAATACTGGAGTTTTTCAAGTTTGGCACTATTCACTTTAGGGCTAGATATTTCTCCATTGTTTGCATACAACACACATTTCAGTTGTTTGCAGTATCCCTGACCCATACTTACAGATGCTCTAAGCAGCTCCCCTATTTGTGATAGCCAACATTTTCTCCTGACATTGCCAAACATCTCACCATTAAAAATCACTACCCTATGCTAGACTAAGAGAAATCATCTCTCAAATTATCTAGGTTATCTGATTCACAGAAATTGTATATTTATCAAATTATGTAAAGCGGTACAGTAGGTGTTTTAATATAAAGGTATACATAACATTCTACAAGTACCTGAATAAGAAGGGATTGAAGTGACTGAGGTTCAGAAGTAGAGCAGGGGCTGGAGGAATGGCCTAGCAGTTAAGAGCACCGACCGCTCTTGCAGAGGACCTGGGTTCGATCCCCAGCACCCACATGGTGGCTGAGAACCATCTGTAACTCCACTTCCAGGAGAACTCCAGTTCCAGGGGAATCCAACACCCTCTTCTGACCTTTGTGGCATTGCATGACACGGGTGCACAGACCTACATGCAGATAGTACATTCATACACATAAAAATAAATAAATAAATAAATAAATAAATAAATAAATAAATAAATTTTTTTAAAAAGTAGAGCACTGTTTAAGCATGCATAAGGACCTAGGTTTGGTTCTCAGTAACACACCACACAAACACACACACACACATACACACACACACAGAGGAAGGCACTGCATTCAAGAAAAGATGTTAGGGCAGTCCAGCAAGATGGGCCACTGGGAAAACAATAACAACCACTTGTTGCCAAGTGTTATGACCTGAATTTGGTCTCTAGGACTCACGTGGTACAAGGAAAGTCTTACTCTTGCAACATCCTTTGACCTCCACATGTATTCCATGGCACATGCGTGCATATATGCACACATATGCGCACACATACACATAATAAACTTTTATTAATTTTATCAATGTAATCATGTGGCTGAGATACATTAAATAGGCTATGTCAAATCAAACATCTGTGAAAAGGAAAGGCCAGAATGAGCATCCATTTCTATCTGCTTCCAACGAGAGTTCAGAAAGATCAATCAGTGGATGG
Organism: Rhizomys pruinosus; assembly: GCA_009823505.1. Lineage (NCBI taxonomy): Eukaryota > Metazoa > Chordata > Mammalia > Rodentia > Spalacidae > Rhizomys > Rhizomys pruinosus. Next base: position 3,004,286 of record VZQC01007342.1, on the reverse strand, counting down.
TCACAGATGCTGCCAGAGACCCAGCAAAAGCAGTTGGCAGAAGCCTCACAAGTAAAGTAACAACAGCAAATTAGCCATGAGTTTCAGTGCTCTGTAAAATGAGAATATTAATCACGCATATTTGGAACAGATATCCCAGATGTCTACAGACATTAGCCTGTTTATGCATCACAAATGAAGACATCACTTTGTTTAATGATAATTTAAGAATCAAATTGAAATATGTGTTTGTCTCAAAAGTAGAGGGCTGATTCTAGCTAGTGCCATATTAGATGGGAAATTAGGATCACTAAGGCAATGGACAGAAGCCATTAAAACATAATCTTGATTGCTTTTAGGATAAGAGACATAATACTCTTTTTGCATACACCAGGGAAATGCCAAAATATGGTTGAGCACAGGTGTGAGGCTTGATTTCCTCTCATGTGATGAGTTAGCAGCATGCCAGTAAAGAGACTTGCCAGGCTGCTCCTCTGGGAGCCCATCCAGCACCGCACAGAACTGTTGCTATGAGAGCAATGGGTCAGGGTTACGCGCCACTGGCTTCACATCGCTGTAAGCGTTTACCGAATGAGTTCAAAAAGACTTGATTCTGCCCATCCTAAAAGAGACTATTTTGTCTTATTTGTGACCCCTTCATTTTCATTTAAAACTGCAATCTCTTTGGAGTTTTAAAATAAATATATTATCCTATTTTTCCACTGCTAAGTGGAGAAAAGGCAAGAAGTTTAATGAATTAAAAAATAACATGAAATTGTTGAAGAAAAGACTGATAGATTAGTTACACTTCTGTTGTAGGGGAAAAATGTCATGCCAGGGGCTGGAGAGATGGCTCAGCAGTTAAGAGCACTGATTGCTCTAGTAGAGGACCTGGGTTCAATTCCCAGCACCTACATGGCAGCTAAGAACTGTCTTTAACTCCAGTTCCAGGGGAATCTGACACCCTCTTCTGACCTCTGAAGCATTGCACGACACGGGTGGACCTACTTACAGTACATTCGTACACATAAAATAATAAATAAAAAAATTTTTTTAAATGTCATGCCAAAGCAAAGTTTATTGGGGATACATTCCAGAGAGATGGGTCCTTTATGGCCAGGAAGCATGGCAGCAGAGCTGGCTGGAGCAGAAAGACGAGAGTGCGCAACTTCTCACAGGCAGAGGAAGGAGAAAGAAAAACCAGAAATGGTACAAGACTAAAGCCCACCCCAGAAACATTCCTCAGTGTCTCCCAAATAGTGCCACCAACTGGGGATGAAGCATCTGAATCCTTGGAGCCCTACTGGGAACAATCCCATTCAAAGCACCACAACTGAACAGTTAAAACTTAATTTTACAGTGCTCTAATTTGTCTTTTAATTATTCGTTCTTTTTAAAGGTCATCTTCCCATAAGTATCTCTGAGTTGCTATGGATGATTGCACTTGCTCTCTCTGATAAGTGGTGCTCAAGGCACAGATTAACCCCAGCACGTTAAAAGTAGGGGACTTCAATACCCCACTAAATCCTTTGGACAGATCAACCAGACAAAGAATAAACAGAGAAATATCTGAACTGAATGATATGATACACCAAATGGACCTCACAGACATATACCGAATATTCCACCCTAATATCAGAGAATACACTTTCTACTCAGCACCCCACGGAACATTCTCCAAAATCGACCACATACTGGGACACAGAAAAAAACCTCAAGAAATGCAAAAAGATTGAAATAATTTCATGCATTTTATCAGACCACACTGCAATAAAGCTCAATATCAACACCAGGATAAGCCCTACTATCTACAACAACACCTGGAGACTAAACACACTCCTGAATAATGAATGGGTCAAGGAAGAAATAAAGAAAGAAATAAAATCATTCCTGGAACTGAATGACAGTGATAATACAATACAACAAAACCTATGGGATACTTTAAAGGCAGTCCTAAGAGGGAAGTTTATAGCCCTCAGTGCCTATATCAGAAAAACAGAAAGAGCACAAGTGAATGATCTAACACTGCAGCTAAAAGCACTTGAGAGGCAACAACAGATGAACCCTAAATGCAACAGACAGGAAGAAATAACAAAAATCAGAGCAGAAATGAATTAAATAGAAACAAAGAAAACAATACAAAAAAAAACAACAACAACAACAACAATGAATCCAAAATTTGGTTACTTGAGAGAATAAACAAGATAGACAGACCTCTAGCCCAGTTAACCAAAAGAAAGAAAGAGAAACACAAATCAATAGAATTTGTGATGAAAGGGGAAACATCACAACCAACAATGAAAAGTCCAGACAATCATTAAGGGAATACTTCAAAAACCTATAGTCTACTAAGTTTGAAAACCTAGAAGAAATGGATGAATATCTGAAATCCTGGGAATCACCAAAGCTCAACCAAGAAGAGAACAACAGTTCAAACAGACCCATAATATATGAAGAAATTGAAGATGTAATAAGAAACCTCCCAACTAAAAAATCCCAGGCCCAGATGGTTTCACTGCAGAATTCTATAAAGCATTTCAAAAAGACTTATGACCATTATTACTCAAATTGTTCAGAAGGATTCAAGCAGAGGGAAATCTCCTAAATTCCTTCTATTAAGCCAGCATCACTCTAATACCAAAACCAGTCAAAGATACAACCAAAAAGGAGAACTATAGACCCATCTCATTAATGAACACAGATGTAAAAATTCTAAACAGGATACTTGCAAATAGCATACAGACCCACATCAAAAAGATCATGCATCATGACCAAGTTAGATTCATACCAGAGATGCAGGGATGGTTCAATATACAAAAATCAATAAATATCAAAAACACATAAATGGCCTGAAAGACAAAAGCCATATGATCATCTCACTTGACACCAGAAAAGCCTTCAACAAAGTCCACCATCCCTTCATGCTTAAAGTCCTAGAGAGAATTGGATTGGAGGTATCATTCCTCAATGTAATCAAAGCCACATACAGCAAACCTAGAGCCAATATCATCTTAAATGGAGAAGAGACAGATGCATTCCCCTTAAAGGTAGGAACTCTGCAAGGCTGCCCCCTGTCACCACTCCTCCTCAGTATAGTGCTTGAGACACTTGCTAGGGCAATAAGCCAAGAAAAGGAAATTAAATAAGTACTAATTTAAAAAGAGGAAGTCAAGGTATCCCTTTTTGCTGATGATATGATTGTTTACCTAAAGGATGCTAAAAATTCCAGCAGAAAGCTCCTAGAAATGATTAAGAGCTTCAGTCAAGTGGCAGGATACAAAATTAACCTAGAAAAATCAGTAGCCTTTCTTTACAACAACAACAAGCAACTGAAGAAGGAATACCAGGAGACCATCCCACTCACAATAGCCTCAAAAACAATAAGATACCTAGGAACAAACCTAACCAAAGACACCAAAGATGGCTACAAAAAAACATTTAAACCCCTGAAGAAGGAAATTGAAGAAGACATCAGAAGATGGAAAAACCTCCCATGCTCATGGATTGGGAAAATTAACATAGTAAAAATGTCCATTCTACCCAAACTAATATGCAGATTCAATGTGATCCCAATTAAAATCCCCAAGAGTTTCTTCACAGGCTTGGAAAAAAAATCCTTAATTCATTGTGGAAAAACAAAAGACCCCGAATAGCCAAAGCAACCCTGATGAAAAGAGCAATACAGGGAGGATCTCTATACCAGACTTCAAACTACACTACAGGGTTATAGTCATAACAACAGCTTGGTACTGGCACAAAAACAGACCTGTTGACCAATGGAACAAAACTGAAGTTCCAAACTTGAGCACATACAATTTCAGCCACCTCATATTTTGAGAAGGGAACCAAGAAGACACAATGGAGGAAAGACAGCATCTTCATCGAGTGGTCTTGGCAAAACTGGATCACCACTTGTAGAAGAATAAATTTAAACCCCTGCCTCTTGCCCTGTACAAAAGTCAACTCCAGATGGATCAAAAACCTCAACATGAAACCCAAAACTCTGAAGGTGATAGAAGAAAACGTTGGCAGCAGCCTACAAAACATATGCATAAGGAAAAGACTTCTTAAATCAGACAGAAGCTGTGCAAGAAATAAGATCAACAATTGACAAATAGGACCTCATTAAACTCAAAAGCTTCTATACATCAAAAGAAACAATCAAGCAAGCGAAGAGAAAACCCACAGAGTGGGAGGAAACATTCACTGCAGATACATCTGACAAAGCATTGATTTCCAGAATTTATAAACTACTCAAAAATCAAAGAAGAAAGAAAACAAATGAATCACTCAAAAGATGGAGCAAAGAGCTGAACAGAGACTTCACAAGTGAGGAATTAGAGATGGCTGAGAAACATCTTAAAAATGCTCAACATTGCTAATAATTAAGGAAATGCAAATCAAAACCACTTTAAGATATCATCTCACTCTGAAAAGACTGGCTAGAATCAAGAAAACAAATGATACCAAGTGCTGGAGAGGTTGTGGGGAAAGGAGAACACTCGTCCACTGCTGATGGGAATGTAAACTCATACAGTGACTATGGAAAGCAGTGTAGAGAACCCTTGGAAGATTTAAAATGAGCTTACCACCTGACCCAGTCATACCACTCCTGGGTATATACCCACAAGACTCATCTTACCACAGAGATACATGCACAGCCATGTTCATTGCAGCTTTGTTCACAATAGCAAAAAGCTAGAACAATCCAAGTGCCCCTCAACTGATGAGTGGATAGAGAAAATGCGGTACATCTACACAATGGAGTTCTATGCAGCGGTAAAGAAAGATGACATCATGAGCTTTGCAGGAAAATGGATGGAACTAGAAGATATGTTAAGTGAAGTGACACGGTCCCAGAAAAACAAATGACAAATGGTACCCTTCATCTGTGGATGCTAGTGCCAATTACCTAGTAGTAAGTATTTCTTGTGCAGGGCTCCTTGAGCTTTTGTCCAAGTAGTTGGGAGTGGTACATATTGGAAAGAACAGGAACACCAACAATAGAAAAGACTGTGTCAAAGAACTTACTGAAATGGTAAACTTCTGCTCAAAACAGTCAACTTCTATATCAAGAATTTTGAGACAGACTGAAAAAAAAAGATGAAAAGCATGTTTGGCAGAATGCATGAGCTCTGGTGGGGTGGAGAGATAGGGAGGGGGACATGGGTCTAGATTTGATTTGTAACATGATCTTATACAAAACATATGTATATAAAACAATAAAAAATTGAATGAGGCAAATGAACATGGTGGAAGAAGAATTAACTAAGAATTTTAAAACTGGGCCCTCTAGTCCCAGGTTTCCCACTAGCTTGGTTTGTTGTCTTCAGCCAATGGTGATTCTGTAAGCTTGGAAATATGTTTGCCATGTAATGGCTAGGCTGACTGAAATGATGAAACTTAAATATTGTTGAACATGTAGGCTTATAACAAACTGTGTAAAATTACTGGAAATTTAGGAAAATTCAGTTATAATATTAAGACAAATTCAAATCAGACACACACACGGTAATTGCTAGCTAGTGCAATAGTAGTGATCATACTACTAAAATGTTTTCTAAGTGGGGAATCTAGAATTTTAACTAGTTATTTTTGAAATTGCCATCACTTAGGTGCTTAGAGAATCTGAATAAGATTTTTTTATAAGTCTAAGTAGGTTTTATTATTTTTCCCTGAAGTATATTATTTCAGTCTTTTATTGAAAATTTACTGTAATGTTGCTTTAATTATCCACTTCACACAATCCAGAATCACCTTAGAAGAGAGTCAAAAGAAGAGAGATTGTCTACATTGGGTTTGTCTGTGAGCTGGTTTGTAGGAGCCTTATCTTATTAAGCTAATTGATGCTGGAAGGCCTAGCCCACAGTGGGCAGCATTATTCCATAGGCAGCAGGACCTGAATTATTTTAAGAGTGGAGAAATAAAGCCAAGCACAGCAAGCAAGAAAGAGACTATGTAGGCATTCATTTCTCTTTGCTCTTGACTGTGGATGTGATGTGATGTGATGTGATGTGATGTGATGTGATGTGATTATCTGCTTGAAGTTCCTGCACCATCCTTGCCTAAAAGAGACTCTGTTTACTTTAAAAGAGAAGAAAGAAAGAAAGAAAGAAAGAAAGAAAGAAAGAAAGAAAGAAAGAAAGAAAGAAAGAAAGAAAGAAAGAAAGGATTTTATACTTTATCTATAACCGGAAATCTGTAGTTAGAAGCAAATAGAACAATTTGAATCTAGTATATCTGAATCTACTGTATTTTTAGGTACTCGCATAGTAGTAGAAACAATGTCTCCATTATTTTCCCATCACTTATGAAAACACATTTTTTTTTTTGGTCTTTTTGAGACAGGGTCTCCCTGTAGCTCCAACTGTCCTGGAACTTACTCTGTAGACCAGGCTGGTGTTGAACTCACAAAGATCCGTCTGCCTCTGCCTCCCAAGTGCTAGGATTAAAGGCGTGCGCCACCATGCCTGGCTGCAAACACGTTGCTTAAGCTTTGAAATCTTCTTTAGATGCCCAGACACCATTCCCACCAGCAGTGGATGTGTGTTCCTCTTTCCCCACAACCTCTCCAGCACTTGGTATCATTTGTTTTCTTGATCCTAGCCAGTCTTATTGGAGTAAGATGATATCTTAGAGTGGTTTTGATTTGCAATTCCTTAATGATTAATGATGTTGAACACTTCTTAAGATGTCTCTCAGCCATCTCTAATCCCTCACTTGTGAAGTCTCTGTTCAGCTCTTTGCTCCATCTATAGAGTGGGTCATTTGTTTTCTTTCTTCTTTGTTTTTTGAGTTTATATATTCTGGAAAATCAATGTTTTGTAAGATGTTTCTGCAGTGAAGGTTTCCTCCCACTCTGTGGATTTCTCTTCACTTCCTTGATGTTTCTTTTGATGTACAGAAGTTTTGAGTTTAAATGAGGTCCCATTTGTAATTGTCGACCTTAATTCTTGTGCAGCTGTGTCTGACTTAGGAAGTCTTTTCCTAACGCCTATGTCTTGTGAGTCTGCTGTCAACTTTTTCTTCTATCACCTTCAGAGTTTGGGTTTCACTTTGAGCTCTTAATCCATCTGGAGTTGACTTTTGTACAGGCAAGAGGTAGGGGTTTAATTTCATTCTTCTACAAGTGGTGATCCAGTTTTGCACCCACCCTTGTGAAGATGTTGTCTTTCTCCTCCATTGTGTCTTCGTGGCCCCTTGTCAAATATGAGATGCTGAAATTCTATGTGCTCAAGTTTGGATCCTTGGTTTTGTTCCATTGGTCAACAGGTCTGTTTTTGTGCCATTTTTATCACTATAGCCCTGTAGTATAGTTTGAAGTGGTATAGAGATCCCCCTTGTGTTGCTCTTCGTCACTCAGGGTTGTTTTGACTTATCCGGTCTTTGTTTTTCCAGATGAATTTAAGGACTTTTTCCCCCAAGCCTGTGAAGAAACTCTATGAGGATTTAATGGGATTGCATTAAATCTATTACAAGAGTTTGGTAGATGGAACTTTTTTATGTTAATTTTCCAATCCATGAGCATGGGAGGTCTTTCCATCTTCTGCTGTCGTCTTCAATTTCTTTCTTTAAGGGTTTAAAATTTTTGTTGTAGAGATCTTTGGTGTCTTTGGTTAGGTTTGTTCTTAGGTATTTTATTGTTTTTGAGACTATTGTGAGTGGGAAGGTCTCCTTGATTCTTCCTAGTTGCTTGTTGTTGGTGTAAAGAAAGGCTACTGATATTTTTAGGTTAATTTTGTATCCTGCCAATTTGCTGAAGCTGTTAATCATTTCTAGGAGTTTCTGGTGGAGTTTTTAGCATCCCTTAAGTAAACAATCATATCATCAGCAAATAGGGATAGCTTGACTTCCTCTTTTCCAATTAGTACTCCTTTAATATCCTTTTCTTGCCTTATTGCCCTGGCAAGTGTTTCAAGCACTATATTGAAGAGGAGTGGTGACAGGGGGCAGCCTTGCCAAGTTCCTGCCTTTAAAGGGAATGTTTCTATTGTTTCCCCATTTAGGATGATATTAGCTGTGGGTTTCCTGTATATGGCTTTGATTACATTGAGGAATGATCCCTCCAATCCAATTCCCTCTAGGACTTTAAGCATGAAGGGATGCTGGATTTTGTCAAAGGCTATTTCTACATCAATTGAGATAATGGTGTGGTTTTTGTCTTTCAGTCCATTTATATGCTTGATGATATTTATTGATTTTCATATGTTGAACCATCCCTGCATCTCTGGTATGAATTCAACTTGGTCATGATGGATTATCTTCTTGATGTGGGTCTGTATGGGATTTGTCAGTATCTTGTTTAGAATTTTGGCATCTGTGTTCATTAGGGAGATGGGTCTATAGTTCTCCTTTTTGGTTGTATCTTTGCCTGGTTTTGGTGGTAGAGTGATGCTGGTTTCATAGAAGGAATTTGGGAGAATTCCCTCTGTTTGTATCCTTCTAAACAATTTCAGTAATAATGGTTGTAGAAATGTTTTGTAGAATTCTGCCGTGAAACCATCTGGGTCTGGGCTTTTTTTTAGTTGGGAGGTTTCTTATTACATCTTCAATTTCTTCATATATTATTGGTCTGTTTAAGCTGTCAATCTCTTCTTGGTTGAGCTTTGGTGATTTCCAGGATTTCATCCATTTCTTCTAGGTTTTCAAACTTGGTAGAGTATAGGTTTTTGAAGTATTCCCTTATGATTTTCTGGATCTTTTCCTTGTCTGTTGTGATATTTTCCTTTTCATCATGGATTGTATTGATTTGGAGTTGTTCCATTTTTCTTTGGGTTAGCTGGGCTAGAGTTCTATCTTGTTTATTCTTTCAAAGAACCAACTTTTGGATTCATTGATTTTTTGTATTGTTTTCTTTGTTTCTATTTCATTGATTTCTGCTTTGATTTTTGTTATTTCTTCCTGTCTGTTACATTTAGGGTTCATCTGTTGTTGCCTCTCTAGTGCTTTTAGCTGCAGTGTTAGATCGTTCACTTGTGCTCTTTCTGTTTTTCTAATGTAGGCACTCAGGGCTATAAACTTCCCTAGGAATGTTTTGTAAGTTCAACAGAAAGTAAGATTTCAGCTACAGTTCTTGAATCAGTGTAGTACAAGTTGATCCATACATGCTGGCATCTAATTTTGCTAATATTCTTTTTGCTCTTAGACTTAAATCTTAATGTTGTTGTTTTGTTTTTCCTTCAGTTTACAGGGCCCTAGGATTTGGGGCTTTAAACTGTTTTGGGTAGAGAAATACTGAGTGTGGTGATCAATGATAAAACTACTTTACATTGTCAGTGCACCCTTAGAAGCAGGTACGGGCAGGAGAATATCTCAACATGTTGGGCTGGAGAGATGGCCTAGCGGTTAAGATTGCCGACCGCTCTTGCAGAGGACCTGGGTTCGATCCCCAGCACCCACATGATGGCCGAGAACCGTCCGGGACTCCAATTCCAGGAGAACTCCAGTTCCAGGGGAATCGACGCCCTCTTCTGACCTCCACGGCATTGCACGACACGGGTGCACAGACCTGCATGCAGACAGTATATTCATACACATACAGAAATTTAAAAAATTTAAAAAAAAAGAAAGGATAAAATATTTGGTAGTAAAAAATAGCAAACAGAAGTGAAGATGCCTGAACTTTGGCTTTCCTACTCCAAAACTGTGTGATGTATGTCCTTGAGCGAGTCAGCTAACCCAGATAACATATATTATTATTGCACCAATGGGCATATTCAGAGGGTTGTTGTGTGCATTGAATTAATATCTGAAGTACTTAGCATGGATATTGGGTATCAAAGAGTGACCTCAGATTACAGCACCATGAGGCATTTTTCAGTTTACAGTCATCACGGCACAGAGAAAAATGTCCTTGTGATTTGATCAATTGCCCTGTTTTAAATTTACATTTCAGACACATTTTTCTGTATCTTGATGGGTCTTTTGATGGAAAGCTAGAAGGTGACATATGGGGCAAGGTTATTATAAATTTAGAAGCTGCTGTCTTGTTGAAAGGATCCTGAAGTGACCCCAGCCTTACAAAGACATTACTGACTGATTTGTTTTATAATCACCAAAATAGCAAGGACCCATCACGGACAGATTTGGTTTGGAAATTTAAATGTAAGCTTTGTCAAAGAAGGTTAAGCATAAAACAGACTAACTTGATTACTGGAATCTTCTTTCAGTGACACCCCTGACTCTTCCATGGCTCACTGTGCTGCAGTTTTGCACCCTTGGTTGAAAATGATGATCTTCTGTTTCAAATGCTGCCTGAGGTTACTTTCAAAGTGCCCCTACTTCCTGCTACAAATTCTTAGAAATGCCTACTCATTCCTCCAGAGGTACCTGGCGTCTCATTATTCTTATTAAACAATTTGAAATGCTTTGTTTTCATTATAGAGTGTTCACAAAAATGTAGAAGTCCCTCTCTCTCTCTAATGCAGCAAATTAGGATATGTCAGTACAGACTGCTGGGACTCAATCTAAAACTAAAATAACACAGAATTTAGTCCTCAGGCCAGGATGTACTGTTTTGTCTAGAGTCAGTAGTGCTAAAGAGTTAAATGCAGGAGTCTTACACTAAAATACATTTGGATTTCACTTCAGCAAAACATCAGTAAAAGTGGCCTTGGTTGTTCCAGCCCTTAGTTTTCTCATTTAAAAAAAAAAAAAAAACTAAAAAACAAACAAACAAAAAAAAAAACCATAAAACAAAACCAAACAAACCAGAAACTCAGTTTCAGTCAAGACCTAATGGCAAAGCTGATAAAATGAGTACTTGACAGGCTGAGGCCCGAGAATCATGAGTGCAAGGCTACCCTGGCCTACACAGTGTGTTCAAGGCTACCCTGGGCTACACAGTATGTTCAAGGCTACCCTGAGCTACACAGTATGTTCAAGGCTACCATGGGCTACACAGTATGTTCAAGGCCAACATAGTGAGACTATATCTCAAAACAAGCAAAGCAAAACTGATTAACTAAATTAAGAAAAAAAAATCCCTTCATTCCATGTGATATTTCTAATATTAGTTTTTCCTATTGCTTTTTTGTTGAGGTATAATTTGTTGACAGGGAAATATCCATAGGGTTGTAGTTTGACTAGTTTCTCAAGTGCTCACAAACATCTGGCAAGATAGAACACATTTTCATCAATTTGCAAACTTCCAGGGAACCGCTTCCTATTCAATCTATGTCATTCCACTCCAGAAACAACCACTCTTCTGATTTCTTTCATTCTAAATTAGATTTCATTTTAAAAGACCCAATTGTAAATGAAAGAGTGAGTGTTTAGAATATTAATTGGTGTCTAGTAAGTGTTCACTTAATTATGCCCATTATTGTTATTAATGTATCTGTGCAGAGAAAGGGTAGTTGATTCACCAGAGAAAGTTAGGGTAGTTTATTCACCATCAGCACTAGAGGGCAATATTCAAGAAAATTCAGATTAACACAGAATGAGGCATATAAGAGAAAAGTTCAGAAGAAACAAGTAGAAGCAGGGTGCTGTTTAACACCAACTAAACAGATGCAAGATGCCAGCATTGTCAATAGTATATTTTACCTCATCTTAATAATACTCTCAAGTAGATGTCATTATTCTCTGTTAACAAATTAACACATATAGACAAACATAGACATTAAGTAGCTTCTTAAAACCACACTGCCTCAGTAATGGAACCGAATCTAAACCTCTTTCCAGATCTAGAGCTGTATTAATTACATAGTGTTTCTCACAGTGAACACTACAACTTCTATATTTAAACACATATAAAGTAAAATACAACAGCATTAGTTGAGTCTGAAAATAGAAATGCATTTAGCTTGGTGCTTGCTTTTCTTTTTTTTTTTTTTTTAATTAGTTTTTATTGATGCTTTGTGCATTTCATACATTTTTTCCAATTCAGTTCAGGCTTATTTCCCTTTCCCTCCCCCCCCCACCCCCACCCCATCCCAGATCATGCATTCTGCCATAACTGTCCTGCATCTTTCTCTCAGTTTTTTTTTTCATTTTTAGCTATAAGTGATAATCCATGAGTACAAGCTTTTCACACACTATTTCATCTAATCAGAAATACTATTTTTCCTCATTTTATTTTTGTAGACTCTGCAGTACAGATAAGCTAAACAACAATGTGATTTTGGATTGTCTTCAACTGGCATTTTATTGTCTGTCAAGAAGAGAAAAAAATCATTAATTAATTTGAAAACAAATTTAAAAAAATGCTTTTGGGGTTATACAAGAAATTCAAATACCATGAAAGGGTCAATTGAAATCTTCATGATTAGATTTCAGATTAAGACATCAGAAACTAAGTAGGAAAATGTGGCATGATATCAGATGAACTAAGGTAGAGTCTTCCTCAATAAAGGCACATTTAAAATGACATGTGTGAAATAGCTCATTACTAATTCAGTTATATTTACTTTGGACAATGTATCAGTACATCCATCTTTTAATTCTTTTATTTCTTTCATGTATAGGGAAGTGACTGATCTTAGCACATGACAAAAAGCAATAAGTAGCTCTACAACTTACACAGTCTTAAAGAACCCATTAAAACACAGTAAATTCCTAGACTAAGATGAAAGGTAGGAATTGAAAATGATATTTGGGGATTTATTCCTTTATGAAAAGTGATTATATTTATGCCATAAGTTTCTTTTTCTTTATTCAATCCATATGTGATCAAAAACAAAGTCAGTGGCACTTTTATATTGAGGTAGCATTTTGTAAAGCCATTACAAAATAAAATAAAGTGATTATGTGATTCATTTTATATTTATATTTACCTCTAGCTCAAAAATATGAACTTGTTATTCCAAACAAACTATTGCTATCTTCACAAGGGATTTGTGATATGAAGAACATTTTTAATCTATTATATCTTTTAATCTATTATAGCATCGACCTATTCTTATGTGATAAAGATATAGTAAAGCAATTTGTACAATTCACAAAGAACTAGCCTGTGTGCCACTATAAGATAACATAAGTTTAGCTTGTTTTCCTGAAATTTTTCCATTAATTAAATATATAGATGTCATAGACATAATAATATTTTCCTGCATTTTAATTCTGTGAATGTGTAAAAGAGCTAGATAAAGAGAGAGAGAGAGAGAGAGAGAGAGAGAGAGAGAGAGAGAGAGAGAGAGAGAGAGATCTCGATGATTTAAGTCAAGAATGACATTCTAATTACCTCTGGCTTTCAAAGTATACTCTCTGCTCATCAGTGGACTGATGACTTACAAAAATGCTGAAGTGAAGGAGTTTAGGCCCATGAGTATGTGAGGCTATAACAACAGCAACACCATCTTGAAAGCAGGGAAATGGGCCCTCAGCAGACACAGAACCTCCTGGTCCTTAGATCTTGAACATACTAACCTTCAAAAGAAGAGAAATAGATGTCCATTGTTTATGAGTTTCTCTGTCTGTGGAATTCTGTTGTAGTATCACTTAAGGCAGAAGAAGTATGTTCATCTTATTTGTTTACTCCCACATCCCTATCTTTTGGAATTATGTCTCAATAGTCATATTGGACAGGTATTTACCCAACAAATATTGATGTTTATGTTATTAACCTTGGTTTATAATGGCTGAACTGTCTCTCCAGGTCCCCAATAGATATTCAGTTAGAATATTAAAGAAGGAATCAATGGCCATAAGAGAAGAGTCAGAAGAAAAGCCTGGTGATAGAGAAGATGTGGGAAGTGATGGTTCCCCTGGCAGTAAGGCCTAATGCAAGTCCTGGAGCTTAAACATCTGGAGAAATGAAGCAGTTGCCAGTAATAAGGAAGATGAAAGAAGCTTCCCCGTGGTTGATGGGGAGACATAAGGAATCTTGCCTAGGAAATACTCCACTGGAAATCTAAGACTGGTGTTGAGTCAATAAGTAAAGTATGGCCTATTGATGCCCTGTGCCCAGAAAAGAGATGATATCTAGATCATATGGGAATTCCAAGAAAGAGAAAAGAGAGAATAAAACATGCTAAACAATCACTGTTATAATAAAGGAAAATGCCACATCGAAGGGGTCAGAGACTGGTCAGAAAGGGAGGATTACAGTGAAATAAAGCCAGGTCACTTGATCAGTGGAGTCAAGCTTTATTAGAAAGAACTTGGCTTGCCCTATTTTGGTTGGGTGCCCATTTTCCTCTTAAGAATAATACCTTCTGGTTCCCTTCACATCCTTTAAAAGCCTCTCTTCTTTATGTTTTCTTCTTTTGTTGACAGTAGCATTATCATAATACATAATAATCTGTTATAAAATATAATTGTTGCTATTTTATATTGTTTTTATTTGGTGGTTTTGGAGTTCCAGTAGGGGAGGACCACATCCTGGCCATTTTCACAGCACCAGTATCTGAAACATAGTAACACTGAATTAATGTCTGTGAATGAGGATTTGGAATAGCAAACAACTCCATGAAGTAGGCAGAATTCATCTTTTCATACCACTTTACAAAGAAAGAATTAAGGAGTGAGGAAATGTGTCATTCTGGGCCTGATGCAAATAAGTGACATTTTAAAATGCAGAATTTGTTGAGAATTTAGTAATTGTACTCTTTAAAAGTATACATGAACCACAGGGACTACAGCACAGTCCTAAGGCTTAAGTGCTACCAGAGCCTGGGAAGAGACACTATTTTTGCATCTGGCAAGACACTATTTTGCATCAGCCCTTGGTGACGATGCTGGGAAACAGACAATCTCATTCAATTTTCTTGCTTTTATCTCTCCTTTGGTTTTCCTGTTAGTCAAAGCCAAGTGATAGCCAGAAGGGAAAGACATTCATTAATGACGTTCCTAAACACAGGTCTCCCCAGGCACAGAGTTGGTGTGCTAGATAAATTTAGTTATCAACTTGACACACCTAGGAAGAAGAAGACTTAATTGGGGAATTGCCTCCTCCACGGGACTGACCTGTGGCCATGTCTGTGGGGTATTTTCTTGATTGTTGAGTGATGTGGGAAGACCTAGCCCACTGTGGGTGGTGCCACCTCTGGGCAGATGATCCTGTATTGTATAAAAAAGCATGCTGATAAGACAGGTGTGCCTTTAATCCCAGCACACAGGAGGCAGAGGCGGGAGGATCTCTGTGAGTTCAAGGTCAGCCTGGCTTACATAGCGAGTTTCAGGGCAGCTGGGGCTACAGGGAGACCCTGTATCAAAGAGACCAAATAAATAAATAAATAAATAAATAAATAAATAAATAAATATCCATAGGCAAATCATTTGTTACTTATTTTCATACATATCTTTTGTAGGAATATAGGTATGTCTATCTGTATATGTATTATGTATGTTTTTGCAATAAACTCCAAAATTAAGTACAGGCAAAAACCATAATTATGCAAAACCTAAAATATTTTCTATTATTGCCTTTACAGAAAAAGTTTCCTCATCTCTCACTTATAGTATGAGTTGAGTTGAGGCTACTCCTACCTGGGATCTGACTTTTTCTTTTTTGGTAGAGTCAAGGTAAAATCAAGAGAAGATGTCACTTTAGAGTCAGTTTGTAAATTAGTTTGAATTTAACTCTGCAGCCTACTAACTGTATGACTTTGGGAAATGTAATCTTTCTGAGATTTAAGTTCTTCATTTGAAAAAATGTGAGTTAATCAGACCTTACATTTCTATTATGAGAATTAAATGGTGTTCGATATGCCTTTCTGAAAGACCTAAATATTACAGTCATGACTCTTGCTTGAGAGGTGAAGGAACAAGAAGAGTTAGGAGTCATAAGAATTTCAAGTGTTATTTAAAGTAAGTCTTAATTTATCAGTTATTAAAATTCCAAAATCATAAACTTATAGCTTCATTACATTTTTGTATCAAGAATGAAGCCCATTCTACTATGGCCATCTCATGAAGGCTAAACTTTTAAGAAAAAAATCCGAACATTACTGTGGCGAAAGCATAAATCACAAACCTAAGCCATTCTGGCATGTATTCTCCATGCTGAGGCTCCTTCCTTAAATGACTCCTCATCTTTCCCCCAAGAAGCCAACAGAGACTGTGTCAACCAAATCATATCACTGATCACAAACCAAATGCTACTGAGGAAGTGAAGTCATCTTATCTTTGTCCAAGGAGGATATATGAGATGGAGACACAATGCTGCTGCCTTACCCTTTCACCAATACACAAGTTAAATGGTCTTTTATCTTAAAAACTTAATTGCTAAAGTGGATTGTGCTGACATTAAATTCTGCTGTTGGTTTATAAGATCTGACATATGCTGGTCTAATTATTGGACTAGGGCTTTTCCTAGATAGTATTATAGTAATATTATAAGCCACAATAAGAGTATAAATCAGAGTTTTCAGATGAATCACACAGATGATCAATCTTGTATTTTAATTTCTTCACCGCACTAAGAAATAGTACATGATTTGGAATCATATAATTGGAAACTGAAAATTAGATAATTATTATATAACTGAAGATAAATAATTAGATAAATGGGAGAGAAAGAGAGAGAGAAATAGAGAGATTGAGATTGAGAGAAAGTTCTTTGGCATTTCTGCTCTGGGATTGCCTCTACTTTTAAATCCTATGTCCTGTGAACTTTAATGAGAAGGTTCATTCTTATTTCTAGTTAACTCAGCATTTGCTAGAACAGAGACAATAGTCTTACCACAGTTCCAGTTTCTAGAACCTGCTAAAATGTCTGATTTAGGAAGTCGTTTCCTACACCTATGTCTTGTAGTCTGCTGCCAACTTTTTCTTCTATCGCTTTCAGAGTTTGGGGTTTCACGTTGAGGTCTTTAATCCATCTGGAGTTGACTTTTGTACAGGGCAAGAGGTAGTGGTTTAATTTAATTCTTCTACAAGTGGTGATCCAGTTTTGCCAACACCAGTTGCTGAAGATGCTGTCTTTTTTCCATTGTGTCTTCTTGGCCCCCTTGTCAAATATGAGTTGGCTGAAATTGTATGTGCTCAAGTTTGGATCTTCAGTTTTGTTCCATTGGTCAACAGGTCTGTTTTTGTGCCAGTATCAGGCTGTTTTTATGACTATAGCCCTGTAGTGTAGTTTGAAGTCTGGTATAGAGATCCCCCCTGTATTGCTCTTTTCACTGAGGGTTGTTTTGGCTATTCAGGGTCTTTTGTTTTTCCAAATGAAATTAAGAAATTTTTCCCAAGCCTGTGAAGAAACTCATGGGGATTTTAATTGAGATTGCATTAAATCTGTACAAGAGTTTGGGTAGAATGGACATTTTTACTATGTTAATTTTTCCAATCCATGAGCATGGGAGGTTTTTCCATCTTCTGCTGTCGTCTTCAATTTCTTTCTTTAAGGGTTTAAAATTTTTGTTGTAGAGATCTTTGGTGTCTTTGGTTAGGTTTGTTCTTAGGTATTTTATTGTTTTTGAGGCTATTGTGAGTGGGAAAGTCTCCTTGAATTCTTTCCTCAGTTGCTTGTTGTTGGTGTAAAGAAAGGCTACTGATATTTTTAGGTTAATTTTGTATCCTGCCAATTTGCTGAAGCTGTTAATCATTTCTAGGAGTTTCTGGTGGAGTTTTTAGCATCCCTTAAGTAAACAATCATATCATCAGCAAATAGGGATAGCTTGACTTCCTCTTTTCCAATTAGTACTCCTTTAATTTCCTTTTCTTGCCTTATTGCCCTGGCAAGTGTTTCAAGCACTATGTTGAAGAGGAGTGGTGACAGGGGGCAGCCTTGCCAAGTTCCTGCCTTTAAAGGGAATGTTTCTGTTGTTTCCCCATTTAGGATGATATTGGCTGTGGGTTTCCTGTATATGGCTTTGATTACATTGAGGAATGATCCCTCCAATCCAATTCCCTCTCGGCCTTTAATCATGAAGGGATGCTGGATTTTGTCAAAGGCTTTTTCTGCATCAATTGAGATGATGGTGTGGTTTTTGTCTTTCAGTCTATTTATATGCTTGATGATATTTATTGATTTCATATGTTGAACCATCCCTGCATCTCTGGTATGAATCCAACTTGGTCATGATGGATGATCTTTTTGATGTGGGTCTGTATGCGATTTGCAAGTATCCTGTTTAGAATTTTGGCATCTGTGTTCATTAGGGAGATGGGTCTATAGTTCTCCTTTTTGGTTCTATCTTTGCCTGGTTTTGGTAATAGAGTGATGCTAGCTTCATAGAAGGAATTTGGAAGAATTCCCTCTGTTTGTATCCTTCTAAACAATTTCAGTAATAATGGTTGTAGGTCTTTTTGAAACGTTTTATAGAATTCTGCCGTGAAACTGTCTGGGCCTGGGCTTTTTTGAGTTGGGAGGTTTCTTATTACATCTTCAATTTCTTCATATATTATTGGTCTGCTTAAGCTGTCAATCTCTTCTTGGATGACCTTTGGTGATTCCCAGGATTTCAGATATTCATCTATTTCTTCTAGGTTTTCAAACTTGGTAGAGTATAGGTTTTTGAAGTATTCCCTTATGATTTACTGGATCTTTTCATTGTCAGTTGTGATGTTTCTGCTTTCATTACAAATTCTATTGATATGGAGTTGCTCTTTCTTTCTTTTGGTTATCTGGGCTAGAGGTCTGTCTATCTTGTTTATTATCTCAAAGAACCAACTTTTGGATTCATTGATTTTTTTGTGTGTTGTTTTCTTTGTTTCTATTTCATTGATTTCTGCTCTGATTTTTGTTATTTATTCCTGCCTGTTGCATTTAGGGTTCATCTGTTGTTGCCTCTCAAGTGCTTTTAACTGCAGTGTTAGATCGTTCTGTTTTTAAAATGTAGGCACCCAGGGCTATCAACTTACCTCTTAGGACTGCTTTTAAAGTATCCCATAGGTTTCATTAGGACTCATTATAAATAGTTGTTACAAGTAGGATCCACAGATGGGTTTGATGCCTGTAGCAGTCTGGTGTTTTTTTTCCTTTCAATGTTCAGACGGGCCAACCTTTCTGCTGGCATTTCCTGGTACATCCTACAGAATACAAAGCTGTGTCTTTTCTTTCTCAGCTGTTAAATTGGTAACGTTTTGACCTGTGGGAACATATAAATCTTTTCCCGTAGTTAGTTTTAAGATTTGAATTGCAAAGTTTTTGACAAAAAGGTCTCATATATATCTGTATCCCTCCTTTTTATTTTAGGTTTTTGTTTTTTGACCCATGAGTCTCAAAAAGGCATTTTTAGTACACGTACCTATAGGCAGGAATCAAGGCGCAGATTTCATCAAATTCACCCAAGCTATTTTGGGTGACTTTATGTTGTTAACTTGGGAAGCAAACTTAATTTCTTAAATTAAATCGTCCTACAGGTAAAAGAGAGTGCTACAAGATGATACTGTACAGCAGAAAAATTATAGAGTATGTGCCAATCCCAAAGTTATTGTTATACAGATTTTAAGTAAAACAAATGTGGATGACAACAATTTATATTTCCAATTAACTAAGGTGCATTACCGTTTTTATCAGAACCTTTAAACTAATGTCCTTTAATATACACATATTTACTTTTACTAAGTCCTAAAACACCATGTAACCTGTAGGCAGAGTCTGAGCAAAATTGGATCCTACTTGTAACAACTATTTATAATGAGTCCTAATGAAATTTACCTTCTAGGTGCTGCAAAGATTTAATAGGAGAGATTTTCTTACCTCTCCTTCATAGAACAAGGAGGAATATGATGATGATGAGGTCATTCTCTAACTGTAAATTGGAGCCAAGTGTCATAGAGGTAATCTCTTATAAAACTGGTAAAACTGCCTTCTTTATTTGGCTAATAGAGATAAGAACTGTGAAAAGGATTATTATCTATTCAGAACCAAATATAATACTAAAGTCTCCTTAAGCTGTGCACTTAAGCAAAATATATTAATATAGGAGAGCTCTGATATCAGCAAATGGATTATTCTACCAAGGAGATGTTGGCCAGGAGATCCAAGCCCCCCCCCCCAAAAGGTAAAGGCTTGCCTGTAAACTGGGATACCTGCAAGAAGAGAGGCGATAAGGCCCTGCTGTCAAAGACCCGATGTAAGCATGAGAAAGATATATTGAGACTGCACTTGCAAGTGTACAGTTGGTCTCTGGAATACCAGAGAGTGTTACCAAAGGCCACTAAGCCAATAAAGCAAATATAGGTCTCCTAGAGTCAAGCAAGTCTCCTCCATCAGCATCAGCTACACCTCACCTGCCTGGAAATACTATGCAGCAGTGGCAACCATATGCCTGTATATCCCAATTCTAATTGGCTATTAGCTCTCTCCTTGGAGGAATAACCCATGGTTGATGCCACAAGCTTACATCCTCTAGCGGTTAGGAGATGTTATAAGCCAGTAAGATCCTATCATATGTTACAGGAAAAAATGTAATCATAGATTAACATACCATCCAAATATCTGTGTTTATACCAAAGTAACCTACCATAACAATTAGTATTCTTTAAATACCTATATATGTAAATGCCTTGTGCTTCATTAGTAGGACTGAGAGGTTATTCCTGGACAAACTGTCAGCCTGTGAAAGGAAACAGCCAGAATTGACTATAGTCCAAAACAACAGCTCCAGAGAAAGTAGACTGTTTTGCTTCTTGTCCACCCATGCCCCTTGTCTAAGCCTAGGGAACAATCTGCTGAAGATGGGGCCTCGTAGAATGTAAGGGCTGTGATTGGGGTGAATGGTAAAACTACAGCAATATAGACTGGACACTTATTTGATCAACTTGATTGAACATACAAGCCCCTCAGCTGGATGGAGGGACACTTGGGCTGTGTGGGTTTGGGCACAACTGCTTACAAATTGCTTTTACATGAAGGATGCTTGTACTCATAAATTATTACTTATTTTTTAAAAATGAAAAAAAATAATAATGAATAAAATATTTTTAAATATAAAAAAAATAAAATAAAGTATCCCATAGGTTTTGTTATGTTGTATTATCATTGTCATTCAGTTCCAGGAATGCTTTTATTTCTTTCTTTATCTCTTCCTTGACCCATTCATTATTCAAGAGTGTGTTGTTTAGTCTCCATGTGTTGTTGTAGATAGTAGGGCTTATCCTGGTGTTGATAATGAGCTTTATTGCATTGTGATCTGATATAATGCATGAAATTATTTCAATCTTTTTGTATTTGTGGAGGTTTCTTCTGTGTCCCAGTATGTGGTCTATTTTGGAGAATGTTCTCTGGGGTGCTGAGTAGAAAGTGTATTCTCTGGTTTTAGGGTGGAATATTTGGTACACGTCTGTGATGTCCATTTGGTGTATCATATCATTCAGTTCAGATGTCTCTCCATTTATTTTTTGTCCTGTTGACCTATACAAAGGGGTCAGTGGGATGTTGAAGTCCCCTACTGACATATGTGTGCTGGAGTTAGTCTGTGCCTTGTGGTCCTGGAGAATTGTCTTTATAAAGTTTGGTGCCCCAGAGTTTGGGTATATATATATTCATGATTGTGAAATCTTCATAGTCAATTGTTCCTTTGATAAAAATATAATGGCCTTCTTTTTCTCTTCTGATTTCTTTTACTTTGAAGTCTATTTTGTATGATATTAACATAGTAACACCTGCTTTCTTTTTGGTACCATTTGCTTGGAATATTTTTTTCCAACCTTTCACTTTAAGGTGACACCTATCCTTGAAGTTAAGATGCATTTCTTGTAGACAGCATATAGATGGGTTCTGTTTCTTAATCCAATCTCCCAGTCTTTGTCTTTTGATTGGGGAATTTAGTCCATTAATATTTAAGGTTACAATTGATAGGTGTGTGTTGCTTCCTTTCACCTTATTATCCATTTGCATTTTTGGTCTAGGCTTCTTCTGCAGTTATGCTTTTATTAATTTCTCTTTCTAGGTGCCTGGGGATGGTTGCTCCTTTCTTCTGTCCTTTGAATTGCTTCAAGTATTCTCTGAAGGGTTGGTTTTCCGGACATGTATTCTTTCATTTTGTTTATGTCATGGAAGGTTTTTCTCTCTCCTTCAACTATCATCGACATTTTTCCTGGGTATAGTAACCTGGGTTGACATCTATAGTCCTTTAACACTGGGAATGTTTTCTTGCTTTCATAGTTTGCACTGAGAAGTAGATTGTAATTCTGATAGGTTTCCCCTCATAGGTAGGTCACTTGTTGTTTTTCTCTTGTGGCTTTCAGAATTTTGTCTTTGTTTGGGGTGTCTAGCATTTTAACTATGATATGTTGTGGAGAGTTTCTTTTCTAATCTTGTCTGTTTGGAGTTCTATGTGCTTTTTGTATTTGTATTGGTTCGTCTTTTTTTTAAGTTTGGGGAAATTTTCTTCTATTATTCTGTTGAAGATCTGCTCAATACCATTCTCTTGGGATTCTTCTCCTCCCTCTATTCCTATGATGTGAAGGTTTGATGTTTTCATAGTGTCCCACAATTTCTGGTTGTTCCACTTTTGTGTATTTTTAAATTTTTCATAATCTTTTCTTGAGGTTTTTCAGTTATTCTGTGTTATCCTCAGGTCTGATATTCTTTGTTCTGCTTCCTCCATTCTGCTTCCTAGGCTTTTTCCATTCCTTTCCTCTTGATTGGATGAGTGTTTGATTTCCTTTTTCATTTCCTCTTGTGCTTTCTTTAGTATTTCCACTTCCTTTTGGAGCTTCTCAATCTCTTCCTGTAGCTCTTTGCTTCACTGGTTGTTTTCCATTTCTTTTTCAACATGGGATCTTTTCAGTGTTTCCACTCCCTTCCGGAGTTTGTCATTCTCTCTCTCTAGGTCCTTCTTTAGTTTTTCATTCTCACTCCTAAGTTCTATGACTTGTTCTTTATAGTCTTTGATTTCTTTGAGTATGTCCACAATTGTTCTTGTAATATCTGTGTCCTGGGGTATCCGCAGAGGGATCCCACTGTAGGAATCTTCCATAGGGTTGGCAGAGCTTGGTTGTGGAATTATCCTACATCTTTCCCATGTTGTCCCTTCTTCATGTCCCTGGCATGTGGGTTTCTCTTTGCCTGTATTCCAACGTGTATCCCAAATGCCTCTTCACTATGATGAAGGCTTGCTTTGCTTGCCTCCTTCAGATGACTTTGTTGTTTGTTTGTTTGTTTGTTTGTTTTTCTCCTTGCTTTCTATTGGAAGTCTAACTCACTCTTCCCTTTCTGTTCTAAAGGTTCTCCAAAGAATCCACTTGGACACTCCCTCGGCAATTCCAGTTGGCAGGGGTTGGGGATGTGGGCAGTGGGGGGGGGTGTTATACTCTGTGCTTCAGTTGGTCCTGGGAAATCCCTGATCTAAGCTCTGTGCACTCAAGTCTCACAGTGGCAATAGGCCCACCTTTTATAACATCTAGCAGGATGACTCTGCCCCCCCCCAGCCACACAAGACAATAGAATCAAACCAAACAATCCACCTGGCTGAAGTGCCCAGCTCCTACCTGTGCTTCAGGTGGTCCTGGGAAATCCCTGGTCTAAGCTCTGTGCACTCAAGTTATGTTAGTCCATTTTGAAGGTCTGGTAGAATCCTCCACTGTGTCCATCTAGTCTTGAGCTTCTTTTTGTTGTTGAGAGAGATTTAATTATTGGTTTCATATCATTGGTTGTTATGGGTCTATTTAAGTTATTTACTTCATTTTTATTTAACTTTGTTCACTCATATATGTCTAGAAATTTGTGCGCTTCTTTTAAATATTCTAGTTTAGTAGAGTATAGATTATTTTATTTTATTTTATTTTATTTTATTTTATTTTATTTTATTTTATTTATGTCTGCATATAGGTTTGTGCACCCGTGTCGTGCAATACCGTGGAGGTCAGAAGAGGGTGCAAGAATTCCCCTGGAACTGAAGTTCTCCTGGAATTGGAGTTACAGACTGTTCTCAGTAGCCATGTGGGTGCTGGGGATCGAACCCAGTTCCTCTGCAAGAGCAGAGGATTTATTCCTGACACCTGGATTTATTCCTTGTAGTCAAATAGAATGCATGATGTTGTTTCAATATTTCTATATTTTTGAGATTTGATTGCATCCTAATAAGTAATTGATGTTGGAGAAAGTTTATGAGCTGCTGAAAAGAAAGTGTATTCCTGTTTTGATCTAAGGTTTTGAAGATGTCTGTTAGATCCATTTGATTTATGATGTCATTTAACTCTAGAATTCTCAGTTTAATTTTTGTCAGAATGACCTGTCTATTGGTGAAACTGGGGTATTGAAGTCACCCACTATCACATATTGGGGTAAATCTGTGGCTTCAGGTCTAATATTATTTCTTCTGTAAAGTCGCTCTCAACCACTAAGCCATCTCTTCAGCCCAGAATATAGATTTTTTTTAAAGTATATCCTGGGGCTGGAGAGATGGCTCAGCGGTTAAGAGCACCTACTGCTCTTGCAGAGAACCCGGGTTTGATTCCCAGCACCCACATGGCAGCTAAAAACCATCTTTAACTCCAGTTCTAGATGAATCCAATGCCCTCTTCTGAACTCCACGACATTGCATGACACGGGTGCACCAACCTACATGCAGACAGTACACTCATACACATAAAAAATAAAAAATAAAAAATTTAAAGTATATCCCTAAGATTCTCTGAATTTCCTCCATTTATGTTCTTTGTACTTGTTCTTCCAAGGCCTTCAGCTACATCATTAGGTTATTAAATGAGATATTTCTGATTTTTTGATGTAGGCATTTGGCACTATAACATTTTCTCATAGAACTACCCTCATTGTGTCTCATAGATTTTGGTGTATTGTGTTTTCATTTTCATTACATCCTAGGAAATTTTAACTTTTCTCCTTGATTTTTCCTTTGACCAAATTTTCATTTAGTACTCTGTTGCTTGGTTTCCATGAGATTTCATAATTTCTACAGTTTCTGTTGTTGCTGACACCTGGATTTATTCCTTGTAGTCAAATAGAATGCATGATGTTGTTTCAATATTTCTATATTTTTGAGATTTGATTGCATCCTAATAAGTAATTGATGTTGGAGAAAGTTTATGAGCTGCTGAAAAGAAAGTGTATTCCTGTTTTGATCTAAGGTTTTGAAGATGTCTGTTAGATCCATTTGATTTATGATGTCATTTAACTCTAGAATTCTCAGTTTAATTTTTGTCAGAATGACCTGTCTATTGGTGAAACTGGGGTATTGAAGTCACCCACTATCACATATTGGGGTAAATCTGTGGCTTCAGGTCTAATATTATTTCTTCTGTAAAGTTGTATTTGATGCATAAATGTTTAGAATTATAATATCCTTTTGGTGGAGGTTCCCTTTAGTGAGTATTAACATCCTTTAGTTCTTCTGACTAGTTTTGGTTTGAAGTGTATTTTGTCAGATATTAGAACAGCTATGTCTAGTTCTTGGATCCATTTTCTTGCAATATTTTTATTTAAATTTTAATTTAAAATATTTTTAAAAAAATATTTTCTGTGCCTTTGACATATGTTTCTTCTCCTGCTTTCATATCTATGAATCACTGATTAGATCTTTTTATGGTGTCCTAGAGTCCTTAAACAATCTGCACCTGGTTTCTTTTACATTTAACATCTTTGTCTGAGTGATGCAATTCCTATATCTTGTCTTCAGGCTTTGAAATTCTCTCTCCCACTTAATCCATTCTATTATGAAGTTTCCATTGAGATTTCTTTACTTCACTGACTGAGTTTCTCATTTCAACTTTATTTCAGTTTGACTTTTCTTCAGAAATTCTATCTCTTTATTAAATTATGTTTCCATATCTTGATTTTTTATTTCATTAAACTATTTGCATTGAATGTTCTTTCTTCCAGAATTTATTCAAATGTTTTTGAGTTCTTTTTTTTTTTGAAGGTCCTCTTTGTGCTATAAGTGCTATTTTGAAATTA
This sequence comes from Rhizomys pruinosus, assembly GCA_009823505.1. Lineage (NCBI taxonomy): Eukaryota > Metazoa > Chordata > Mammalia > Rodentia > Spalacidae > Rhizomys > Rhizomys pruinosus. The sequence continues at coordinate 2,978,560 of VZQC01007342.1, read as the reverse complement.
TTGTCTTATGCCTCAACTCAGTTGCTTTTCTCAGGGAACATTACAATGGGCTATGAAATTCTAGAGAAGACATACTGTCTTGGTTATTGACGCTGTTTGTGGTATTTGGGTTTTTATGGTTTGAGGTTTCGTTTTATTTTTCATTTTATTTTTGGGATAGGGTCTCTCTGTAACCCCACCTGGCCTGGAACTCACTATATAAACAATGCTGGCCTCAGTCTCACAGAGATCCACCTGCCTACACCTCCCAAGTGCTGGGATTAAAGGCATGGGGCATCACACAGTTATGTTGTTAGTGGTTTGTGATGAGACCTAGGTACTTGGAATTGGGTTATTTGTGTGGTTTCCTGGTATGGATAGCTCGTCTCACCTTTGTTGAATGGGTGTTTGAATCTTTATTTGCTGTTATCCCAATTTGTCAAGATGTTGGCAAGCTGAATGATACTTGGGATTCAGTGTTGGAACAACTCTGTGTTGATGAGAGAATGGAGTATCAGAAGTTCTTCCAGCACGCCTGGTGATAGATGTACTTTTGATCTCAGGTGCAATCTGTAGGGTCAGATGTTTCTTGCTGTCAATTTTCAGACATCTGTGGAAGGCTCACCAGGTTCTACAGGTGGCTACATTTGCAGCAGAAAGTGAGCAATGCTCCCTAGAGGTCAGGTGCAGGATGCTAGATGGAGGTAGGTGAGGTGGAGGTAGGCGAGGTAGAGGCTGGGCAGGGGCACTCTACCTGGGGTTGAGGTCACAGGATAACATTTGGTCCCCAGGCAGTGTGGCGTTTATGTGGTTTGAGATGAGTTGGACTGGCACTAGGGGTCCTTAGCTGAGTTTGTGGTTGCAGGGCACCAGGCAATCCCAAGGTGGTGCAGTGTGTGGAGTTGTTGGTAAGCAGGGAGTAGATTGGGATAGGATGGGCTCTGGAAGTACCTACCTACAGTCTGGAATTGCTGTTGCAGGAGTCACGTGGTCCTGAGTCAGTTCAGTGAGTGGCCTGGACACCTTCTTGAGGGATAATCTATTGTTAAAACTAAGCTAGCCCAGAAGACTGAAATCAGGGAACACCCATGGGTTGGGAAGCCTCTACTTGACTTGTCATGGGCTCTGATTGATGGAAGGTAGGGAGTGATCCTTATGAACAAAAAGAGGTAAAAATATTGACAAAGCGGAAGGCATAAATAGCAGAATGTTCAGCTCAAGATGGGAAGTACATAAGGAGAGATAGCTACCACCTCTATGGCTGAGTTGGGGAGAATGCATCCAATCCTAGAGCCAGGTGTTTACTCAGCTCCAGTAGAGCCTGAGAGCATAGAAGTTCCATGGGTCTATGATACCTACAGCTGCTTCTCTCCAGAATGGTGAAATACATTAAGGAGACCTTGAAAGTAAGCAGGCAGTATCTCTGCCTGAACCAGTCCCATTGCTATGGTTGCTTCATACTCTCCCAACACATTTGGGAGACATTACTCTGCTAAAACAGCTACTTCGGGAGGTATAGTCTGGGAAGTCTGCAATGCTTAGTGTAGCCAGCCATGGCCTCTGTAATGTAAAGATGAGAATAGCCACTGTGAAGACAGCTCTGACAGGCATCAGGCCCTGACCCAGTACAGAGTCCAGTAGCACCATGGACCAAAGCAAAGACATGCGCCCACAAGTTCATGACCCTTCTGATTCATCTATGGAACTAGAAGTACCCTGTTTTCAAGAAACTAAAAAGCAACTCCTCCAACATCTCAGCCTTGTGCCCTGCTACGTGATTTTTATTCTGTATGAATATTTTTAGTATATTGTAATGTTTAAATATTTTATTTGCTGTTCCCTTTTATATATTCATCTAATTTTGTTTAGACTTTGTTTTCCCTTTGGGGCAATATTTTTCCTCAGTTTCTTCTTTTTGCCCAGTGGTTTTCCTCATTGCTTCCCAGCTTCTGCAGTTAGTAGTGTTTTTACTTTAGCTTTTTGGCTATTGGCTTTGTACAAATAAGCTTATATTGTTCATTATTCCCTTTCTTACATTGATCTAATTTTGCTTTAGATGTTTTATACTATTGGGAAATCTTTTGATTTTCTTTGTTTTCAATTATGTTGGGTCTCTGGCTCTCTTCCCTTACACAGCATTCTTCTCTGCTCTCACCTTCCATTTATTTACATTTGTTTCTCCTGTTTTGTCTCCATTCCAGGTCTTTTCTTTGTCTCCATTTACTGTTTCCATACTTATCTTAAATCATTTTTAAGCTCATAGAACATTCTAGGTATATAGGAATTGGGACAAACTGCTAATGGTTTTAAGGTTTCTTTCATAAGCAAGAAAAAATTCTAAAAACAATTATGGAGCATTTCATTGAAATCCACTATATCATCTATCTTTGTATGTATCATCTATCAATCTACACATTATTTATCTATCATCTATCTATATATTATCTATCTATCTATCTATCTATCTATCTATCTATCTATCCATCCATCCGTCTACCCATCTGTCATCTATGTAGCTCTCTATCAAACTATCCCAAATGTATATTTTCATTACCATCCCTTTTGTTGGTTAGCCCTTTACCAATTCCTTCCTGGATTACTCTACTAGCATTCAAATTCATTATTCTACTCACAGTGCTGTTTTCACAATTTATTTTCCATACTTTACCCAGAATGAGTTTTCCTAAAGACAAAATCTAATGTTCACATGTATTTAAAACTTATGGCCAGGGGCATGGAGCAATGGCTCAGCAATTAAGAGCACTGGGTTCTCATGAAGAGGACCCTAGTTCAAGTCCCATCACCTGCATGGTGGCTAACAACTGTCCATAACTCTAGTTTGGGGGGATCTGACACCCTCTTCTGACCTCTGTGGGCATTACATGACATGGGTGTACTTACATACATACAGGCAATACACATATACACGTAAAATAAAAATAATAAATATTTAAAACCCATGTCTAGGTGCCGGAGAGATGGCTCAGTGATTAAAAGCACTTGCTGCTCTTGAAGAAAAACCAGGTTTGTTTCTCAACACCCAAATGATAGCTCACAGCTGCCTGTAACTCCAACTCTGGGGAACCTACCACCCTCACTACCTTTATTATCTGTGAGCATTAGGCAACAAGGTACACACATATACATGAAGGGAACCATACATATATAAAATAAAAATAAGCCTTTAAAAAAACAAATCTTTAGAAATGAAATACCTGGTGGTCACCTCAGCTGCTTGCAGGATACAAGACTCTTACTATGGTGGCAGATCATCTTTCTACCCCACCCTGCTGGAATCTATAGAATTTACGCTAGAGGCATCTTGCTATATGTAACAAATAACGCTTCTCTTTCACTTCACATTCATACACTCTATCTCTGCCAGGTAACTAACCCATTTGTACTTTAGAAGATATACAGGCTCCAATGAGATCTTAACTAACTTACTTCAGAAAATTACTCCAACTCCTGAAAAAATGGGCTATTATTGTTTCCACAGATAAATGGATCATGCACAAATGGCTTAATTGATCTGTTTCCTGCCTCCCTTGGGCTGCAAACCTTGGTGAAGTAGGATCTTTATTTGACAAATGTCAACACCTCTACCCTCTGACTTTGGAAGAACAAATCAAGTCTGGTTTGGCACTTTCACCAACATCCAGCAATTCTCTCCCAATTTTTGGATAAATGTAGAATTTCTAAACCTAGTCTCCTCTCCAAGCTTAGATTTTATCATGTCTATGGCCACTTTCCAATTCCACTTATATGATAATTTTTTTTTAATTTTGATAAGCACATAAATCAGTATTCAAATACCATAGTTCTTATATTTTTAATCATCTTATTCTTCCAATTTCCTTAGCTATGTACTTGTGAGGTCTGTCCTTACAACAACCTGTCTCAGTTTCCATGAACAAAATAACCCTTCAACTTCATCTGTGCTACATTGATCCTAACACCTCTTTGCTGTCTTCATTTTCTTCCTTATCCACTAACTTCTGAGGTAAACGGTACTAATTCTCTCGCGTGTACTCATAGCTATTGGTCTTTTTCACATTACTGTACTCAGTTCAAGTTGGAGCTAAATTTTCATCTATTTTAACACAAGCGAAATGTGGCTAGAGGAACAAAACACAACACTTAAAACTCACAACTGCGAAGTTCAAGTGTGTACTTGGTGTTAAATATGGTTGTTTAGCCCATTATTTTCCTTCTTCCTTAGAAGATTGTTTTTATTTTTATTTTTTATTTTTTGGTCTTCTTGAGACAGGGTCTCCCTTTAGTCCCAGCTGGCCTGAGCTTGCTCTGTAGACCAGGCTGGCCTTGAACTCACAGAGATCCGCCTGCCTCTGCCTCCCGAGTGCAGGGATTACAAGCATGTGCCACCAGGCCCGGCTAGAAGATTGTTTTTAAAATATGTTATTTATTATATTTATTTTGTGTGTACAGGTTTATTGCCTGCAAGTAGGTAGGTGCACCCATGCTGTGTGATAGGTGCAGAGGTCAGAATCATATCTGGAACTGGAGTTATAGACAGTTGTTAGCCACCGTGTAGGTACTGGGAACCAAACTTGGGTCTTCTGCAAGATCAGCCAGTACTTTTAACCACTGAGCCATCTTTCCAGCTCCCCGTATAAGATTCTTTTGATGCATTTCCGTGCCTTTTCAATTTTTCAAAATTACTTTCCTCTTCTCACACTGACCCTATTACACTGAAAATTCACAACCAAATCACTGCTGACCCTCCTGTGGTGAAGAACAGACAGCCATTGTTCCACTGAACACCAGCTTCACTCAAGCACATGTCCTATCTTTTCTCATTCAAATGCAAAACCCCAAGAAGTACCTTCACACTACCTTGTCAGTTTCCTCTCTTCTGGATTATTTCTTTCAGTGTGAAAACCAGCCATAAATTTCTCATCCTAAAACACAGAATACATAGATACAGAAATAGAAAACCAAAGCTGTTTTTGATCCAATCCCTACCCCATCTCCCCAGTCACTCCACAGCAGAGGTGCTGCTCACCTTTTCATATATGTGGCTTCTCTCCCTGTTCTCATGTTGTCAGAGATGCGGTGACTCTGTCACTAACAAACCCAGAAATGCACTCTCCATCCTCCTCTTCCACCTTTTCATATATGTGGCTTCTCTCCCTGTTCTCATGTTGTCAGAGATGCGGTGACTCTGTCACTAACAAACCCAGAGATGCACTCTCCATCCTCCTCTTCCTGGGTCCTTCAGAAACTTGTAACATTATTCTCCCTCTCCTCTTGAAACTCTCTCATTTGTCTTCTAGGAGGTCACTGTTCTTCCTATGGACTCGCCATTTCTTTCTGTCTTTTATTCTTTCATGAGTTACTTTTCTGTTACCATGATAAAACACTATCATACTTCAGAAAAGGAAGCCTGGTCTAGCAAGACCTGATTTTTTTCCTTGAGTGGATGGAACTGGTAAATGAAAAGCTGAAAGGAGCAAGGCACTCCCCCCTCCCCAAAAAAACCCTGAGGGACTCCTGAGAACCAGATCCTCAACTGACCTTGAGAAAACAAAAACCTTGTTTAATCTGGGCTAACTGTGTGGACTTAAGTATCCAAAAGGAAAGTACAACCAGATATATATATATATATATATATATATATATACTGTATTGCTACAGTATATATATATATATATATATATATATATATATATACTGTAACAATACAATATAGAGAATAACAACAAAAGAACTGAAGAAAAACTCTGGAAATTCTCAATACTCAAAAAGAGATGCAGGACATGTATGGCAGAGTGAAGGGACTCAGGTGGGGTGGGGGGCATGGAAAAGGAAGTGATTCCAGATTTGATTGGGAAATGATGTAAAACTTATGGAAAAAGTTTAATAACAATAAAAATAAATAAATAAAAACACCATGAACAAGGCAACTTACAGAAAAGAGACTTCATTTGGCTTTTGGATCCAGAGTGATGAGAGTCCATCCTGGTGGGTGGATGGTAGGAGGCAGCCAGAGACGAAAGCTGAGTGCTCACGTCTTCAGGCAGGCACAGGAAGCAGAGAAAAAAACTAGAAGTTGAGACAAGGTTTGAGCTCTTCTCACCTAGCCCAGTGGCATGCCTCCCCCAGCATGGCCATCTTCCTAAGCTTCTACAATCAGTGACACTAACTGGGGCTGAGTGTTGACACACTTGGAGCCTATGGGAGACATGTCAATCCCTGCAGTCCTTGCTGAAGGCACCTGGCATCTCAAGTGTCATAATCCCTGACTCAAATTCACCCTATCCTCTGGGTCAGTGTGGCCTTAGTCATCCATAAAACAACTTGTGTGAAGATGTCTACTTCAGGAGCTTGCTACTCTATCTCATAGAATGGTTTCCTGTTGTATTCCGGTCAAAGTCCTACGCCATCTGTACCCTCCTTGGTGGTGCATTTCCCACTCACCAGCTGCTGATCTCCCTCATTGTCTTCATGTTACTGGCTTTGTTGATGTTTCTTGAACACTCCAAATATGTTCTCTCCTTGTAACTTTTACATTTCCTCTTCTGCTTGCCTTTCCCTTTCCAGATGTTCTCAGAACTTGATTTCCAGATGTTCTCAGAACTTGATTTCTCATTTCTGTTTGAGTTCTGTTCCATTGTCATTTCACCCTAGAAGACTTCCTTGATTAATAAAACAACTCAACAAACACTCTCTATCCCTCTTAAGTATTTTTATTTTTGCTATGAAGTTCATATCACATATTTATTTACATATATTGCTTTCTGCACACCAGCATTAGCTACATAAGAACAGAGAGACCTTGTTCTATGCATCACTTATCTCAGCAGCTTAAGAAAGCTAACAAGTTGCCAAATAAATGTTTTGCATTTGCAGAAAGGATTTTATTGGAGCAAAATACAGAAGTGAAGAAATAAAGGAAGAAAAAATAAAGCAAAAAGGGAAAGAAGGAGGAATGGAACAATTACTGTGCTAGACTGGTGCAGGGATGGTTTGACTCACAGAAAAGAAACTTTTCTTTCTATTCCCAAATTCTTTTTCTGTGAAGGCTATATGACTCAATGTTCATTAAATGCCTGTGCTCTGTGACAGTGGAGTGTAACAGGTCCAAATCCAGATACACCTCTAGAAAAAAGTATCCAGACAAACAAGCATCTATCTTAGCTAAGTACAGAGGCAGTAGAGTACTCAGTCCATGCCCAATAAGGAGTCTATAAACCGTCAGATAGAAAACATGTAGTTCACATTTGTGAGGTAAAACACTTTGTATGTATTACATATGCCTCATTCTTTAGGAAAGCAGAATAAAAAAGAAACCAAGAATAGAACTGAAACTTCCTGGATGATGCTGTAGGGCACCTGGACCCCATCACTGTACTCTGAGCCTTGAAGTATTCCCAGTTTTATGACTCACAGAGGAGGTGTGTCAGGGACTTCACGGATACACCAGAACCAAGTCCATTCATTACTGCACAAAGAATGGGAACTCCTTTGTAGCTCTATATTAGTACATTCAACCTATGCCATTTCCAAATTTAAATGAATGCCAACATAAGTGGACGATCTGACCAATTAGTAAGGAACAAGTTGGTCCTCTGACTGTGTGTTTTTATAACTGTCATAATCAAAGGTCTCAGACTCTCAGCTCCACATCATCAGCACAATGCATGGTCGTCAGCACTGGATAGAGTAACACACACAACCCCAATTGCAAACAGCATTGTTTTATCCACACTCTGCTGCTTATGCCTCTCTTCATAGAGTCAACACCTCCAGACAGCCATTAAATTTCCTTTATCAGGAGAAGTTATTAAAGGCTTTTGGGATTTTCCCATGGCCCATTTATGAGCTAGTACAGATTAAGTATTCTAGAAATGCAGTCATGCCAACAGACAGACCGATTCTTTTTGGGGTGATTAGTTTCTTGTGAGCAATGTGATGCATAACTGATGAAATGGGAACATGATAAAAGGCAGTTGGATACTAGAGGGAAAAGTGAAATGGAAAACCTGCTATGAAAGATGTAGAATAATGCATCAAAAAGACTTATGTTAAGGATTAGACACGAGTTTGGACCTATTCTTTTGTTGTGTAACCTTAACCTTACCCAAGTTAATTAACCTCTCTGCCTCTGTTTCAAATAATTTTATATGTGTAATGCAGGTTTGCTATGTCATTTATATAAACTAGTATAAGCAGAACATTTGGTATCCAACCTGGTATCAGAGACATGGGTATTATTAGTGGAATGCTGGAAATGTGGCTTTTAAACATTATTGTGTGTCTCAGCTGGTTGTGTGACCTCTTGTGTGCCCCACAACCTTTTGAAGCTGCAGTTATATCTTTAAATCAAGGAGAACTACAAAACCATTCCACACTGTGCTTTTAACGCTACCTAACTTTTTAAGAGGGAGTGTAAAGAAAGTTGTTTTCTTCTTGTACCATTGCCTTAGAGAGTAGCTCTGAAGCTCAGCAAGAGAATCAAACCTAAAGCCAGGCTATAGTATGAACTGAAGCCTACCTCAGTCTGCTGTTTTAGAATCGTGACTTGCCAGATAAGGGCTAAAGGGAATCCATATGTTGTGCTTACTCCTGGAATTTCCATTATGTCCTAGAGAACAGGCCCAACAACCCCTAAACTATTTGAAAATAGTTTACCTTCATTTTTTGTCTTTTTTAAAAATTTTTTTCATTTACTTATTTTTTTTTTTATGTGTTTGAGTGTACTGTCTGCATGTAGATTGGTACACCTGTGTCATGCAATGCCGTGGAGGTCAGAAGAGGGTGTCAGATTCCGCTGGAACTGGAGTTAAAGATGGGTTTTAGCCACCATGTGGGTGCTGGGAATCAAACCCAGGTCCTCTGCAAGAGCAGTAGGTGCTCTTAACTGCTGAGCCATCTCTCCAGCTCCCATTTTTTGTCTTCTTAATAACTATGCCCACTACTAAGAATGACTTCTGTCATTATTTTATTTTTCTCTTTTGTCTTTTATGGGTTTGAGAGGGGTGGATAAGAAGAGATTCCAGGGGTTGGAGAGATGGCTCAGTGGTTGAGAGCACTGGCTGCTCAGAGTTCGCAGGTTCAGTTCCCAGCATCCACAGGGCAGCTAACAACTGTCTGTAACTCCAGATCCAGGGGATCCAATGCAGTCTTCTACCCTCCATGGGCACTACACGACACAGGTGTACTTACATACATGCAGGCAACACACTCATACACATAAAATGAAAATAAATAAAAGTTTTAAAAAAGAAGATTCCTTTTATTTAGAAAAGCTACTAGTACCCTAAATTTTTCTTTGTCGGGTCAGTGTCTTTGAGTCACGCGTGACTGACTTCCACACGCTGTCCTTCCCTTCTTGGCTCAGCTCCAGGACTTGCCTCCTGCCTGCAGGCCATCAATCTCTAGGCTTTGCTCCCGCAAGAAGGGGGGAGGGAAAACCGCTGGAGATCACCGTAGAATAGAACGAACTCACACACACATGTGGAGAGCTGGGGAGGATTGGAACTCCGTTTATTTTCTGTCAGTGAGGTCTATATATTCAAGACTACTGTGCTTTCGGAAAGGAAGTGGGGAGCAGGCAGAAGGGAGGGGTGAGCCAACTTGGTTCTAATTGGGGGGGCTGCAGAGATCTGGTTTGTGCAACAGGTAACTAGAGGTGTGACATTTTGCTCAATGCCTCAAGGGAAGGGGCCTGGAACTTTGCAGAGACAGAGCGAAGCAAGAATCATTGCAATATCCTGAATCTTCCTGCTACAGATAACTCTGAAAGCCCACAGAGATATCAGATAACTGGAGACCTCCTGGGACAGGTCTTACAAGTTCTCACTTCAAGCCACACACAAAATTTCATTCCCACATTTCTTCTTTATTTTTTTTTGAGTATAGAGAAGACTAAAGGAAATAAAAATATTTCCTTATGTATTCACATTCTTCAAATAAAGCTCCTTCATCTTTTTATTTTATTTTATTATTTTTTTTATATCTTTTATCTTCCTCAACAGGCTTTATTTTCCAGAGACAAGGTACTTAATTCATATTTACTGGGTCCTCAATTTTATTTTCTACACATTACTCATCTTTACAGAACTCTTTGGAATCCTTTCCAGCTGCTTTCAGTGTTTTCCATTAGCTAAGCAATCTCAGATTATATATGAAGATTTATTTATTTTTTTATTGATGCTTTGTGCATTTCATACATCATTTTCCAATTCAGTTCAGGCATATTTCCCTTTCCCTTCCCCTCTACCCCCACCCCATCCCAGATCATGCACTTTGCCATAACTGTCCTGCATCTTTCTCTCAGTTTTTTTTTCCATTTTTTTAGCTATAATGATGCTCCATCATCTTTTATACTTGTTTTAATAATTACTCGAAAATTACATAGAACTATATTTGATTTTTAGAAAAACATAATCAAAATATAAGGAGAAACTTGTCTGTGCAATTTTCTCATATATAAACGGATAATATATATAAAATAATATATAAAAATGCAAGAAAATAAAAAATGAACTCTGGGACTAAAATCATGCCTGGTTTGTTATTAAATATTCACTGACTTTAGTGAAACCCCAAACTCTGAAGGCGATAGAAGAAAAAGTTGGCAGCAGACTACAAGACATAGGCGTAGGAAAAGACTTCCTAAATCAGACAGCAGCTGCACAAGAATTAAGGTCGACAATTGACAAATGGGACCTCATCAAACTCAAAAGCTTCTGTACATCAAAAGAAACAATCAAGGAAGTGAAGAGAAATCCCACAGAGTGGGAGGAAACCTTCACTGCAGATACATCTGACAAAGCATTGATTTCCAGAATATATAAACTACTCAAAAAACAAAGAAAAAAGAAAACAAATGACCCATTCAATAGATGGAGCAAAGAACTGAACAGAGACTTCACAAGTGAGGAATTAGAGATGTCTGAGAAACACCTCAAGAACTGTTCAACATCACTAATCATTAAGGAAATGCAAATGAAAACCACTTTAAGATATCATCTTACTCCAATAAGACTGGCTAGGATCAAGAAAACAAATGATACCAAGTGCTGGAGAGGTTGTGGGGAAAGGGGAACACTCATCCACTGCTGGTGGAAATGTAAACTCATACAGCCACTATGGAAAGCAGTGTGGAGAACCCTTGGAAGACTTGGAATGAACTTGCCACCCAACCCAGCCATACCACTCCTGGGCATGAACCCTCAAGACTTACACCACCACAGAGATACATGCGCGGCCATGTTTATTGCAGCTCTCTTCACAATAGCAAGGAGCTGGAACCAACGTAAATGCCCCTCAACTGACGAGTGGATATAGAAAATGTGGTACATCTACACGATGGAGTTCTATGCAGCAGTAAAGAAAGATGACATCACGAGCTTTGCAGGAAAATGGCTGGAGCTAGAGGACCTCATGCTGAGTGAAGTAACACAGTCTGAGAAAAACAAACGACAAATGGTATCCCTCATCTGTGGATGCTAGTGCCAATTACCCAGTTGTAAGTATTTCTTGTGTAGGGCCCCCTGAGCTTTTGTACAAAGCAGTTGGGCGTAATTCATTTTGGAAACAACAACAACAACAACAGAAAAGACTGTATCAAAGAACTGACTGAAACAGTGAACTTCTGCTCAAAACAGTCAACTTCCCCATGGAAAGTATTGAGAAAGACTAAGAGATGAAAAGCATGTTTGGCAGAATGCATGAGCTCTGGTGAGGTAGGGGAATGGGTGGGAACACGGGTCTAGATTTGTTAAAAATAAATAAATAAATAAATAAATAAATAAATAAATAAATATTCACTGACTTTAATGTCCTGGAGCTCAAGGAAATCCCTTCCTTGTTAGGTTATTTTGTTTTTCAATTTTCATGAAATGCATTATTACTTTTTTAACATCTTATTTATTATTTTTATTTTATATATGAGTGTATTGCCTGCATGTATATAGGTGTACTTTACCCATGTTGTTCAATTGCTGAGAGGTCAGAAGATCCCCTGGAACTGGAGTTACAGATGGTTGTTAGTGACCATGGGGTGCTGGGAATTGAACCCCCCACCTCTGCAAGAGCAGTCAGTGTTCTTTTAACCACTGAACTATCTTTCCACCCCAGAATACATTACTAATTCTTGAGTCTCGGATTTTTTTTTTTTTTTTTTTTGCTGGACATAGTGAAAATCAGAGGAAGGGAGTGGAAGAAAAATTCACATGGACACAGGTAGAAATCCCTGTGCATTGATTTCTTGTTATCAGTTAGAATATCCTGAGGGGTGTGAACCAATTAAGAATGTTGACATAAACATCTCAGTTGTTAAGAGCCTGTACTGCTCTTGCAGAGCACAAGACATCCATCCCAGCATTCATGTCCGGCAACTCTGAAATGAGGTAACTCCAGCCCAGATCTGATGCTTCTGGCACCTGCATGCTCAAGCATGGACACACAGACAGACACATCATTAAAAATAATGCAAATCTTGCATAAAAAATCTTTTTAGGACATTTGTGTGTATATACACATGTGCACATGCATGCATACACAAACATGCCAATCCCCAGAGTCTCATCAAAGTGAGCCCAATGAATGAGAGAATATACTTAGAGGCGTCGAGGAAAATGTTTCTAACACTATTAGTGTTTGCTATACTCTTAGAACAAAGATCTGGCTCTAATCTCAAATCTAAATGTGTGGTTCCTATAGAACACATTTGTGGCACAGGTAGTCACAAAAAGTCATTCTCTCCTACTCTGAAACCAAAGTGTAACATTGACAAGTATTATTAACTCTGATTCAAACCTAGCCAAGATAAAATGAAAACTAAGAGTGCAAGAAATATGAAAGGTGGTGATGTGATTACGTGTGACCTTAAAGCAAGAAAATCATGTAAACGAGTCTTTGCAGTGGCAGATTAAATTATATCCCATAATCCAATAGTCCTTCACATCTTATATTTAATATTTTCCCAACGTAATATATCAAAGAACTAGGTTTGGGGCTTTTTGAGAGGGGCTCTCACTATATGGTCCAGAGTGGTACCCAAATCACTACCCTTCTGTTTCAGACTCTCTACATGCTGGGATGACAGGCATGTGCCACCATGCCCTGGGGCCCTTTATGAGTCGAAGTGCAAAACTAAATATCTGTGGGAGAATCTTTATGCTTGGATTTATTATGTCACCAGAAATCTATTTTATGCAAGGTTAAAGTCTAAACAACCTCAACAATATTTTGTAAAATACATTTTATTGTTAGGGATTGAAAGCTAGCTAAGATGATTCTATTAGGATTTCAAAATTGTTATAATGCCTAATATAATACCATGAGACACAAAGACGACATCAATTTCAGTGATGTTATTGGTAAGTAGATTTTGTGAAGCCTTCAGGTTCTATCTTTTAGTAGATAAAATAGTTCCTAGGAAAACCAATTTGTGCTTGCCTCTTTTTTTATATAGTGCCACCACACTTCTCCTCAACTGTTTGAGAGTAGACTGACCTTTCTTCAGAGTACCTGCAAGGAAGGAGAGAGCAGACTAAAGTTTACATATTTACATTGCTATCCATATACGAATAGTTGGGCACTCTGAGTGAGTTTCCTGTAATTCAAGGACAGACTGGAATGTGAATCAGAGTGGTTATGATTGGGATCAAGGAGAAAGTCAGGAAATGACAATAACAAACACCTAAGCTAGGTGGAAACAACTTTCTAGAAGTATGTCCATGTTGTTGCAGTGGAGGTCACACAATGACTGTGATACTATTACTCTTTTTTCTTGTTTCTCTTCAATTGCTGTGACAAAACACTTTGACCAATACCAACTTGGGGAGGAAAGAGTTTATTGGGCTCACATCTCCCAGGTCACAGCTCATCACTGAGGGAGCCCAATGCAGGAACTCAGGGCAGGAAACTGGAAGCAGGAGCTGAAGCTCAGGCCATGGAGGAACACTGTTTACAGGCTTGCTCTGCTTTTTTTAAAACAATTTTTTAAGTTTATTTGTTTTTTTATGTGTATGAGTATACTGTCTGCATGGGACTGGAGAGATGGCTCAGCAATTAAAAGTGCTGACTGCTCTTGCAGATGACTCTGGTTCAATTCCCAGCACCCACATGGTGGCTAAAAACTGTCTTCAACTCCAGTTCCAGGGGAATCCGATGCCCTCTCCTGACCTCGGCAGCATTACATGACATGGGTGCTCTGCTTTGTTTTTTTTAGAATTTTTTTGATGCAAACCCCATAAAACTTAGTATATATTCACAATTTGAATGCAAATAAGTGATTTTATCCACATAGAGAATGTATGATATATTAGTCTACTTTCTTATACAATACAGAAAGATCTGCCCAGGGGTGGCACCACTCACAGTGGTCTGGACTCTCCAACATCACTCAAAAATCAAGAAAATACCCACAGACATGGCCACAAGAAAATCCAATGGAGGCAATTCCCCAACTGAGGCCTCCTCACCCCAGGTGTGTCAAGTTGACACTAAAGCTATTCAGCACACCAACATTTTCAATTTTGCAAATTGCCTCTTTTTCCTCTTGCCTGCTGATAAGAGGCATCCATATTGTAGCTCAACATGACTGCTCAAGCTTTCCACTTCATTTCCATGTTTCAAAGTGAAAAAAGGAGGAATGCATGTATCCCTTTCTTAGTCAGAAATGGTCAGAGGCTACAGACATCATTTTTACCTATTTCACACTGGCCAAAATTTAATCACATGAACCATTTACAAGTAAAGCTAGGAACTATCTATCTAAGTGCCCAAATGCCCAGCTAGAACATTTACCATCAAGTATGAACATGAAAAACTTTCAAGTGGTAACCATCAGGATCTGCCACAGTGTGTCTGAGTAGTTTGTTCCAGGGCACAAGAATGTTAAATAGGAGCACTAGAATTGGAATGCAGGTAATTTTTCACAACCAAAGCCCCCCAGCTCTTCAACTTTCTCTGAGCATATGAATTAAGTCCAAGGGATCCAATGACTACTCGGGCAGGCGCAGGCACTGAGCTGGTACCTATAAGCACTAGTGCCAATGCCCAGCACCAATGTCCTTTCATAAATATTAGTCATCATCCCCTTTCCTTCCCTCTTTTACTCTCACAAGTGCAGATTCTAATAAATGCTTAGAGCCCTGGCTACTTTCTCATAAGTATACTTCCATCTTCCTTTCCCTCCTCATTGCAATGAATATATATTTAACAAAAAATCCCAACAGATGATTTTAAATTCTGAAATTTCTATTACTAAAATATTAAATTTTATTTCAATTATTTAAAAAATTTAATATTTTCTTCTTAGATCATCTCTTTAAGATGTTAATGCATGTACTAAATACCTAATTTTGTAATTTCTTACTAAAGAGATTTAATATTTCATGAATCTCATCATATATAGAAGCCCCATGTTTTAGTGCTTTTTAAAAGTTATTTGTTTATTTATTTATTTATTTATTTATTTATTCAAGACAGGGTCTCCCTGTAGCCCTAGCTGGCCTGGAACTCACTCTGTATACCAGGCTGGCCTTGAACTCACAAAGATCTGCCTGCCTCTGCTTCCAGAGTGCTAGGATTAAAAGCATGTGTCATGATGCCCAGCCCAAAATTATTTATTTTTTATGTATATGAGTGTTCTGCTTGGATGTGTGCAAGTGCACACATGTAGTACAATGCCTGCATAAGTCAGACGAGGCCGTCATATCCCCTGGAACTGTAGTTAGGACAGTTGTTAGCCACCATCTGGATGTTGGGAATTGAACCCTGGTCCTCTGCAAGAGCAGACATGCTCTTAATCACTGAGCAATCTCTCCAGCCCCTGTTTAATGCTTTATATACTTCTCCAAGTAAATGTCATTATTTTTATATTACAGATGTAGTCATTAAAACTGGCTTGCTAAAACTTAAAAAGACACAAAGCATTTGATAGCTAGTGTGGCAAGGACTGCTTGTTTCCTGTCTATTTCATTTTTCCTAGTGCCATTCTACTCTTCTCATAAAACTATGAGTCTTCTTAGTTCTGGTCAGCTCAGTGTGGGTAAGTGTTAGACACACCATCTGTAAGGCTTTAAAGTACACCATAACATATATTCTTTCTCTCTCTCCCTCCTCGTCCCCCCTTCATTTTGCATATCCAGAAGCAAAGGATTACATGGTGGGAATAGACAAAAAAGAAACCAAAATAGATGTAGAAGAATAAACTCATGTACTAGATCATGATGTAAATGAGAAGGGAACTTAAGTTACTCCAATGATGTTAGGAGCTCTTTGTTCCCACAGCTATTGTGGCTTGCCCTAAGTAACAAACTACACTGGTTATTGTTCTAGTTTCTCTTCCATTGCTGTGACAAAACATTCTGACTGACACCAACTTGGGGAGGAAAGGGTTTATTCAGCTCACATCTCCTGGGTCACAGTTCATCACTTAGGGAGCCCAAGGCAGGAACTCAGGGCAGAAACCTGGAGGCAGGAGCTGAAGCACAGGCCATGGAGGAATGCTGTTTACTGGCTTGCTCCCCTGGCCCATGCCCAGCCTGCCCTCTTATACAGTACACAAAAACCTGCCCAGGCTGGCACCACCCATAGTGGGCTGGGCCCTCCCACATTGCCCAGCAATCAAGGCAATACTCCACAGAGGTGACCACAGGCCAGTCCAATGGAACCAATTCCCCAATTGAGGCTCCATCAACCCAGGTGTGTCAAGCTGACACTAAAGTTATCCAGCACAATTGATCCCTTGTCAACTTGACACACAAAACATATCACTATTAAACCACCACCTTTCCAGTTCTTGTCCCCAAAGTATGATGTTAACATTAATCACAACCTAAGACAGTACAGCCTTAAAAGCCCCGCAGTCCTTAAAATGTCCAAACACTTAAAAGTTCACAGTCTGTTAAAAGTCTCTTAACTGTGGGATGCTGCAAAATCCAAAACAAGTACTGTGTTATTTCAAAGGGAAGAATCAGTCACACTCAAACAAAACCTAACTCCAGCAAAGTAGCTCAAGGCTGGACACCTGGGAGTCACTTCTGAGCTCCAAAGGGTTTTGGCAGCTCCCCCTCTCTGACTCTGCCATCCGTGGCACACACAGCTCATCTCGCAGGCCCAGGCCAACTCCATTTCACACTTGCTGCTGCTCTTGATGGTCATCCCATGGTACTGGCATCTCCAAAAAGCTGGGGTCACCACTGAAACTGAGGCAGCACCTTCACCAATGGTCTCTTCTGACCTCTCCTGGTGCAAAGCCTCAGCTTCTCTCCATGACCCCTGCAATCCTGGGGTCTTCACTGCAACCGAGGTGCACTTCCACCAATGGTCTTTCCTGACAGCCTCTCACAGTGCCAAGCCTCGGCTCTCTGTGAACCCCTCAAATTTCAACACCAGAACCATATAGGAGACTCTTACACACTACCAAGTCCTGCTTCTGGTTTCACATGACACCTCAGGCCCCTTCTGGAACATAGCTTCTTTGTGCTGACCCTGAAGAAATTCCTTCCAGAAGATTTCACCACAGTGATGCTGGTCTCTTGTTACTTTCAGCTGATTTTTCAGCCCCAGCTAACCAGCATCAATTGTCCCAGTACAACAAAGATTTCACTTCAGGATCTGGCCTCTTGTTACTTACAGCTGATTTTTCAGCCCCAGCTGACCAGAACCCACAGATTAAACAGTCCTGATGATCACTGCTTCCCTTTGAAACTAGAAACTTCACAAGCCAGGCCTCTATCATCTACAACTCTTTCAGCAAAACTGTTCCAAGTTCCACAGCAATGATCTTTAGGCATTCAATGATTTTTCTAGCCCAAATTTCCAAATGCTTCCAAAATCCTTCCCCCAAAACACCAAGGTCAGGTCTGTCACAGCAATAGCCCACTCTCTGGTACCAATTTCTGTTCTAGTTTCTCTTCCATTGCTGTGACAAAACATTCTGACCAACACCAACTTAGGGAGGAAAGGGTTTATTCAGCTTACATCTCCTGGGTCACAGTTCATCACTTAGGGAGCCCAAGGCAGGAACTCAGGGCAGGAACATGGAGGCAGGAGCTGAAGCACAGGCCATGGAAGAATGCTGTTTATGTTTATTGGCTTGCTCCCCTGGCCCATGCCCAGCCTGCCCTCTTTATATGGTACACAACAACCTGCCCAGAGGTGGCACCACCCATAGTGGGCTGGGCCCCCCACACTGCTCAACAATCAAGACAATACTCCACAGATGTGACCACAGGCCAGTCCAATGGAGCCAATTCCCCTATTGAGGCTCCCTCAACCCAGGTGTGTCAAGTTGACACAAAAGCTATCCAGCACAGTTATCAACTTACTACTTTTCTATTCCTACTACAACATTGGTCCTTTTCTTAAAAACTATATTTTTAGGGCTGGAGAGATGGCTCAACAGTTAAGAGCACTGGATGCTTGCAGAGGACCCAGGTTCAATTCCCAGCACCCACAGAGCAGCTAACAACCATCCATAACTCCAGTTCCAGGAGTCTCTTCTGATGTTTTTGGGCATTGCACAACACAGATGCATTTACATGCAGGCAATGTATTCATACACATAAAATAAAGATAATAAATAAAATATTAAAGAAACTATGTTTTACAATTTTATTTAGTCTTTTTTTCACATAAATTTATTTTTTAACAAATCTAGACCTGTGTCCCCTCCCATTCCCCCACCCCACCAGAGCTCATGCATTCTGCCAAACATGCTTTTCATCTCTTTCTCAGTCTTTCTCAATATTCTCCATGAGGAAGTTGACTGTTTTGAGCAGAAGTTCACTGTTTCAGTCAGTTCTTCAATGCAGTCCTTTCTGTTGTTGTTGTTTCCAATATGCATCACTCCCAACAGCTTTGGACAAAAGCTCAGGGGGCCATACACAAGAAATACTTACAACTAGGTAATTGGCACTAGCATACACAGATGAGGTATACCATTCATCGTTTGTTTTTCTGGGACTGTGTTACTGCACTCAGCATGATGTCCTCTAGCTCCAGCCATTTTCCTGCAAAGCTCATGATGTCATCTTTCTTTACTGCTGCATAGAACTCCATTGTGTAGATGTACCACATTTTCTCTATCCACTCATTAGTTGAGGGGCATTTGGGTTAGTTCCAGCTCCTTGCTATTGTGAAGAGAGCTGAAATAAACATGGCCGTGTATGTACCTCTGTGGTGGGGTGAGTCTTGGGGGTACATGCCCAGGAGTGGTATGGCTGGATCGGGTGGCAAGTTCATTCCAAGTCTTCCAAGGGCTCTCCACAGTGCTTTCCATAGTGGCTGTATGAGTTCCCCTTTCCCACAAACTCTCCAGCACTTGGTATCATTTGTTTTCTTGATCCTAGCCAGTCTTATTGGAATGACAATGACAATACAACACAACAAAACCTATGGGATACCTTAAAAGCAGTACTAAGAGGGAAGTTTATAGCTCTGGGTGCCTACATTAGAAAAACAGAAAGAGCACAAGTGAATGATCTAACATTACAGCTAAAAGCACTTGAGAGGCAACAACAGATGAACCCTAAATGCAACAGACAGGAAGAAATAACAAAAATCAGAGCAGAAATCAATGAAATAGAAACAAAGAAAACAATACAAGAAAATCAATGAATCCAAAGTTGGTTCTTTGAAAGAATAAACGAGATAGACAGACCCCTAACCCAGTTAACCAAAAGAAAGAAGGAACAACTCCAAATCAATACAATCCATGATCAAAAGGGAAATATCACAACACACAAGGAAAAGATCCAGAAAATCATACGGGAATATTTCAAGAACCTTTACTCTACCAAGTTTGAAAACCTAGAAGAAATGGATGAATATCTGAAATCCTGGGAATCACCAAAGCTCGACCAAGAAGAGATCAGCAGCTTAAACAGACCCATAATATATGAAGAAATTGAGGATGTAGTAAGAAACCTCCCAACTCAAAAAAGCCCAGGCCCAGACTGTTTCACGGCAGAATTCTATAAAACATTTCAAAAAGACCTACAACCGTTATTACTGAAGCTGTTTAAAAGGATACAATCAGAGGGAATTCTCCCAAATTCCTTCTATGAAGCCAGCATCACTCTATTACCAAAACCAGGCAAAGATACAACTAAAAAGGAGAATTATAGACCCATCTCCCTAATGAACACAGATGCCAAAATTCTAAACAGGATACTGGCAAATCGCATACAGATCCACATCAAGAAGATCATCCATCATGATCATGTTGGATTCATACCAGAGATGCAGGGATGGTTCAACATACAAAAATCAATAAACAATGGAATGAAAGACAAAAACCACACCATCATCTCAATTGATGCTGAAAAAACCTTTGACAAAATCCAGCATCCCTTCATGCTTAAAGTCCTAGAAGGAATTGGATTGGAGGGATCATTCCTCAATGTAATCAATTTTATTTAGTCTTATCATCAGTTAACAAGATTCCCTGTGATGCTTTCATAGTTGAGTTTTAGTTGAGCCCCCTCTTCTGTCCTTCATGTGTATTCTGTTGTCTCCCCAACTCCCTCCCTTAAAGTTTTTTGTTTTCTATTCCAGATACCCTTTTCTTCTTTCCTAGACTTCACCCATAGCTATTTCCTTCTAAATACACATATATAATAGTAGAAGCTAGGATCCGCATTGTCTTGCCTTTGATTCTAAAGGTGGGCCATCTAATCCTTAGCCAACAGGCACAATGCCTTGCCAATAGAAGGTGCTAAAGAGATTCTGCAGAAGGGAGGAGAGTCTTGTGCATTCCTTTCCAGGTTTTCTTCTAGTCTGATGCTAATATGCCTGATCAAGCTTTCCTGTCAGTAAATAGGCAGGAAATCTAGCAGTGTACACTTCCCAGCGAGTCCAGTGGCATTCCAGCCTGTGACTTCCCAGGGGGTGGTTCCAGCGAATCTACACGAAGTTTCTTCTCAGTCAATGACAGTGGGTTCCTTGGACGTCAGTAGCAGCTTCTGCACATCAGCCTCAGGCAAAAGTTGGGAAGTGGGGAGATTTGGCTAAGCTTTCTCCTTCCTGGACTCGTGCTCTCAGCCTTAAACATGGTGGCTTTCCCTACACTTGCTATTCTTGTATTCCTTAGTGGTCTCCACTTACTCGTTAATATTTCCTCATATTAAATTTTCTTTGTTTAACATACTGTATAATGTCTATAGCTTCAGTGAAATGTTAATTTCACTCACAAAATACACAAATTTGAAAATCGTTGTTACAATCTACTGTCAAATATCTGCTGAGACTGTGGACTTTCAAGAGCTGATATAGTAAGCCTGAGTACTGACTGTTTCACATCTAACAGTCTCTAAAGAACTCTGGGCTTGTAGCCATCTTCCTGCTTCTGCTCTCAAGGGCTGGAAGGACAAACATGCACCCCCAAACCAGGGTCTTCTTGTACTTTTCTGGAGGATAGTCTATGGGCCTATGTTATTTTGTGCTTTGATAATTTTTTTTTATTTCCCATCCTTTGATTTCCTTCAATATTCTTTACTGAAAAAGATTTATTAAGATTCCCATTTCTTATTTCATAGACTTTCAAGAATAATATCTACTCTCCACAAGGCTGGCAAGATGTCACAGTAGTTAAGAGGCCTTGATGTTCTTATAGGGGACCTGGATCCCATATGGTGATCCCATATGCCCACCATCTCTTATTCCAGTTCTAGAGGATCCAATGTCTCTTTCTGGCCTCCATGGGCACCAGGCATACAAGTGGTGCACATACCTACAGATAGGCAAAACATTCATCTAAAACCTCCCAGGTCTTCTGCAAGAACAGAAAGCACTCTTAACTGCTGGCCATCTGTCCAGACCCTCTCTAAAATAATTTTATATTAACTTTTATATATGAATTGATATGCAGTGTGAGGTATCCTACGTCTATTATGCTTTTCTCTATTTATTTTATTTTTTATTTTTTATTTTTTTTTGGTCTTTTCGAGACAGGGTCTCCCTGTAGCTCCAGCTGCCCTGGAACTCACTCTGTAGACCAGGCTGGCCTTGAACTCACAAAGATCCGCCTGCCTCTGCCTCCCAAATGCTAGGATTTTATAACCTTAAAAAGTAATTTTATTCCCCCAAAATATTTGTTTGCTTCAATTTTATTATTTTATTACTGATTTTTATGATACAGAGGATTTACTTTTTATTAGAATAAAAAGCACCTATTCCTTTACCAAATATGTCTTTATATGTTTCCCTATTAATAGGACATTTAACTATAAGACTCCAGGCCAGGCATGATGGCACATGCCTTTGATCCAGCACTTGGGAGGCAGAGGCAGGGGAATCTCTGTGAGTTCAAGGCCTGCCTGGTTTACAGAGTGAGCTCCAGGCCAGCTGGGACTAAAGGGAGACTCTGTCTCTAAAATACCAAAAGAAAAAAAAAAAAGATAAGACTCCAAAAATAAAGGCGAAAATCTCCCACTTAAGTGGGAGCTATTGTTGTTAGTATTATGTTGAAGAACACTGGCCCTGTGGGCCACCAATACAGGTAAATGGATATGAGCTGGTTAGACTAGAACTGGAGTTAGATAGTTGTTAACTCCCATGTGGATGCTGGAGACAAAACCCAGGTCCTGTGTAAGAGCAGCCAGTGTCCTTAATCACAGAGGCGTCATCCCAGCCCTAGTTTATGTCTTCTTATATCAAGATGTGAAAGGTTAAATTGGCATTCACAAGTAGTTGGACTAAGAAATTCAGATTGGGTCCTCTATGTCTCTGCCTGGCCTCTCTCAAAGCTTTTCTTTCAGCTCGCTAGGTATAGCTTAAGTGTTCAATAAGGTACTACTGGGGTGAGAAAATGATGGCTACTCCCTGTAGCCTGTTTCTTAAAGCTCTGGGGGAGAAAGCATGGTACAGCCTGGATCACAAAGCCACCTCTACATCCGTCACATTAGATTGGCCAGGAAAAGCAGATATACTAGCAACAAATCCTGCCAGAATCATGACACATGGGGCTCTTTATTTCTATATGTTTGTTTTCTTATCTGTAAAATTCGACATCCTCCTCCCAGGAAAGTAGTGGTGATGATTCAATGACATTGCATTTAGTAAATATATAATACAGGGCCTAGCTATTACCACTTACTGTAATGGCAGAAATACAATTAAAAGTGAAGAATGTTAAGTGGTAGAAACAGAAACCATCTTCTTGATCCTCAGTTGTATCTTTTGCCTGTCTTATTAACCACCCTTTCTTCCTCCAAGGAAATTCCAAACTTAAAGTTCAGAGAACCATTGACATTTTATTCTTCACGTTTCCATGACAACAGCTATCACTGAGAAAAAGAAACTAACACATATTAAAGACTATGCATTGTGTTACAGACCTTGACACATGGCCTATTTAATGCAAATGCAGTGACATGCTCAACACAGGGACTTGATAGATATTTGATTAAAGACTTCATTGAATACAAATTGATTGATGTTGCACATCCAACATGAAGCAACTTCTTAAAAGTTCAGTTCAAGCTTGAACAGAATGCATAGCAGTGTATTACAAATAACAGCAAATTCTTTAGTATTTGATATGAAAAGAAAAAAAAATACTTCCATAAGGTTGAATCCTTTTAAAAGTATTTTTTTTTCTAATGGAAAGTACCATCCAGGCCATCTGCAATGTTAAATTGCCAAGTCTTCTGTCTAAAATTAGGAAGTGCACTGCATTTAGAAATGTATGGCCTGCATCTGGATATTAGTATTCTCAAATTAATAAAATTGAAGAAAATAAGTTGGCATGTTGAAGTGGAACATTTCAGACTTTCTAATATTATGGGATAGTTCTGGACCTGCTTCCCAGAGGCACTTTGCCTAAGTTTGAAGACTCTTGCTTTAGCCCATTAGCATTTTCAAACTTGTCCCTGGACTTTCTTCTGCTCTTTTTCTCCTAGTCTTAGAAGACTTACTGTTGCTTGCAGAGCCCAGAAACGCAATTGATGGACAAAACCGGATCAGATGCACCTAAATTTTCTTTTTTCTTTTTGGTCTTTTTGAGACAGTGTCTCTCTGTAGCCCCAGTGGGTCTGAAACTCACTATGTAGACCAGGCTGGCTTTGAACTCACAGAGATCCACCTGCCTCTGCCTCCCAAGTGCTGGGAAGCAGGTCCACCATGCCTAGTTCTGCCACCGAATTTAAACTCATGCAAAAAGCTAGGTTCAACATCTGAGAGCAAGTCCTGAATGTCGAAGTGAAGGCTACAGAGGCAGATGGTAGCGGTGGCACAGATACATCTCTGGAGCCTCCTTCCTGTGGACTAACATCAGGACAATCTACCTGACTTGAGCTACATTACTGCACTGAGGAAAAAAGCTTTATTCTTCTTTTTCCTCTGGATTCAATTTTTTTTTTCTTCTCACAACCTTGTAATTTATTTGCATAGTAAATATTCCACCATTCAATGGAATGTAATACATTCAGAAAGTTGTGTGACTCTCAGTGTAATTGTTTTTGTAACATTTCTGTCTCCTCGCAAAAGAAAAGCAGTTGTAAGTGCAGTTGTCATCCTGCAATACCCCCAAGCTTAACCAGTCACTGAACTATATCAATGGATAACTTCTGGACCCATAGTTGTGACACTTCTAAAACCATATAGCATTTTATCAGATAGTTTTCTTTGTACTCCTTTAGATGACCAGCTCAGGATAATGTCATAATAACCACATTTATTGATTACTTGTTATGTTCCAGGCAATGTGCTGTGTTTTTTCCCCGATATTATGACAATGCTGCCTCTCATAGCTGTAGAGACGTGCTTGGTAACATCTGGCATGTGGTAGCTCTATTATGATTTTCTAGGATCGGCATTAAGCTCTGCATTCAGAATACTCTTGCCTGCAGATACCTGAGAGTTTACCATAGCATTAAGCAGCACAGCCATTAGCATAAGGCTTCCTGGGTTTGAGTGCTTGCTTTGCCAGTCAGTAGCTCTGTGAGTGATTACAGTGATGGGGATTCCATGTTGCTATGTCATTTATGGATCCTTGAGGACAAGGAGGACACCCAACCTCGCAGTCCTCCCAAGACACACATATAAATATCCCAAACAGTAGGAAGAAGTAGCTGAACAAAACTGTGTCCTACATACATCTAGATCTCGGTGTTCTAGGAAGAGAATGGGAGGAACATACACTGTGTCTCCTGAAGCATGACTGTAGCTAAAGTCTTGGTACCCAAAACTGTAAGGAATTTATATTCTCATAAGAAATATTTCATTTTGGATAGTTGCCTTCTTTCTTAGCACAAAGTGAATTGCTGGTAGGTTCACATCCCAGCAATCTGATCATTTTATATCTCCCATCCTCAGTGGTAGGAGCAATAAATGTTTGCAGAGAAGGTCAATGAATTCATGACTACTCATTTGGAAAACTGCTTGAGACACACACACACACACACACACACACGTCTGGCTTAGCATATAAAGATGCTTACCACCAAGTCTGATAACCTAAATGTAGTTCCTTGGACCCACATGAAGGAAGAAGAGAACCAACTTCCTCAGATTGGCCTCTGACCTCCATGCATGCTCTCTGGCATACACACACACACACACACACACACACACACTGTTAAGAATGAAGACAGTTCCAATCTTAATGTGCCTCAGATTGACAGGTCAGTGGATATTTACCAAAAGAATATATATATATATATATATATATAGATATAGATATAGATATAGATATAGATATATAGATATATATAGATATATATATGGTGTAACAGAGCTGTGTGTGTTGGCACACAACTGTAATTCCAACTACTCTTGAGGCCACCTTGGGCAATAGAGACCCTGTATCAACAAAGCAAGAACAAACAAGAAAAGCAATGTCTTACAAAGTTCATAGTTGCTGCCTAGGTGCTCTGTTCTAAGAGCCAAGGGCACAGAAAGCTCAGCTGGGAATGAGAATTAATTTAGGAGTCACTTATGGTGAAGCAGAGATGGAAGACAAGGAAAGGAAGAAAAGCCAAATGATTGTAATAGTCAGTTTCCCATTGTGTATGACTGCCTTAGTGCTATTGAAGCTCCTAGAGAGGAAGCCAGAGATTTATTCTAGCCAAGGCATGAGGAACATGGAATATTCATTTACTAATTTATGTCAGTCTTGAATGAGGAAGTCTCAACTATGTAGGCAGGACTCTGGCCCCAGGCATCTAGAGAAGGCTCGAAGGCAGTGTTGCAGGAGGCTGAGTAGTCCGACTTTATTTGCAGTCTGCAAACCTGTATTCCCTCAGGCTGCATCCTTAGTCCTCTCAGTTCTTATATATAGATTTCCCAAGAATGTCATTGGCCTTTATCAGGATTTCTTAAACCTTTTTCCACTTGTGACCCCTTTCAACAGAGAGATTTTTACAAGACCCCATGTATATAAACTTGGTGTATATGTTGGTCTATAAGCTACACTCACTGTGTAGCCCTGGTTGGCCTGTAACTCACTTTGTAGACTAGGCTGGCATCCAACTCACATGGATCCACCTGCCTCTGGGATTAAAGGCGTTGCTGCATGACCACATCCAGCCTTGCTTATCTAATTTTACAGAAAGAATTCAATCTTCACAGACTAGTTGATGTTACGGGACATACAGCGTCTTCAGTGATTTTTAGAGTTGTTCAATATTTTTCTTTTATAATCACTGATGTTGAGAACGCCATATAAATATGTAGTAAAAAGTGATAGATGTATGTTTCAGGCCATTTCAGAAACAGTTTGAAGTTCTATTTTAATTTCATGCCAAAATTTCTTTAACAACATTTATAAAACTCAGTTCAGGGGCTGGAGAGATGGCCTAGCGGTTAAGAGCGCCGACCGCTCTTGCAGAGGACCCGGGTTCTATCCCCAGCACCCACATGGCGGCCGAGAACCATCTGAAACTCCAATTCCAGGAGAACTCCAGTTCCAGGGGAATCCGATACCCTCTTCTGACCTCCGCGGCATTGCATGACACGGGTGCACAAACTTGCATGCAGACAGTGCATTCATACACATACAGAAATAAATAAAATTAATAATAAAAAAAAGAATTTATGAAGCACCTTCTCTAACTGCTAGTCTGTGACCAGAATCATTAAAAATAATCAGGTGGAAATGGTAGGTTTAATGGAATCCTTTCTGCATCCACTGGAATAAGATCCCTAATTCTGCAGAACTTCAAGTTCTAGCAACGGACACACACTTATAGAATACATTACTGAGGGAAGAGCCATTTCATTTCTCATTCTCAATTATCCAAAACATAGCATCAAATACATTAGCATCATCTTAGAACTACTCCTTAGACCTTCACCATATAGGCAATATTCCCATTAAAATACAGTCATGTCTTTATTCAGGCAAACCTAGTCTACTGAAAAGAGCCTTCACTTGGCTTCTTGTTCTGTATCTTTCCTCTTGGAGGATCCCTTCGTGTTTTAGGGAAGCGTATGTATTCTACCTCACCTAAGGGATATAAACAACCGGTAGGTTTTCTAGCCTTTTAAAATACTAGCATTTCCCTTTCTGTGAGAAATTAAATAGGTTCTTTGTTTTGCTAAGATAATTCTTGCCATTTCCATAGCATTTATTTTAGGCCAACATTATTTTCAAGCTCCAAGTAGATATTCAACTACAGGTAGCATTCCCAAAATGTTAAAAATTATACATTGGAGTTCCTTCATGACTGGTTTCTCTACTATCTGCTCTTGTGTACATCAAGTTCTCTCGGATCCACTATGTCAATATGTCAAGGTAAATTCTTTGAAATATTCTCCAGATTGGTATTGGAATTTGTTAGTCACACTTTTTAGTTTGCTTGATAAATATCAATCTCCTCTGGCAACAGAGATCATGTTTATCCATCCAAGTCCTATAAGACTTGGCCCTACAAGGATTCTGACTTTAGTGAAGGGAACTTGCTAGCCCTGTGAATTTACCCTCATTGACACCTGTCTCTCCTCAAATAAAATTTCAGACCTGGCTTAGCATAGATTGCTCAGTAAGTAGATGAAAGGAGGGGCAGGCTGTTACTCTGAGGTCTTCAGCCTGCACACCATATTCCTAGCAAGTGCTGATTGATCTGAGACCACATTTATTTCTTTCTTTCTTTCTTTCTTTTTTGTTTATTTTTTCAAGTATCACAATGTTTATTGATAGATACAAGTATATAAAATCAGGATATGAACATGATTTGATAGATTAAGTAGACTTAATTTCAATACTATAATAAGGGAACAATTCAAATTCTCACCATTTGTTTCACATCCACAAAAACCACTTCAAGGGCGTTAACAATCTCTCAAATCTGATCAGTTTTGTGCAAGTAAACCTCTTTCTTTAAAAAAAATCCCCAGACTCAAGGATATTGAAAGCCAGCACATAAAACCCATTACTAGATGTAGAAATACAGGCAATATACTATTACAGCAACAACTAACAATTACAATTAAGGATTTTCAGTAAGAACCAAATGGATAATCTAATACTGCAACAACTGAAGTATTACTGAGCCAAGTGCATTTCTACAGTATTCAGTGTTGTTATTCAGTTTTCTAAATTTAAACAGCCTGTGATAACTGGCAGCAAAGAAGGTCTTTGCAATAGACAGCCTCTGCTTGAGAACTTATGATGTAATTATTGCATGCTGCTAATATACTATCTAAACATTAAAGATACTCCTAAAATATTTGATGGTAGACTATTATTAAGACATTACACTACAAAAAAACCTTATGCAGAAGGAAACCCTTACTGATGTGCTTCTGCTTTAAATATTGTGCCCCCAAATGAAGTCCAGTAAGCATGCATCCTGTCTTGATCCCCCTGCATCGGCTTCCATGATACTGCCACGGTAATCCAACAATGGCAGTCCATATTCTGGGGAGGCTGAATTCCCATTAGCTGCTTAGTTCACAAGCCCAGTGTCTCAGCAGTTCTCAGTCCACATTGGAAGGCTGAAAAGTAAAAAAGCTGTGTCTCATGTCTTTGAGGAGTGCCAAAAGCAGTGGCATCCACAGAGCATATGCGCCTGCCTGTAAGAATTGAAGACAGGCCAAAAAACAGTGCTCTCTTTTTCTTTCTTTTTGTCTTTTTACTAAGATCTCAAGTTATTCCATTGGTCAACTGTCTGTTTTGTGCCAGTAACAGCTGTTTTTATGACTATAGCCCGGTAACATAGTTTTGATGTCTGGTATAGCATCCCCCCTGTATGGCTCTGTTCACTCAGGGTGCTTTTGGCTATTCGGGGTCTTTTGTTTTTCCAATGAAATTGAGGATTTTTTTTCCAAGCCTGTGACGAAAAGCTGTGGGGATCTTATTGTATGATTGCATAAAATCTCTACACAGTTTTGGGTTAGCTAGGAGGACATTTGTACT
The DNA here is from genome assembly GCA_009823505.1 of Rhizomys pruinosus. Classification (NCBI taxonomy): domain Eukaryota; kingdom Metazoa; phylum Chordata; class Mammalia; order Rodentia; family Spalacidae; genus Rhizomys; species Rhizomys pruinosus. Next base: position 2,949,237 of record VZQC01007342.1, on the reverse strand, counting down.
ATATTTTATTGTTCCCAATCCATGAGCCATGGGAGGTTTGTCCCATCTTCTTGATGTCTTCCTCAATTTCCTTTTTCAGGGTTTAAAAATGTTTGTAGAGATCCTGGTGTCCTTGGTTAGGTTTGGTTCCTAGGTATTTTATTGTTTTTGAGGCTATTGTGAGTGGGAAGGTCTCCTCCTTCTTGAATTCCTTCTCCAGTTGCTTGTTGTAGGTGTAAAGAAAGGCTACTGCGATTTTCTAGATTTAATTTGTATCCTGCCACTTCACCAAACCCCTTAATCGTTTCTAGGAGTTTTCTGGTGGAGTTCTTAGCATCCTTAGATAGACAATCATATCATCAGCAAACAGGGATAGCTTGACTTCCTCTTTACAATTAGAACCCTTTAATCCTTTTCTTGCCTTATTGCCCCTGGCAAGGGTTTCAAGCACTATTGAAAAGGAGTGGTGATAAAAGGCAGCCTTGCCGAGTTCTCTACTTTAAGGGAAAATGCTTCTGTCCATTTCCCCAATTTAGGATGAATATTGGCTGTGGGTTTCCTGTATGGCTTTGATTACATTGAGGAATGATCCCTCCCAACCAATTCCCTCCTAGGACTTTAAACATGAAGGGATGCTGGATTTTGTCAAAGGTTTTCCGCATCAATTGAGATTGATGGTGTGGTTTTTGTCTTCTCCATTCGATTTGTTTGATGATGTTTATGTTTCATTGTTGAACCATCCCTGCATCTCTGGTATGACCAACTTGATCATGGTGGATGATTTTTCTTGATGTGAGTCGTATGCGATTTGCCAGAATCCTGTTAGAATTTTGGCATCTGTGTTCATTAGGAGATGGTTCTATAGTTCTCCTTTTGGTTGTATCTTTCCCTGGTTTTGGTATAGCGTGACTGGCTTCATAGAAGGAATTCTGGGAGAAGTCCCTCTGTTTGTATCCTTCTAACAGTTTTTTGTATAGTTGTATGTCTTTTGAAATTTTTATAGAATTCTGCAGTGAAACGTCTGGGCCTGGGTTTTTTTTTTTTTTTTTATTACATCTTCATTTTTTCTTACTATTGGTCTGTTTAGACTGTCGATCTCTTCTTGGTTGAGCTTTGGGGATCCCAGGATTTCAGATATTCATCCATTTTCTCTAGGTTTTCAAACTTGAGTAAGTATAAGTTTTGAAGTAGTCCGTAGATGATTCTGGATTTTTCATTGTTGTGTGATATTTCCCTTGTCATCAGATTTATTGATTTGGAGTGTTTCCTTCTTCTTTTGGTTAACTGGGCTAGAGGTCTGTTATTCTATTTATTCTTCAAAGAACCAAACTTTGGATTCATGGATTTTCTTGATGTTTTTTCTTTGTTTCTATTCATTGATCTCTGCTCTGATTTTTGTTTATTTCTTCTTGTCTGTCGTTTAGGGTTCATTTGTTGTTGTCTCTCAATATTTTTAGCTGCTACAGTGTTAGATCATTCACTTGTTGTCTTTCTGTTTTTTTAATGTAGGCACTTAGAGCTATAAACTTCCCTCTTAGATTGCTTTTAAAGTGTCCCCATAGATTTTGCTTGTGTTGTATTGATCATTGTCATTCAGTCCAGGGAAGGTTTTTATTTCTTTCTTTTATTTCTTCCTTGACCCACTCATATTCAGAGAGGGTGTTGTTTTAGTCCTCCTCTGTGTTCCTGTAGGTTGTAGGATTTATTCTGGTGTTGATAATAGAGTTTTATTTCACTGTGGTTATGACTAGAATGCAATGAGTATTATTTCATCTTTATTATATTTGTTGAGTTTTTTTCCTGTTTGTCCCAGTAAGTGTCTATTTGGGAGAATGTTCCATGAGATGCTGGTAGATTAGAAAGTGTATTCTCTGGTGTGGGTGAAATATTCGATAGATACTCTGTGAGGTCCATTTAGGTGTATTTGTGTCATATTGGTTCAGATGTCTCTCGTGCTTACCTTTGTCCGGTTGATCTGTTATGGACTTAATGGGGTTATTGATATCCCTAATATGTAGTGTGCCTGGGGTTGAATCTGTGCCTTGAGATCCTGGAGGGATTTTCTTATAAAGTTTGGTGGCACCGTGTGTTTTGTGTGTCATATATGTGTATATGCATTTGAAATCTTCATCATTATTGTTCCTTTGATAAAGATGTAATGTCCCTCTTGTCTCTTTGATTTCTTTTGCTTTGAAGTCTATTTTGTCTGATATAGAATAGCCACACCTGCTTTCTTTTGGTACCATTTGCTGGAAATACTCTCTTCCATCCCTTCACCTTAAGTTGATGCCTAGCCTTGAGATTGAGATGGGTTTCTTGTAGACAGCATATAGATGGGTTTTGTTTCCTAATCCATTTCTCCCAGTCTGGTGCCTTTTTATTGGGGAGTTTAGCCCTTAATATTTAAGGTATAATTGAAAGATGGATGTTGCTTCCTTTCACTTTATTATCCATTTGGACTCCTAGTCTCTGATTTTGCTCCCTATGGTTTTGTTTTTGTAGTTTCTTTTCGTAGGTGTTTGAGGATTGTTGCTCTTCTCTTCTGACCCTTTGAATTGCTTCAAGTATTTTAGAAGAGTTGGTTTTCCAGATAGGTATTCCATTCATCTTGTTATTGTCATGGAAGATTTTTCTCTCTCCTTCAACTATAATCGACATTTTCTTGTGGGTAAAGTATTCTGGGTTGGCTATCCGAGTACCCTTAATACTGGGAATGCTTTGCTCCATGTTCTTCTTGCTTTCATGGTTTGAGGCGAGAAGTCAGTTGTGATTCTGATGGGTTTCCCTTTGTATGTGACTTGTTTTTCTTTTGTAGCTCTCAGAATTTTGTCTTGTTTTTGGGCATCTAGCATTTTAACTATGATATGGCGTGGGGTTTTTCTTTTCTGATCTTGTCTATTTGGGGTCCTATGTGCTTCTTGTATTTGTATGGGTGTTGTCCTATTTTTAGTTTGGGAAATTTCATCTATTATCTGTGAAGATCTGATCAATACTATTTCTTGAGATTCTTCTCCTTCCTCTATTCCTATGATTGGAGGTTTTATCTTTTCATAGTGTCCCATATTTCCTGGTTGTTCCCCTTTGTGTATTTTTAAAATTTTTCATAATCTTTATTTGAGCTTTTTAATTGCTCTTGTGTCTTTCCAGATCGATATTCTTTGTTCTGCTTCCTCCATTCTACTTCTGAGGCTTTTTCCTTTCCTTTCTTCTTGTTGAATGTGTGTTCTTAATTCCTTTTTCATTCATCCTGTGTTTTCTTTTAGTACTTCCATTTCCTTTTGAGCTTTCTCAATCTCTTCTTGGTGTTTCTCAATCTCTTCTTGGTGTTCCTTACTTCGTTGGTTGGCTTCCTTTTTCAGGTTTCTACTTCCTTTCGGAGTTTTGTTTTTTTTTATCCCTCTAGTTCTGTGTGGAGTTTGTCGGTTCTGTTCCTTTATTTCTTTCCGAAGTTTGGTCATTGTATCCCTCTAGTCCTTTTTGAGTTTTCATTCTCTCTCTTAGTTCTCTGTATTCTTTATTTTTTTCTCCTTCTAGTTCTTTCTGGAGTTTGTCAATCTGTTCCTTTAGTTCTTTCTGAAGTTTGTCATTGTATCCCTCTAGGTCTTTTTGAGTTTTTCATTTTCCCTCTTTAGTTCTCTGAATCCTCTTTATGTTCTTTAATTTCTCTGCATAGGTTCTGCAATTATTCCTCTAAGATCTGTTTCATTGGGTCTCCTCCATGGGTTCCCATTGTAGCTATCTCCTACTGGTTTGGTACGCTTGATGCAGGATTTTCCTGGGCCTTTCCATGTTGTCCCTTCGTCGTGTTCCTGGCATGTGGGCTTCCCTTTTGTGGTTCAGATCACAAATACCTTTTCACTATGTTAGGGGATGGTTTTACTTCCTCCTTTAGCTGTTTTTTTTTCCCCCCCTTTCCTGCTCCTTTTTTTATGGTTTTTGACTTGTCTAGTTTTCTATTTGCAAACCACTCTTCTCTTCTGTCTGAAAGGTTCTCCAAGGAAAGGTCCACTTGGATTCTCACCATCTCGGGGGGGGGGAATGCCTGACCTAGCCCGCGCCCGGCAGCCCGCAGTGCAGCACTACCCCGACCCCCCGCAGCACAAGAGACTGCTGTCACGGCCCAACATGCCGGCAGAGGCAGACGCAGGTACTACTGCCGCACCAAGGCAAGGCCACTCAGGGCCCCTTCCAGCACAAAAGAGACTAGACTGGTCCGCCCAGGCCCCCTACCTGCGGCAGAGGGCGCAGATGCCTCCCAGGTGTAACTACTCCCGCCCGCACCAAGGTGCAGGCCAATAGCACCGACCCCTCTGGTCCCAGCACAAAAGAGACTAGGACTGTCCGCCACGGCCCCCTACCTGCGGCAGAGCGCGAGCGGCA
>VZQC01007342.1:2684855-2941189 GCA_009823505.1 Rhizomys pruinosus | reverse complement strand
GGCAGATGCCTGCCCAGGTAACTACTCCCGCCCGCACCAAGGTGCAGGCCACTAGCACCGACCCCTCTGGTCCCAGCACAAAAGAGACTAGGACTGTCCCGCCCACGGCCCCCTACCTGCGGCAGAGGCGGCAGATGCCTGCCCAGGTAACTACTCCCGCCCGCACCAAGGTGCAGGCCACTCACACATTTATTTCTTTCTCCAGAGTTCTTTTATTCTTTTAAAAGATTTCTTTTTAATTAACATATTTAATGAATAACATGGTATATCATATTTCAATACATACATCTAATATGCACTGATTAATTCAAGTGAATTAGCATTTCTATCTCCTTGTGATATTTGGGAGCCTTGAAATCCCCTTTTGGCATTTCATAAAAATATACTAGATTGTTGGGAACTATAATACCCTTACTTTGCTGCAGAACACCAAGACTTATTCCAGTTATCTAATTCTATTTTCATGCCTGTTATCTACCCTCCCTCTATCACCCCTGGAACTTTGTAGCCTCTAGTAATTACCATTATATCTTTATTATTTTGATGTCAGTTTTTCAGTATCCATGAGAGAGAGAGAGAGAGAGAGAGAGAGAGAGAGAGAGAGAGAGAGAATATTATATATTTGTGTTTCTGTGCCTGGCTTATTTTATATAACATAATGTTCTCCCATTCCTTTTTGTGCATTACAAATAACAGGCTTTCACTTGCTTCTTTAGATAAGTAGTATTCCATTGTTTATCCATTTTATTTATCCACCCATCTACTGATGGACTCCTTGGTTGACTCCACACCTTAGCTTTTGGATAGTGATGCAATAAATATGGGAGTGGAGATATATCTTTGATGTGTTTATTTCCTTTGGCTGTATACCTAAAAAAATTTGGCTGGAGCCTATAGTAGATCTATTTCTAGTTTTCTGAGGAACCTTCATACTCTTCATCATAGAGGCTGTATTAATTTGCATCCCCATCAATAGTGTATGAGTTCCATACACCAATATTGTATGAGGTTGAATTATATCTCTTTGTGGTTTTGGTTTACATTTCTTGGATGGTTAATGATGTATTTTTTCAGAGATTTGTCGACCATTTTATTTCTTCTTTGGAGAAATTCCTTGTCAATGCAAAAAGCATAGCTTTTGCCTCAAAGGAAATAAAGGATAGTTTATTCTAGAGCCAAATATGAGTGACCATGGCCTGGGAGCACAGATTCAGGTTACCCCAAATTCCATGGTTCAATTGTTTCATGAAGTTTTCATCATAACAGAACAAAGAAAAATTATAAATTAAGACACTTTTTACATACATTGGTAGAAGCCATAAGTAGGCAGATAACAGCCAAAGAGAAATCTCAGCTATAGGCCTAGATACAATCTGATGGCATTCTTAGCCTTTTGATTGGTGGGGACTGTTTCTTTTGTTGCATTAATAAATTCTGTTAGTCACATAAATGTGAAGTCAGAAACAGAAGTAGGCAAGGAGTGGCTATGTAATCTAAACATGGCTTTAGATAAAATGTACATAGGCTCTGGATTTTCAAAGTTCCAGAAATTCCAAACTCTCCCAAGTTATTAATCAATTAATCAGTTAATCAGCCTTGCAGGAAATTCAGTCCAACATACAGGATTTCATGGTCTCCAGATCATTTGTCTATCCTTAATAGATTTGTTGTTGAGTTTTTAAGGTTCCTTATGTATTCTTCATAAGAATTGCTTATCAGATGAATAGTTTGAAAATATTTTTTCCCACCCTGTAGTTTTTCTTCTCATAGTTTTGACTGCCATTTGCTATGTAAAAACTTCAGAGTTTGATAAAATCTTATTTATTCACTTTTGCTTTCTTTTACCTGTTCCTTCAAGATCTTACCCAAAAAGTTAGTCCCTATACTGGTGTCTTAAAGTGTTTCCCCTACTCCTTAGGGTTTCTATGGCTGTTAACTGAAACTACAATATTATGTCTTTCAAACACATAAGCAATAGTATTTCCTTCCATCTGTCTTCTACCTCCCTGATGAGAATCTTCTTAGTAGTCATGGGACGAACACTGTATAACTCTTCTCACCAGCAATGGGTCTACTTTGGTTGTGGCTTGACGGTGAATGATTCAATCCAGGAAACTGATAGTAAAAATCTTCTTCCTAAAACCATCCCTGCCTTAACAAACGTAGGTCAGCTTCCCCATAAGAATACCGGGATTTGAATGAATGTAGTTTATTTGAAAGGTTACCCCAAGAACAAGAGTAAAGGAGTAAGGAGATAATTTATGGTGAAGTAAATTGAAAATACCCCTTTGTAAGGGCTTAATCCCACTAGTGAGAGCATGCCTTGGAATTATCCTTCTTTTTTTTTTTTTTTTTTTTTTTTTTTTTTTTTTTTTTTTTAGGTTCTTTTCGAGACAGGGTCTCCCTGTAGCCCCAGCTGTCCTGGAACTAACTCTGTAGACCAGGCTGGCCTTGAACTCACAAAGATCCGCCTGCCTTTGCCTCCCGAGTGCTAGGATTAAAGGCGTGCGCCACCACGCCCGGCGGAATTATCCTTCTTGTAGGACAAAGTACCTGGGATATTTATAGCTCATCCTTGTTCCCATTGCTTGAGGGCTGCTCCTGAAAGTAGGAAGTCTGAGCACTTCTTGACTGCCTGCCTCAAGGGCCAAGTGCCCCAGGGACAAGGGCATGTCTGAGGGGCAAAGAAAAGACAGCACAAAGACCTGTAGTTGGTGCTTACAGAAACAATGAACCTCAAGGGTATATATTGAAAAATATCTGTTACAAAAGATAAAGCTCTTCAGGGTTCATCCTGGTCCTTTCATTCCATTATTATCAGTGGAAAATAATTATATTAAAAATGCTAACTACCTGCAGCATTTCAACAATCTTGCCAGTTGTTTCTTTTTATGTTGTCTGTTGCCTTCTTGGTTAGAATATATAAGGACACATTTCTCTGATTAACTAAAAACATAAACACTGGTTATTTTCTTGACCTAAATACTGATAGAAATAGAAATTGCAGCCTGGCCCAGTGGCCCTCTTTTAATCCCAGCACTTGGGAGGCAGAGGCAGGTGGATCTCTGTGAGTTCAAAGCTATCCTGGTCTACATAGAGAGTTGCAGGCCAGCTGAGGCTACAAGGAAACCCTATTCAAAAAAGACCCCCAAAACAGAAGAAATATTCTTGGCTTCCTTCATGTTGTGAAGTTCCAGCCTCACAGGTCACCAGCCTCATGGTCCTAGGTATGACAGCAGTGCCATGTGGTTCGACTGCCAGGGTTGCAAGGATGGAAGTGGGAGGGAGTAGAGCAGTCCTCAAGATAATGATAAACCCAAACAGATCCAAAGAAAGAGGACTTTTAGTTGTGTTTGAAAGCAAAACTCATTTATTGCAGGGGTTTAAGCACTTATATATTTTTGTTGGACTATTTGACCAGGAGGAGGGTGGGACAGAGAAGTGTATGTGCATTCTTTAATGGCTGTTTTATGGCAGGAAAACCAACATATCCCCAGAGATAAGCTTATGGCTTGTGCCACTTGCCTCCAGAGGGCAAGGTGGACATGCCTCAGGAGAGGAAAGATTGGAAATGCTACTCTTCAAGCTACATTCCCCTGGGGGTTGGGCTGCCGATGCCTGATGTCCAATATGATGAGTGGGGGCAGCTCTCATCTCCTGCCGGCCTTTTAGGTTTATGGGGTGAAATCTACTAGAAGGTTATCAGGGAAAGAAGCCAGCTCTCTCATACTCAGCCATAATGGATTCATCCAGCCCCACAAAATGGAACTTGCAGATGGAATAAATGTACCCAATTCCTTGTACGATTTCCAGTACAAAATTTAGAAATGGATATTATGAAACATAGTTACATTGTCAAAAAGATCCACAATACCAAGAAAGAAATTTAAAGTACTTTCAGAAATTGGGAAACAGCATCTTTAATGTTTTATTTTTCACTTGTGAAAAATATATATATCATATCTTACATGCACAGAGGAGTCCCCCAGTTTGAGTCAGAGAGAGCTAAAAGAAAGGCACGTACAGGGCAGATCTTTCCATACAGTTAAACTGACATTCTGGGCATCGTGAGAGACCGTGAGGGGAACAAAAGCATTGGCAACCTGTGTGTATGACTCTGAAGAGCACAGCCAGCTCTTAAGTCTTCCAAGAATGGAGAAAACATTGCTTCTATTTAATAGGCCCATCAGACCATCAGAAAATAGATTGAAACCTGAACAAAGACACACCAGGGCAAGGCAGACACCCACACTCATCTTGACAGCAGGCTTGCTCTTATTCCCTTTCTCTGGAAGTCCAGAAGCTTTTGTTGATTTAAAGAAACAAATATCGGGTTGACTCCATCACTGAAAAATTTTACTCACTGATATAACAGCATTTTGTAACAGACAGGATTTTAAAAGCTTGTAAACATTGTGCTGATGGTGGGGACATTTGCCTACTTCTCTCTGACAGGACGCATAGAGTTACACGTCTTTGGCTTGTCTCATGTACTTCCCTATCCTGGGCTTTACCCTCAATGGTAAAAAAATCAAGGCACAATTCATGATCATGGGGTATGTCTGTCAGCCAGCAAAGGAGCCTTCTATGGTTTGGCACAGCCAGAGCAGCTGATAGCCTTGGGTGATGTGAGATGAGGCTTCACGACGTCCGGCTCAATGGACTCCATGAGATCACACTCGTTTGCCAGTATGTGCTTGACCAGGCATCTGGAGGCTTCATCAATGTTTATATTTTCCTAAGGGGGAAAAACAAGCAGATTTCTTATTCAACATTCAAAAGAAACAACTTTGGAGCAAACTTATATAAGACAAAATATAATATTTTTAAAGCTATTTTTTAATTTGTGTGTGTGCTTGTTATGCCCATGCATATGTGTGCACAGGCATGTGGAGGTCAAAAGACAGCCTCAAGTGTTTTTCTTCAGGCACCATCCACTTTCTTTGAGGCAGAGTCTCTCCTCAGTGGAGAACTCACCACTAAGGCTAGGCGACTGGCCAGTGAGCCTCAGGGTCCTGCCTGCCTCTGCTCTCCAGCACAGGGATGAAAAGTGCTTTTGTGGCACCATGTCTGGCCTTTTTCACCTGATTTCTGGGGAATCAAACTCCATTCCCTGCTTGCAATGTAAGCACTTTACCCACTGAGCTCAGCTTAGGACAGTATTTTTGATGATTCATGTAAGTATCCTTCTATATACCATCTATATCCTTCTATATGCCATCTATATCCTTCTGTATGCCATGTACATCCTTCTGTATAACATCTATATCCTTCTGTATGCCATCTATATCCTTCAGTATACCATCTATATCCTTCTGTATGCCATCTATATCCTTCTATATACCATCTATATCCTTCTGTATGCCATCTATATCCTTCTGTATGCCATCTATATCCTTCTGTATGCCATCTATATCCTTCTGTATGCCATCTATATCCTTCTGTATGCCATCTATATCCTTCTGTATGCCATCTATATCCTTCTGTATGCCATCTATATCCTTCTGTATGCCATCTATATCCTTCTGTATGCCATCTATATCCTTCTGTATGCCATCTATATCCTTCTGTATGCCATCTATATCCTTCTGTATGCCATCTATATCCTTCTGTATGCCATCTATATCCTTCTATATACCATCTATATCCTTCTGTATGCCATCTATATCCTTCTGTATACCATCTATATCCTGCTGTATGCCATCTATATCCTTCTGTAGACCATCTATATCCTTCTGTATGCCATCTATATCCTTCTATATGCCATCTACATCCTTCTGTATGCCATCTATATCCTTCTGTATGCCATCTATATCCTTCTGTATGCCATCTATATCCTTCTGTATGCCATCTATATCCTTCTATATACCAGCTATATCCTTCTATATGCCATCTATATCCTTTTATATGCCATCTATATCTTTCCGTATGCCATATATATCCTTCTGTATACCATATATATCCTTCTGTATACCATCTATATCCTTCTATATGCCATCTATATCTTTCTATATGCCATCTACATCCTTCTGTATGCCATCTATATCCATGTGAAACACTAGAAGCAGTAGTACAAGTGTCTGTAATTCTACAGTATCCTACTGAAAGATGGGGAGCAAATGGAATGGCATAGCCAAGTAGTCTGGCACGCCCAATGTAAATACAACAGAGACCCCATCTGAAACAAGGTGGAAGGCGAGGACTGACAGCCAATTAGGGCTCTGGCCTCCACACACACTCTGTGGCATGGCACTCACACAAAGGAACACAGATACACACGCATATAAGAAATGAATCTACTGTTAAGAATAAAATAAGCTGGTGCTGGAGAGCTGGCTCGGCAGTTAAGAGCACTGGCTGCTCTTGCAGAGAACCCAGGTTCAATTCCCAGCACTCACATGGCTGCTATCAACTGTCCTTAATTTCAGTTCCAGGGGATACAACACCCTCTTCTGACCTCAGTGGGAATTGCAGAACATGGGTGTACTTACATTCATGCAGGCAATATACTCACACAAAATTAAGATGGACTATTAACTGCCAATATACTAAAATAAAAATACTTTGTCAAGTAAAATTCAGTCAAGATTTCCAGTAAATTTTTATTGTTTGTGATCACAATTTATAGAACTTTCTTGGTGTATTTCCATATATTCAATGTAAAGAATATGAAATTGTGCCAGGCATGATGGTGCGTGCCTTTAATACCAGCACTTGGGAGGCAGAGACAGTTGGATCTCTGACTTTGAGGCCAACCTGGTCTACATAGTGAGTTCCAGGCCAGCTGGGGATTCCCAGTGTATCCTGTTGTCTAATCTGAAGTAGAACTACTATGCCTAAGTTTTTACATGTGTCAATATCATTGATATGTCTTGAGATCATTGCAAGCAGTCCTATTCCATAGAAAATGTTAAAGGGTAGTCATGGTTACCAAATGCATTCATGGCTAATGGCACTATTAAAGAATTTCTTTCATTATCATAGCCTCCATATTTCAAACTTGACCCTGAGTTCACGTGCTGGCAAAGTACAAGAAATTGGGCCTTGTTACTAGTTTTTGCAATGTCCCTGAGCTTAAAACATTCTTTCTGATAACATTCACTAATAAAAACTTATTTCACTTGACTGGTCATTGGTATGTTCCCAAGATTATACCTATAATCTTAAATTCCATTTAGAACACTATAAGGTAAAGATTATTTTTTATTAGCTTTATTGTATTCCTATGAGTGCATTGCTTGCATGTGTAGTCCTTGTGGAGGAGTCAGATTCCCTGGAAATGGAGTTAGATGATTGTTTGCCACCATTTGGGTGCTGAAATCACACCTGGGTCCTCCGGAAAAGCACCCAGGACTTCTAACCACTGAGCAATTTCTCCTAAGATTAGTTTGTGTTCATATTGACTTTATTGTTATTTTTGGCTGTGAGGTACAGGCAAGTAACATATCTTCCTGCAGCTCAAGCATCTGCCTCATTTCTTGGAAACCAGAGTACAGCAATACATGTGCTATGTCTCCCTGTTGGGAAGACTTTTTCTTTTTAATTATTTATTTATTTATTTATTTATTTATTTATTTTTCACAATATAAGAGCACAATTGTTTTCAGATCACATTAACGTTGCTCAGTTTGCCATACAATTAGGTAATTGGTGCTAGCATCCACAGATGAGGGATACCACTCATCATTTGCTTTTCTGGGATTGTGTTACTTCACTTAGCATATCTTCTAGCTCCATCCATTTACCTGCAAAGTTTATGATGTCATCTTTTTTTACTGCTGCATAGAACTCCATTGTGTAGATGTACCACATTTTCTCTATCCACTTGTCAGTTGAGGGGAACTTGGGTTGGTTCCAGCTCTTTGCTACTGTGAAGAGAGCGGCAATAAATATGGCTGTGCATGTATCTCTGTGGTAAGATGAGTCTTGTGGGTACATACCCAAGAGTGGTATGACTGGGTCAGGTGGCAAGCTCATTTTGAGTCTTCCAAGGGTTCTCCACACTGCTTTCCATAGTGGCTGTATGAGTTTACATTCCCACCAGCAGTGGATGAGTGTTCCCCTTTCCCCACAACCTCTCCAGCACTTGTATCATTTGTTTCCTTGATCCTAGCCAGTCTTATTGGAGTGAGATATCTTAAAGTGCTTTTAATTTGCATTTCCTTAATTATTAGAGATATTGAACACTTTTTAAGATGTTTTTCAGCCATCTCTAATTCCTCACTTGTGAATCTGTTCAGCTTTTTGCTCCATCTTTTGAGTGGGTCATTTGTTTTCTTTCTTCTTTGTTTTTTGAGTAGTTTATATATTCTGGAAATCAATGCTTTGTCAGATGTATCTGTGGTGAAGGTTTCCTCCCACTCATGGGTTTTCATTTCCTTGATTGTTTCTTTTGATGTACAGAAGCTTTTGAGTTTAATGAGATCCCATTTGTCAATTGTCGACCTTAATTCTTGCGCAGCTGCTGCCTGATTTAGGAAATCTTGTCCTATGCCTATGTCTTGTAGGCTGCTGCCAACTTTTTCTTCTATTGCTGTGGTGGTTTGAATGAGAATGTCCCCCATAGGCTTTAAGTATTCAGATATTTTGTCCCCAGTTGGTGGCACTGTTCTGGAAGATCTTAGAAGGTATGGCCATACTGGAGGAAGTATGCCATTGGGGGCGGGCTTAGTGAGTTTAACAAGCTTTACAGTCTCCAGTCTATCTCTCTCTTGACTTCCTGTACTCATTGCAGGATGTGAACTTCGGCTTTCTGCTCCAGCTCCAGCCACCATGCCTCCCGCCACAATGGACTCTAATTCCCTGGAACTGTCAATCATAAGCTCAAATAAACTCTCCCTTTTATAAGTTACCTTGTTCATCACAGCAACAGAAAAGTGACTAATACAATCACCTTCAGAGTTTTGGGTTTCACATTGAGGCCTTTGATCCATCTGGAGTTGATGGTACAGGGTGAGAGGTAGTGGTTTAATTTCATTCTTCTACAAATGGTGATCCAGTTTTGGCAACACCACTTGCTGAAGATGCTGTCTTTCCTCCATTGTGTCTTCTTGGCCCCCTTGTCAAATAGGAGGTGGCTGAAATTGTATGTGCTCAAGTTTGGATCTTCAGTTTTCTTCCATTGATCAATAGGCCTGTTTTTGTGCCAGTACCAAGCTGTTTTTATGACTATAGCCCTGTAGTATAGTTTGAAGTCTGGTATAGAGATCCCTCCTGTATTGCTCTTTTTGCTCAGGGTTGCTTTGGCTATTCGGGGTCTTTTGGGGGTTTTTTGTTTGTTTTCTTCCACTTTTGTGTATTTTTAAATTTTTCATAATCTTTACTTGAGGTTTTTTGTTGTTCTATGTTATCTTCCAGGTCTGATTTTCTTTGTTCTGCTTCCTCCATTCTACTTTTTCCATTCCTTTCCTCTTGGTTGGATGAGTGTTTGATTTCCTTTTTCATTTCATCTTGTGATTTCTTTAGTATTTCCACTTCCTTTTGGAGCTTCTCAGTCTCTTCCTGTAGCTCTTTGCTTCGATGGCTGTTTTCCTTTTTTATTTCAACATGGGATCTTTTCAGTGTTTCCACTTCCTTCCAGAGTTTGTCATTTTCTCCCTCTAGTTCTTTCTGGTATTTGTAATTCTCTCTCTCTAGGTCCTTCTTGAGTTTTTCATTCTCTCTCCTTAGTTCTCTGACTTTTTCTTTATATTCTTTGATCTCTTTGAACATGTCTGCAATTGTTCCTCTAAGATCTGTGTCCTGAGCCATCCCCAAGGTGATCCAACTGTAGGAATCTCCCATAGGTTTGGTAGAGTTTGGTGTGAAATTATCCTGCACCTTTCCCGTGTTTTCTCTTCATCATTTCCCTGGCATGTTTCTCTTTGCCTGTATTCCAATGTGAATCTCAAATACCTCTTCACTGTGTTGAAGACTTGCTTTGCTTGTCTCCTTCAGATGCCTTCATTGTTTGTTTGTTTGATTTGATTTTCTCCTTGTTTATAGAGTGTTGATTTGTCTAAGTTTTAGGCTTTCTATTAGAAGTCTAATAGTCTAAAGTCTATAGTCTTCCCTTTCTGTTCTGAAGGTGAAGGTTCTCCAAAGAATCCACTTGGATACTCCCTCAGCAATTCCAGTTGTCCAGTTGGCACAGGGGTGGGGTGGGAGGTGCCTCTCCAGTGCTTCAGGTGGTCCTGGAAAATCCCAGATCTAAGCTCTGTGCACTCAAGTCTCACAGTGGCAACAGGCCCACCTCTTACACCAGCTAGTGGGGAGACTCTGCCCCTATAAGACAATGATTGAACTGTGCTTCAGGTGGTCCTGAGAAATCCCTGGATCTAAGCTTTTTGCACTCCTGGGAAAACTCTTGTGCCTGAAGGTCACTGCCCATGCTTGGTATGCCTGTCACTCCTTCTGTTTCTACTGTTAGACCTAGAGGTCACACTTGAACTATTTGGTCCAAGGCAATAATCTGGACTACTAGTCAAGGACTGGATTTTGGGAACAGATTCACCTCACCACTTTGCCACCGAATCCATCACTGGTTTATGTCACCAAGAAGACCCCCATTTGATTGTCCTCTACTGTATCATTCAGGATGGTAGGGATGGGGTAACCTCACTGAGCCTTGAAGGACCAGACATCTCTCACTAATGAAGTCCTATATACTAGGGTAACTTTAAAGTATCTGCTCAGTAGTTAATAACTCATTTCTCATTTAGCTCTTCCTTATGTGTTTGAGGAGGTAATATAATCCCCTCCAAATACTAAGACATGAGCTATTTCCATCTGTTTGCAGACAAGAAACCTTAAATTAGAGAGGTTAGACACTTCACCTCCCCACAATCATACAGCAAGTGGCCTGGAGCATGAGAAAGAATAGCAGGACAAAGCTTGTTTCTTATCAAGCTATATTTCTTTTCAAGACCGTCCAATTAATAGTAGCCTAGCAAGATAATTTCAGCAAAAGATAAGATGATGCAAGAGAAATTGTGAGGTTGACCACATCAAGTAAAGGTAAGTTGCTTTAGGACTGGGACAGGTAATAAAAGAAAGAGTCTTCACTGATCCTACAAATGGGAACAAGAAGGCAGTTATGGTGACTGAGCCACATTCATTCTTAGAGGCAGTGCTATTTGGTTTCCTGCTAAGTACTAGGCATGAGATAAAGATGATAAAATACCATTCCAGTCTGAGTTTATGCACCAGAAAACTTTGTATAAACAACAAAGTCTGAGTGACTGGAGGCCGGTTCATTGCAGAGGCTTGAAGATTAAGCTGGTCAAGAGAAATCACTGAGAACACAGTAAGCCCACTCCTACACAGTCCACTTTGAGGCAAGGCTATACATACTTCACTATATTCATCAGTAAGTACTTCATGAAGCTATGTTATGTGGTGCTAGTTGTCAAGGCAGCACATCTGTTGCAGATTAGTAATTTTGAGATGAAGCCAGAAAGTGGAGCCAATGCCACCATTACCACCAGGCTCACCATATGCATACTCTAAACAGAAAGGGATGTAATGTGTACAGAGCCTGCCTGTAGTCATAGGCTTACCTTGTTCCCCCATTTTCTGGTTGGGTGATCTTGGATAATTATTTTTTAATTAATTATTTTTTTATGTGTATTAGTGTACTGTCTGCATGTAGGTTGGTGCACCCGTGTCCTGCAATGCCACGGGGGTCAGAAGAGGGCGTCGGATTCCCCTCAAACTGGAGTTAAAGACGGTTCTTAGCCGCCATGTGGGTGGTGGGGGAATCGAACCCAGATCCTCTGCAAGAGCAGTGGGTGCTCTTAATCGCTGAGCCATCTCTCCAGCCCCTTGGACAATTATTTTAACCACTAGATGCCTCATGTGAGAGTCTGAATGAGAAATGTCCCCAGCTCATGTATTCAAAAACTCACTTCCCTGTAGGTAGTGTTACTTGGGAGGTTATGGAACTTTTGGGAGGTGGAGTCCTGTGGGAGGAAGTAAGGAAGTATGTCCTTGGGGTGGGCTTTGGGGTTTTGTATCTCGGACTCCACTTCTTATTCTCTCTGATTCCTGATCACACTTCTGCTGCTATGCTTTCCCTGTCCAAATGGGGATAAGGAACCCTCTGGAATTGTACGCTAAAACAAAACCTTTTCTCTTCTTTCTTTTGTTCATGGTAATTTTACACGACAATAGAAAAACAACTAATATACTACACTTTTCTCCTTTGGAAAGGAAAAAGTTTTAAAAATCTACCTCATAGGTAATAAGTTAATGATTGTTTATACGTAAAATGCGTGAAAAACTTAGAATGGGACAAGATAAAGCTGTATTTTCTTCTCATATAATGCCACTTACCATCTGAAGAACATAGTAGTATCCGTATTCTATCCATTTATCTGACAGTTGAGAAAACTAAGGTTCTAAAGTAGGTGAAATAGTCCAGCCTGAAAGGGTAGCTCTTTAAGCTCAGGAAGTAAACAACTCAGTTATTTCAGGAAGGTCCTAAAACAGATCCGATTCAAAAGAACATCTTAGACCAAACATGTATCAATTCTAAGGACTGTAGGGAGACACACTCAGACAAGCTGAGCAGCCTGAAAGAAGTTCAGACCAATTGAGCTATCTGGAAAATACACCCTTCAACCCATTGAGGTGCCTGCCTATAGGTTGTGGAGTGCACTGCAGGATTCCAGCATTCATGAGCTGTCATCCATGCTGGGTGGACCACGGTGATACAGCTATCTTTGAATCATTTCTGTTCATGTAATTAACCACACACATACACTCCTTTAAGTAACCCCAATAAAACTGACTGACTGAAGAGGTTGGAATTTGCTGGTAACCTTACTTTGTCCTGTTGTCAGTAGCAGGAATGGCATATAGCATTCCTTTTTCTGTAATTTATGTAATGAAGTTCCTTCAAGTGTAAAAATTCATAGTATACACAATATGAATTGTTAGATAAATAAAATTTCTGTCTTCTTTATCTTTAAATAAGCGGTTTATTACTTCTCCATTAAATTGGCTATGTTTATGAAGAAAAAAATTATACATGTATATTCTCTCAAAGCATATGTCTCAAAAATTTGTGTGAAAATAATTGTTTTCATTATTAATAATACATTAAAACTTGGAGAGTCTTATCAAAAAAATTTAAAAAAAAATGGGCTGGAGAGATGGCCTAGCGGTTAAGAGCGTCGACCGCTCTTACAGAGGACCCGGGTTCGATCCCCAGCACCCACATGGCGGCCAAAAACCGTCTGAAACTCCAATTCCAGGAGGACTCCAGTTCCAGGGGAATCCGAGACCCTCTTCTGACCTCCGCGGCATTGCACGACACGGGTGCACAAACCTGCATGCAGACAGTACATTCATACACATACAGAAATAAAATTAAATTAAAAAAAAAATTTAAAAAAAATGAATAGCTAGCTCCAAGCAACACATTACTAAGTGAGACCAGGTATGTGCTCAGGGAAAACAGTAAATACTAAACTGACCATGGGCTTTCTGCCAAAAGGCAAGGTAGGCCACAGTGTCTAAAGCCAGCTTGAAGCTGCATACTCATGTTGGCTCCTCTTAAATGTTTCTCCAAATAAACACAGGGATGGAATGGACAGGATATTTGATGCTGGCATAAAAAGGGCAGGAGGAGCCTGCTACCAGGACTTCAGGCAAGCCTGATTTAAGAGATAAATTTTCAAATATATTTAGAATCTCTTTTCTTGCTTTTACTATATGCCACTCAAGTCACAGCCATAGACTGTGATATAGAATCAACTTTTATTTTAATTAAAAAATTATTTTTATAATGTGTGTGTGTGGCTCCTCATGTGGAGGGGGGTGGATAGGTGTGTGGTTGCACAGGTGGATGTCACATATCAACCTGCAGCACTCAATTCTCTCCTTCCAGCATGTGGGCCCTGGAGATTGTCATCTGCGTTGGCAGCAGGCACCCTTATCATCCTCTGGGCCATGTCAGAATCTTTCTCCCCATTTATCCCAAAGGTGACCTGAATGATCAAACCCTGCCTGAAAAAAAAGTCTAGGTAGATTGTGGTATAACTGACTGAATTACTTGGCATCAGAAAGACAGGGCAAGCCTCACATATTACTCGTGATTGTAGAAACAGAACTTCTGGCTGAACTGTAAAATGCTACCCAGGGATTTTTATTTGCATTTGTTATAGAAAGTAGTAACAACATCCTGGGGAGTATCTTTCACTTGCAAGAGAACTTAGACATTCTGTAAATTCCAAGTCACATGTACCCAGGTAGAAGCTATGTGTGGCTATGCCTGCCTGAAATCCCAGCATTGGGAAGTGGACACAGACAGATCTTGGGAGCTCACTGGCTAAGCAGCCTAGCTAAAAAAAACCATGAGCTTCTGGTTCAGAGAGAGATCCTGTCTTAAGAGAATAAGGGGGAGAAGAATAAAAGAAGACACTGAATGGATGTTACATGCCCGTGTGCTTGGGTTTGGGTACCCACAGACATACATGCATGCATACATACATATTACATACCACAACAGAGAGAGATAGAGATAGATAGAAGAGAAATAGAGAGAGACAGACAGACAGACAGAGAAAGAGAAAGAGAAAGGGGGAGAGAGAGAGAGAGAGAGAGAGAGAGAGAGAGAGAGAGAGAGAACTTATTTAAAATGTGTACTTGGACTGGGAGGTGGTTCAATTGGTAAAATGCCTGCAATCATGCAAACGTGGGATCTGCATTCAGATCCCCAGCACCCAAGTAAAAAGCTGGGTGAGGTGCTGTGCACCTGTACTCCCAACACTGGTATTACAGGCAGAGACAACCAGATGTTTGGGGCTTGCTGGCCAACCAGTGTAGCCAAACTGGTGAGCTCCGTGTTTGACAAGGGAATATGTCCCTAACATAAGCTGCAGTATGATTAAGGATAACACCTGATAGGAACCACTGGCATCCAGGCACATACCTGCACACACACACACACACACACACACACACACACACACACACACAATCTACAAACACGCACAAAGAAATAAAATGTGTATCTAGTTATGAGACACATTACACAAATCAAGAATGTCTCCAGTAACACTGCCTCTTTTACCCTTGCTGTGGAGCTTCTGAAAAATATAATGTAATAGTTTCTACACCATAGTGATTCTGATCATCTTATGGAGCAAGATATCTAAATCCAACTAGTAGAAGACTGGAGAGCTTGTCAGTTTTTTAATTAACTCTTTAGAACATCTCTCTGGGGTCAAATTATTTAATCTTTGACCCCTCAGTGCCAGAGAGAAAAAATAATCCCAACAGAAAAATCTTTACCTCTGCCTAGTTACAAGTCGGCAAAGAAATCATTCCCCTACAGTCTTTCCAAATACATCACCCTCAGACAGACTAGATGTAACAGAGGCTCTGAGACTAGGGCACTAAATTCCTCAGGCCTGTGAAATTTTAATTAGAGTTGATGAATGCTGGATAGTAACAGTAATGTAAGAAGTCTTGCAAGAACTCAGCACTTGATTACTGAACATGTAAGTGCTCAGCGGTTTCTAGCTTCTGTTTATTTCAGGCATTATTAATATGAACGCTAGTGAAACCTGTACTTCTGTCTGCTAAACACTCTCACATGAACACTAGTGACACCTGTACTTCTGTCTGCTAAACACTCTCCACTAACACCACACCTCCATTTAGCTACATCTCACAGATCCTGAGCTCTAGGTAGGGAACCCCTCAACTTATGCCTCACACATTGCTCTCAGATACAGATTTTCACTTAATCTCCACAGAAATGAAGAACAATATTTTTACAGAGAAAATACAGTTCAGAGAATGCTGTATACAAGATCTTTGGACTGTAAGGTTCAGAACCTGGCTCCTGTCTTCACAGGTCTACATTTTGCATTTTCTTGAGGAGTGCTTGAGTAACACTTCATTTATGCTTAAGCTAATGTTCAGCAGCACCCAAAGCCCACAACTTTGCACTCTGCCATGATTTCTGCATGAGAATAAGGCATATGTAGAGAGCACAATGGACAGAATCTAGACCTTACAGACATCTTGATGTCTGAGAGTTACCTACCTTTAGTCAAACAGTTATTGGGAGGACTGACTGAGCAGCATCACCACTAATTTGAATACAGAATAATCACATTGTAAGCACAGAGAAGAAAGGTTCACAGGTACAGTCACCTACAAAGACGACGCTCCTCTGCCAGCACTGCCCCCATTAGCAGCTTAGTCTTACCTTAGTCCTGTTCTGCACTGGGGCTCAAACCCAGGCCTTCTGTCATGCTAGGCAAGAGCTCTATGACTGAACTACATCACCTACCTGATGCCTTTACTTATTAGATGTCAAAGACTGTTTTAAATCATTTTTTCAGCACCTACCCTCTTCTAGCTCTCTTACCTGCCAATGGATATTTCTTCATCACCCACATATTCTCTGGCACCCCACTTCATCCATGAAGCCTCACCAAGTTTATGGGGAGTCACCAAAGAGGAAGAAAAATCAGTCACCACTATTTCAACCTGCTCCAACACATCAGAAATTCTGGAAAATAAGGAAAGGTAACTTGACTGACATTGCATAGGCTACTGAACCTCCCAGGGGAATAAGCTACAATGCACCCCCTCTTAGAGCCTGCTGCTCATACTCATTCTAATTTTCAGAATCATTATATCCTCTGAAATGCCTTCTATCCATATCATTAAATGCATCTTCTATGTCCCCTGCCTCTATACCCACCTCAACTGACACTGAGGATTGTGTCCTTCCTATCCACTGTCTGTGTCTTGTTGACAGCAATATAATTAACTCTCAGGCATGTGATGCATGTGTACTACTGGCTTCCTCCAACATGGTAAGAGCTCTCTAAACCACAAATTACCTATGGATAGCTTATTGTAAACTAGATATTCAAGTGCTTTCCCAGTGTTGGCTAAGTTAATCCTCCCCAAACCGCAAACAATGAAATTGGTCAAATAACTTTCCCAGAGTAACCGTGAGAGTCAAACTTTTAGCAAGGGGTTTTTCAGCTACTTTGCATACAATCCCTGCAAATTCTTATGCTATTGGGTGGCAGTGCCACACAGCAGCAGGTCCCTAATTGTAGCCTACTCTGAATGTTTACAGAAGGCATAGAGTATTGGATATCCCAACTCATTGCTCTATTTCTTCTTTCTAAACCTCAAAAACTATGAATGAGCAGTCTACAGTGTGTTATGCTTGGATCATGGTTATTAAATTAATTCAGTGGCTTTTGGGTTTAAATGTCTTTAAGTGGCATGTGCCTACACTCTCCAATTTGCCACAAAACCGACTCATTTCTGTTAAAATCCTGGAACTGAAAAGGCAGGACCTCACACCTGTTTCCTCTGTTTCACCCAGCACTACAATGCTAATTCTAGGCAGACAGTTCCTAAGTGATCTTGGAGTTTGCCATTCCTGGGAGGCATTTTCCAAATCCAGTCTGTATAACTTAGTGTGAATGACTTATTCAGTGTCAGAACGTGCATGGATTCTGCTACTACTAACACCTTGCTTTTTAATTTAGTCATGGCTTAACTACCTTTCCTCTTGAGTCTTTTGCTAATGCACTGCTAGAGCATCCAATAACCATTTCTAAAAAAAGAATAAATCTAAGTTTTAAAACTATCATTTAGTCAGACTTAATAACTTTGTTCATGAAGAATAGCTGCAGTTAACATCCTTTCTCATTTGTCAGCTTGGGAAGATAAATGACCCAGACACAAAATATTAATAGTAGCAGTTGCTACTGAACACTTACCAACATTATGCTTTGTATGCTGCTGCATCTATAATCTCACTTAAGACTTAGGACACCCTGAGAAGTAATATACAACTAATCCTACTTTAAAGAAGAGGGATCAAGACACCTACAGAATAAACTACTTAGCCACAGTATTTGCTGGACACATTCAATTTCAAATGTTATTGATTGCTTGCTATGAGCAGAAATGATCTGTCTTACAATCGGTTTCTGTCTTGATTAAATGCCTTTATTCTGCCAACCCTGTGTGTTAAGACTGCAAACTGATCCTGGAGGATCATTGTCCCAGGAAGCAGCAGGGTGTAATGGAATGACAGACAGCTTCAGAGTCAAGCTCTATAAAATGCCTTATCTCTGGAACTGAGGATACATTGAAAGCCTCCACTCCATTGTCTGTAAAAATGAAACGAATAATGACTCCATTTCACAGGGTTTTTGCTAGAGTTCAATGATGAACACCGATGAAGCACTTAGACATTATCTTCATGTAGTCATCAGCACTTCAACCAATACAAGCTCCTACTCCCATCTCCTCATCACTTTAATTCAAGTCATACTGTGGGGAGTCTCCCTGATTCACTTAGACTGGAACAAATGTCCTTCAATACCATCACCTATTTCTGACCATTAAGAAAAGACTCGTTTGTATGTATGCATTCCTCTCTGGAGTGTCAGGTTCTTTGCTGGATCCTGGCATCCTCCATGGTATCTGCAGGTGGCACAGGAGTGACTGAATGAGCGAGCAAGGTCCTCGGAAGAATGACAAGTTCAGGTTCTGTCCCAAACATAAGTTCACCGCAGCATTACTCCACAACTCAAACTGCCTATTCTAATTTTGACACCACTCTATTCAGATGGGCTGCATTCCTTTGGTTGTCAACTTGACACATTTGGTTTGAGGGAGCCTCAACTGAGGAATTTTCTCCATTGGACTGGCCTATGGCCATGTTTGTGGGGTATTTTCTTGATTGTTCAGTGATGTGGGAGGGCCCAGCCCAGTGTGGGTGGTGCCACCCCTGGGTAGGTTATTCTGTATTGTATAAGAAAACAGACTCGCTGGGCATGGAGGCACATGCCTTTAATCCTAACACTTGGGAGGCAGAGGCAGGAGGATCTCTGTAAGTTCAAGACCAGCCTGGTCTACAGAGTGAGTTCCAGGCCAGCTGGGACTAAAGGGAGACCCTGTCTCAAAAAGACCAAAAAAAAAAAAAAAATGAGAAAAGAAATCAGACTCGGGGCTGGAGAAATGGCTCAGCAGTTAAGAGCACCAACTGCTTTTGCAGAGGACCCGGTTTTGATTCCCAGCACCCACATGGCGACTGAGAACTGTCTTTAACTTCTGTTCCAGGGGAATCCTACACCCTCTTCTGACCTCTGCAGCATTTCATGACATGGGTGCACCAACCTGAATGCAGACAGTACACTCATATACATAAAAAATAATAATGAAAAAAATTTTTTAAGAAAAAAAAAGTGAACAGGCTGAGCATGGGCCAGGAGAGCCAGCCAGTAAGTAGCATTCCTCCATAACCTGTGCTTCAGCTCCTGCCTCCATCCTACCTCAGCCTCCTTCAGTGATGAACTGTAACCAAGGAGATGTCAGCCAAATAAGTTGGTATTGGTCAGAGTCTTTTGTCACAGCAATGGAAGGCAAACTAGAATATTGGGGTGGGGGGGAGTGAGCTAAACTCATATTGAAGTGGTATTTGGACTTTGCACCCCAGTAGACCTAGGCTAGGACATTTATTTCCTTTAAAAATAATTCTTGACAGGTTGTTGTTCAAAAATCATTTTGGCATTGCACAACACGGGAGCACAGACTTGCATGTAGACAGTACATTCATACACATACAGAAATAAATAAAATAAAAAAAATTATTTGGGTTATATTCTGCTGCTCAATAACTAGATTTATTTAGGAACGACTTACTTTTCTTCAGCCTTATCTGTAAGAGCTAATAAATAAAACCCACTTGACAGAAAGCTCTAGCTTCATTTCCATTGCTGTGGTAAAATATCCTGACAAAAAGCCACTTAGGGAAGAAAGGTTTTGTTTGACCTACAGGTCGATGCTATAGTCCAGGACTGCGGGCAAGTCAAAGCAGGAATTGGAAGCACTGATGCCCAGGGTCAAGAGCAGAATGGGAGCACGTGTGTGGACCTGTGCCAGCTCGCTCTCAGCTTGCCCAGCTTTCCTCTTTTATGCTACTCAAGATCCCTGGCCTAGGAACTGGTGCCACCTGCAGTGGGCCAGGTCTTCCTGCTTCAATAAACAATTAAGACAATTATCCACAGACAGACCCACCGGAAAACCTGATCCAGATAATGTCTCATTTAGACTTTCTTCCTAGAAGATTCTAGGTTGTGTCAAGTGAACAGCTAAAACTAACCAGCACACAGAATTATAAAGAATGTTAACACATAGGAATAAGAGCTATGTGTAAAACTAGAGATGTTGCTAATACTAAGAAATTCACCTTTAGTCACCTTTGTATCTGGAATATCAGTGACCCTAATAGACACCATACGCTGGTTTCCATCCTAGGGACTGTCTTGCCTAGCCACTTCCCAAACCCCTGAGGCTTCACTCCTAAATTCCACAGTAAGATAAGAAATCACCCAAGCCTGGGAAGCATCTTGAAGTAGCAATTAGCATCTGCTACATAATTCACTCCTTCCTGATAGGGAATCACACATCCCTTTCATGATTCTCTAAATTTTGTAATAATAAAAATAGGCAGCATAAATTGTCACATTATTAAATTGAATAATTTGTTGTTCAGCAAATAACCTTTGAGCATTTTCCATAAATCTGACATACTTTATCTCCAGCTGAGTTTTAAGAGAGTTGGGTCAGCCACGACAATTGTCATCTTAGCCCATGTCTCTTCTGTTTGTTTTCAGCGATGATGATAAATAAGAGGCACAGTCTTCTTATGGTCAGTCTGTCCATAGCTCATTCCAAGAGTAAGGTATCTGGCTGAGTGCTTTAAGTTTCTTCCAATTAAAAATGACCCATTCCTTTTCTTAATCTTGGCTATTGTAATTATATAAATTATAGTATCCTACCTTCATTACTGGCTTTGAAAACTTTATGGGCTCATATTGCCGACTTGAGTACAGGCTACTGAACTGTGCCACAACTTCTCCCCTCTGTCTCATCTCCTCTGACCTCCCCTGCTTAGGTAGAGACTATAGGCCAGTCCCTAGGGCCCAGCTGAGACATAGGGGTAGGAAAAAACTTTCTAAATCAAACAGCACCTGCACAGGAAATAAGGTCAACAGTTGACAAATGGACCTCATCAAATTCACAAGCTTCTGTACAGGAAGTGAAGAGAAAAC
Organism: Rhizomys pruinosus; assembly: GCA_009823505.1. Taxonomy (NCBI): domain Eukaryota; kingdom Metazoa; phylum Chordata; class Mammalia; order Rodentia; family Spalacidae; genus Rhizomys; species Rhizomys pruinosus. The sequence goes on along the minus strand of VZQC01007342.1, from coordinate 2,920,100 downwards.
CTACAGAGTGGGAGGAAATGTTCACCAGTGATACATCTGACAGAGCATTAACATCCAGAATATATAGACTACTCAAAAAACAAAGAAGTAAGAAAACGCATGACCTACTCAAAATGGCCTAGCGGTTAAGAGCGCCGACCGCTCTTACAGAGTACCTGGGTTCGATCCCCAGCACCCACATGGTGGCAGAGAACCATCTGAATCTCCAATTCCAGGAGAACTCCAGTTCCAGGGGAATCCGACACCCTCTTCTGACCTCCACAGCATTGCACAACACGGGTGCACAGACTTGCATGCAGACAGTACATTCATACACATACATACGGAAATTAAAAAAGAAAAAAGATGGAGTAAAGAGCTGAACACAGACTTCACCAGTAAGGAAGGAAAGATGGCTGAGAAACACCTTAAGAAGTGTTCAACATCATTAATAATTAAGGAAATGCAAATGAAAACTACACTCAGATATCATCTTACTCCAATAAGACTGGCTAAGGTCAAGAAAACAAAAGACACCAAATGCTGGAGAGGTTGTTGGGAAAGGGGAACACTCATCCACTGCTGGTGGGAATGTAAACGAACAACCAATATGGAAAGCACTGTGGAGAGAACCCTTAAAAGATTCAAAATGAACTTACCACCTCACCCAGTCATACTCCTGGGTATATAGCCACAAAACTCATCCTACTGCAAAGATACATGCACATCTCTGTTTATTACAGCACCCTTCACAATAGCAAAGAGCTGGAACCAACCCAAATGCCCCTCAATAGACAAGTGGATAACGAAAATGTGGTACATTTACACAATGGAGTACTATTCAGAGGTAAAGAAAGATGGCATCGTGAATTTTGCAGGTAAATGGATGGAACTAGAAGCCATTATGCTAAGTGAAGTAACACAGTCCCAAAAAAACAATGGGCAAATGGTCTCCCTCATTTCTGGATGCTAACACCAAATCCCCAGTTGAAAATCAAGCTGAACAACATTATTGTTATATGTCTTTTATCTGAAAGCAACTGTGTTGTTATAATGTAAATCATTTAACAGGCTCTAGAATTGACCTGCCACTTATTTTCAGACTCTTTAATTACTGTATTTGGGTAGAAGGCATGTGTTCATATTTTAGAGTAATATAAAATTAAAAAGGGATAATGCAAATTTTTAAACATAAAAAAATTAGCATCTTTGTACTTTGGTCAGCAAATAGGAGTATTTTGTCCAATAAGTAGAAGTAAAGATGAGCACTTATCTTTAATATTTTAATATTTTACTGTTCCTCAAATGTAAATAATCTATGTCCTGTTTGAAAAACATAATGAAATTAAATTTAAAAAAATAAGATAAATAAAAGTGTGTTCTACCCAGAAATGGAAAAAAATAATAATATGTACAAAGAACAGATGGAAAAGGGATCTGAGGGGCTGGAGAGATGGCTCAGAGGTTAAGAGCACCAACTGCTCTTGCAGAGGACCTGGGTTCGATTCCCAGCACCTCCATGGCAGCTAAGAACCGTCTTTAACTCCAGTTCCAGGAGAATCCGACACCCTCTTCTGACCTCCACGGCATTGCATGACACGGGTGCACCAACCTACATGCAGACAGTACACTCATACACATAGAAAATAATAAAGGAAAGGGAGTAAATCAATTTCTATGAGCTCCACCTGAGGACTACTAAGAATTTAATAACACTAAGCAAGTCTAGAACACCTCATTTTACACCATGTTATTTTTTTTCTTTTTAAAATTTTGCCTCCTCACTTCTTGTTATAAGCAATCAAATGCTCTCATAAAAGTAATAATTATTGCCTGGAGAAATGGCTCAGTTGTTAAAAGCACTGGCTGTTCTTGCAGAAGACCTGGGTTTGAATCTCAGCACCTTTCATAACTCCAGTTCCACGTGTTACAATGCCTTCTTCTGTCTTCTGCCAGCACTGCATGACACAGGTGCAGTTATATACATGCAGGTATAACATGCATACACATAAAATACAAATAAATAAATTTTTAAATAAATAAAAATAAAAAACACAGTTGTAAAATTTCTGTTAGCTGCAAAGGTCAGAATCCACCTGACATGACAGATAACATCAGGACCTCAATATTCTCAGTGTTCTGAATTCTTCAGAGAAGGGTAATCTCTCCTTTTCTTCTTCATATCCTTTTTCCAAGCATTCTCTAATGTCTATGCTTTCTCTAATGCTTGGGGCTACCATAGCCCTTTGTACTTCTTTACTTTTTCTCTGACTCTTCCTTCTCTCTACCATGTGGCTCTGCCAGCTGGCCACAAGTTTGAGCTCCATGAAGGCTGGAACCCTGCAAGGCCTGATTGATTTGTTTTCCTTTTCTCCTCTATTCTCTTCCCCAAGGCAACTGTTAAGATTTACAGTTTGCCTGCCCTGAGAATTTTTTTTTTAATTCTAATAAAATTGTCCTACTAAAGATTCTATTTTGATCTATTAAATTATTTTATGAATGGGACTGGGAATCCTCTAGGGGATGCTCCTTGTTAGCAATAATAAAAAAAAAATGCCCCACAGGCCAATCCAAAGGGGAAATTCCCCAGTTAAGGTTCCCTCTTCCAAGGTGTGTCAAGTTGACAACTGAAGCTACCTGTAACAGCAGGTGAGGTGGGTTGGAGCTCTGCTATGCCATGCTCTATTTGGCCAATTCCTGGATCTGTATCCAGCCACTGACTGATTAAAGTATTCAGGAAAGGTAATTAACATGGGAAGGATTAGTAAAAGCCATTTAATATAAACAACACAGGAATGGCCCACAAATAGTGCTCTTATAAGCAAGTGTGCTAGGGATTCTAGGACAACAGATTAGAAGACAGAAATTGGAAACTTTCAGACTTTTGTAAGTCCAGTCTCAATGACGTATTATCATTTTAAACATTCCTGGCAGGTAATAAAAGCTGACTTTTCCGTACAGATGATGAACTCATTGGCAATTCTGAATATTTCTGCCTTTTCATAAACTTGAAACTAACATTTGCATATTGAATGCTCCCAAGGCCATCTCAATGGGAGCTTCAAAAACTATCTAGGTTCATAATACCCAAAGGTGTATCTGAAGCCTGTTTTTCTAGTTTACAATGATGTTGTCTACATTAGAAAAGTCGAAATGATAAAGAATTTAAAAGCTTCAAGAGAGAGCTTTTTTCCCCTGGAGCAATCATTAATGGGCAAAATTATACTCATAAAATAACTCCGCTTTATTTTGTTCAAGAAAATGAATTATAAACCTTGATTGTTCTGTCATTGATTATTCCTGTGTTTTTTAATTGGCTTGTATGTATCAATGGGTATCATAAAGATATTCTCATGCACTTATGTCATGTACTTTGAACATGTTCATCCTGTTGGGCTTTGAAAAATAACCAAGACCATGAGACACCATTCTGAGGCCAGAAGAGATTTAAGTGGGAGAACGAGCTTCAGGCAGTCCCCATGGGAGAAAGAGAAAGGCTAGTAATTTCTTGTCATATTAGGCTAGGTTGTATTTTATGAGTAAGGGGAGGTTAGTGGACCATAGGTGCCTTAGTAAGGAAGGGAGTTTCAATTGGGGAGGGGCTTTGGTTAGGTGTTTTTACTTTTTCAGCTGGCTGCTACAGAAAATTGGCTGTGATGGATAATTGCTGTTGTATTGTTCACAACAGGAGTCAGGAGGTTATTGAGAAACTAGGGTGGGTTAGTTTGTTTCCTGGAATGCTTTCTACTGGGTGTGGTCTCCATGCTGTTGGTTAGGAGTGACTCCATCTCGGGGTCCAGCTTGACCTAACACATCCTACACCTTCCCTTTTCTCCCTCTCCTCCATCCACTAGTTCTGCTCATTCCCCCATCCCATTTCTCTTTTATTTTCGTGACATATACACATAAATGGTTTGATGTTTATATAAAATCTAGGGTCCACAAATTAGTTAATACATGTGATATTTGTCTTTCAAGTCTCAGTAAGTTTTCTTAATACAATGACTTCCAATTGCATCCATTTCCTGCGAAAGATATAGCTTTATTCTTCTTTACAGTTGAATGAAACTCCATTCTGCCTATATACCTCACTTTCTTTATACATTCATTTGTTGACAGCCAACAGACTGATTCCTACCTTGGCTACCATGGTGGTTTGAATAAGTATCCTACATAGTCTCTCAGTATTTGAATATTTTGCCCCTGTTGTTGAAAATGCTTGGAGAGGTTTAGGAGTTGCTGCTAGGCTGAAGGCTGTTACTGGGGTGGGCTTTGAAAGTTTATATGCATGATTTCCAATTCCAGCTGCTCTCTTTGCTTTCTGCCTGTGTTTGAAGATACCTCTTCTGCCATGATGGACTCAATCCTCTGGCGCCTTAAGCACCAATAAACTCTTCCTTCTTTAAGTTGCTGTGGTCATGATGTTTTACCACAACAGAAAAGTTACCAATAAAGAAGTTGGTACCAGAGAGTAGGATGATCCTGTGAAGATGCTGACTATGTTGGTTTAGGAGGAATGTGGAAGACTTTGGAAGTCTGGACTAGAAAACAGAGCTTAATGGGCCATTTTCATAAATGTATGGTTCAAGATGGTCCAGAGGGAGAGGAAAACGAGCACTTAAAATAGCAACTGGGATACTTTGGCACATCATCTGCCTGCCATCTGCCTACAGCCTAAGAGCTGGACTGAGGCTGAATTAAAAATATAATGGACTAATTTCTTTGGCTGGGGAAAATTTCAAGACAGCCTATACTTGTATCGGTGATAGAATTAATAATGGTGCATGTTATATAAATCTATAATGAAAAAGAGCAAATGAGTCATGAAGAAATACAAAATATATAGGTTGGAGAGGAAAAGAAGGCCAGGAAGTTTAATGTGGCAGGAAGGCAAGTCCTGAAGAGATGCTCCTGTTATTAAGGAGATTAGAGGAGGCCTCCAGAATTGCATTTGAACCATGGGAAGAGATCCCTCAGAACAAGACCTCACCCAGGGAAGTTTCCAACTTGTGAAAAGAAAAGTTTTAAGTTTTCCAGTTTTCCGCACCTAGGAAACCACAACATACAAAAGCTGCTGGTAATATGGATGAGGGACTCAAGGTCCATCCCAAACTGTCACCTGAACTTGACTGTGTTGTTCACATGGCTTATAATAGAGGCATAAAAGATGCAAGAGTAAGGGGTCATTGGTTTTTCCTCCCATGTTTCAGAGAAACACTGGTGCCAGGCAGTGTGTAGCATGAGAGTCACTGAGTAAAGAAGGCCCTGAATGGGCCAAGAGGCCCTCAGATGCCATCGCATAAACTGTGAGGATGAAACCGGGTTGGCAATGGAGACCCCAAGATATTGGAGATGCCAGAGCCATGGGACATCTGCCATGGAGGGCTGTATACAGGGAATATATGCCCAAGAGAGACATGTACATTGCCAGCAGAAAGCTAAAGGATGGTGGGGCCATCATCTACACTCTTTGGAAATAAAGTTCCAGGCATCAAGCATGGAGCTACAAGATTTGTCTCTGTTCATTTTCAGCTGGTCCTATTTCTTTGATTTTTCATGTTTCTTGAGTGTCTACATTATAATTTGTGCATTTAAACCTATGTCATAGATTGGATTAAAAAATAGCCCATATTTTTTAAGTTGAAATAATTGCAATGTTCAAGTGAGTCTAGATTGCAATAGGGTTGGGGTGCCATCCCTCCCTACTAGCCTAAGGGATTTAGCTCAGTAGCTAAACCCTCAGTGCATCGACCTCCTGATGTCTAGTACCACTCTAAGAATAGAATACTAACTAGGAAGCAACAACATCTGATATATTCATTATGGGAATGCAGGATTGGTCAGTTAAAACAGTTTAGTTCTAATAACTTTGGGGCAATAATGGAAAAGGATAGTATAATGTACACTATGATATTCATTGAATAAAATGGGCTGAGTAAGACTAGGGATTAGAGAAGAGAAAACCAGAAAGAAATGCTGATAGAATGGTGGGGCTGGGATATTGTTATGATAAAGAGTTTAAAATTACAAATGATATAGATGCTCATATTAAAGAAATAAACACATGATGTGATGGAAGAAGATAAACAGAAAATGAGGTAGAAAAGATATGATGAGTTATACAGGTTGTAAATAAGAGACAGAGTAGAAAGAATATCGTAGAACAGGTACAGAAACAGGTGGAATAATCATACACCATTGAGCAATATAAAATATAAAACAAAACAAGAAACATTCACATGCCAATGAAGATTTTTAGAAATGAAATCCAAAAGAAAAGTAACAAAATCCTAACATCAAGTCAGTTGCTGCTGGAATGGATACTGGATCCCTTTCCTGAAATGTCTTATAGAACAAACTGTACCCACGATAAACTAGCTGTGTCTGCATATGAAACCTGTTACACCAGATTGGCCAATACGCAGTCTCTGGAGATCAGACAGGTTACTTGTTCAACTGAATTTCTGTCCAGACAACAAAAAGGGTGAGCCCTCCCATAGGAGTTTTCCAGATGCCTGTACGAGTGTTACTTCAGAGTACCAGCCACTGTGTCTGTGTGTGTCAGTTGGTTACCACACTTCTGCGATGATATCAATCCCCAAGTCTATTATTTACCTTGAGTCTGGACTTGCTTGTCTTCCCAGTGCATGGGCTGTTAGGTGTCAGCATCCTTGGTTTTAGTTTGAGGAAACTGGTTCCACTTAGTTTTAGGTCAGGTCAGCTCCTATGGAGTGTTCATGAGGCTCTCTGAGAATCATGCTCTTAGTGGGGACAGGAGAGCTTTGAGGTTTATCCCCGTCGTCTTCCCAGCTGAGCAGTTTGGTTAGAGAATTTCTCTTGGGATCTGATCCTTCCTTAACCCAGCATTATAGGTTAGTAATGAGTGACGCTTCGAAGTGGGTAATCTCCTTCTTTACACAGCTTCTAAGGCTTATAAAATTTTCTGTTTGCTATTTTTGCTTAATCGATTTTTCTTTCCACTTTTGTTTGCAGAGACCTTGACTCTGTTGTCTCCTTTGGACATCTACCATTAACTATGTCCCTATTTTCTATAGTCTCTTACAGTCCACTAATTACTGCAATCCTCTTTCCAGCCTATACTTTTTAAACACTTCTTGGACTTGTGAATCAGAAGTTCTCTTTCAGATTCGTGAAAGCACAGGAGAGTGCTCCTGCCTGTGCTCTGCCATCCTCCCTCTCCCTAGGCCATTCTAATCGTTTCAGAATATCTCTGGGCACAGCAGGCTAAGGCAGTCTTTGAGCACTGCCCCAGCGTGTGAGGTCAGTGGGCTGGTGGCTGAGGAACTCTGCTGCTCCTCACTTATATCTAATGGGATATTGATTTTCCCCCAATCCCAGCAGGCTCTCCCAAGAAATCAATACCTCACTAACAGTGAAGCAGACAGAGATGAAATAGAAGGCCTTGGGATGATAAGGCTGTCACCCGCAGATCGAGAATGCTTCAAAGATGGCAAACAAGACACACCAGAGTAGGCGAAGCACCGCAAAACAGGGGACAAGCAAAGTCAATACAGAAAATAGTGAAGCCACACAAGGAGGAAGAAGACAAACAGGTCCTAATAACGAACCCTCCTGAAACAAGGAAGCTGCCTTCGCCAGGGCTGGAAATAACAGGCAGAAATAATGGTTCTGACAGACAAGAGACAGCTTTTATCTGTTTTAAGTAGAAAGTTGGCAAAGAGAATATGAAGGTCAATCAATCAGACATGAGTGTCAATCCCAGTTCTGATGCTCACTACCTGGGTTACTAGCCATAAGGTTCTTAAATGCTGCTACACATTACTCCCTGCGTTACAAAAGTAGGACAAAATACTAATTTAAAAAACTGTAGCTTGGCCCCACCCTACTGAGGCTGCCAGAGAGCTCCTGACTAGCTGAGTCAAGTGTACCTCTTACCCCTCATCAAAGCTTCTTTTGGCAACAGATGCAGACAATTATAGAGTTCCAGAACTGGTCAAATGCAGAAAATAAGTGTCAGCGAGATGCTTAACTCTAAGTGACACATCTTCAATGCAACTTCTACACATAGGATGAAAGCATCCCTCAATTCTCACCTGAGAAGTTTCCTTATTAACATAGAAACCCACAATTAGCCAATGTGTAGAGAACAAGAGGCCACGGAGTGCTTATCCCTGAATAGGACACTTATTTCAAACCTCTGCTTCCCAAGGCTCAGGGATGATTGTAGAATGGGGGTGGGCAGAGCCAGAAGGAATGGCAGCTACTCATATACACTCATAGAATGGGGTGGGCGGAACCAGAAGGAATGGCAGCTACACTTATACACTCATAGCAATGGAAGTGGGCGGAGTCAGAAGGAATGGCAGCTACTCATATACACTCATAGAATGGGGTGGGTGGAGCCAGAAGGAACGGCAGCTACTCATATACACTCACAGCAATGGTGGCAGCGGGCACAAGTTCTATGCAAGCTCAACCCAGACAAAATCCCAGTATAGGCATGGGAAAGTGGGTAAGAAATCCCAATCCAAGGAACTGTTTTGGTACTAGATGGCTATTGGGATGGGGAGAGATGGGAATGGGACTCTTGTTGGGCTCAGAAGATGGATCGACTGAAGAACATTTAAAGACACAAATAAGACTGACTCTATAGGCCATATTATCTGTGTAAGAGAGTAAATTAAATTGAGCAGAGGGCAGTGGGTGGGTGTGCAGATAAAGGAAGGGATCTAAATGCCATCAAAGTATATTGTATAAAAATCACAAAAATTCAATAACTGCCAAAACTAAGTTACATATTAATCAGGATTTGATCAAAAAGGTAAACAACCAGCAAATAGACAAAAAGCATGAATGCATTCCAATTAAAGGTGGCAGAAGAAAGAAATATGCTTACTGATGTCCGTTACCAATACTCGGCAAAAATTATTTTTAAAGTAATAAAATATTTTTTTAAATATCTTAATGATTAAGAGACTAAGAAAAATGTGCAGTTATGAAATTTTAACATACTTTTAGAAATCTGAACATAATATAAAAGTAGTAATGTAGACAGCATGACCTAAAAGCTGTGTAGAGGGAGATATGGGCAGTCAGAGAGAGACTCCATGCCCGGAGAATGTAAGCATCATAACAATCACATTTTAAGGGCAAATGAAATCAGGGGGGTCTGCTTCAAAGAATGAAGGCATGAATTTTGTTCCTTTTCCATTCTTCCACAAAAAATACTAGCAACTAGAGACCTTTACCCTGCATTGAATAAACCTGTATCCTCTGGACAAACTAATAATAAAAGAACAGAAGATTACATAATACACAGAATAAAACAAAAATTGCAAAGTGATGAAATTATGTGGAAAAAAATGAAAACTCACAGGCTTAACTGAGGATACACCAAATCAGGGTATCAAAACGAACAAAGAAAAGGAAGGGGAGAAAACTGTCAAAGAATATATTTTTCAGAATATGAATTTCTGAGGTGAAAGAACTTGTGGAGTCCAGAAAATAAAAGACCAACAGTCATGAAGATTATAACCTTGTGAAATTACAGATTGTCTGGGATAAAGAAATGATCCCATAACCCAACAGACAATGGAAAACAGCTTCAGCTTTAAGAGTCAGGTAGGTCTGAGTCCTCTGCAGAGTAACACTAAGTGCTATATGCAGCAGTGGAGAAAGGCTTCAGGTCATAAAGGGAAAGCATTTTAAACACAGAATTCCCAGCCTAGCCAGAGAAATAAAATTGTATGATGCTTGAAAATTCATACTTGAAAACATCAAAGACTCAGAAATGTCCATGAAGCTTTTCCTAGAAGCCATGTTCCACTAAAATAATGGCATAAAACAAGGCTCCAGGGAACAGACAACCCCAAATGCAAAAGAGCAAGGGATTTGGGCTATAAGCTGTGCCTACAGGACACCGAAAACAAATGGGAAGTGTAAAGAGAGGAGGCTGGAATAGAGGTCACTAGAGCCGAACAGTTCTCAACAGAATGACCAATACAAGGAAGAATTTTTTTTTTAAATTTATTTTTGTATGTGTATAAATGTACTGTCTGCATGCAAGTTTGTGTACCCGTGTCGTGCAATGCCGCGGAGGTCAGAAGAGGGTGTCGGATTCCCCTGGAACTGGAGTTCTCCTGGAATTGGAGTCTCAGACGGTTCTCGGCCGCCATGTCGGTGCTGGGTTTCGAACCCGGGTTCTCTGTAAGAGTGGTCGGCGCTCTTAACCACTAGGCCATCTCTCCAACCCCAGGAAGAATTTCTTACAATAGTAAAGAGTAACGTTTCGTTGAGGATAAACATTGTTGGTAAATTAAGTGAGCAATATTATTTCCATGTTAAATAATCTAAGCCATAGTTGTTACTTATGATTCAACTAAACACAGTGACAGATTGGCCACATTTGGAGTAGCGGGACAGGAATTGTGCAGGAAGAAGAAAACAGGTTGTACAGTAGGTTATCTATATATTTGTCGCATCTCAAAGACCAAGACAAAGTACCTCAAGACTACTTACCTCCTTGAAATAAAATAAATAAATAAATCAGAGAAAATGAGTTTTGAAGCAGAGATGAATTCTAACTCTTTCATATGCCAAACACATGAGCAAGTAAATAATTTAACTTCCCTAAGCCTCAGCTTAATGTGGACCTTATCTATTTCTATTTCATGAAAGTTAGTGAGAATTTGGTAAAACAGATAATAAAATCATTTAGTAAAAGGTCTCCCTTAAGAATAAGCATGCATTTTCTAAATTTTTATTGTATTAATTTTCTTTGTGGCCCTGTAATGACAATTTTCTATGGACTCATAAAATTAGATAACTCTGAAGGGATAACAACATGTTCTTGTTTAGACAATTTGGAATAAAGATGAAAAGCTTGACTGCTTTTAAAATATCCATGGGCTCTAATGTAGTTTTTAAGGCTCTGCCGTACATCCATTCAAACAAAGGTTTAGGAGTCTCCTTGATTCTTCCTTTGAGGGTTTCTTATCCTTAGTGACCTCAATCAAACAAAGGAAGGTACTTCACTCTGAGTGGAGGTAGCAGGCTTACTTACAAGTTCTCTCATAGTTCTTACAGAGCAATCAACTTTTATCACATTTCACACTGTTTTTGGCTTGTTTTATGGGCTTTCTCTTAGGGGACAGGGAATTTTTTGATGAAGAGAAACTGGTCTTTTTCACCACTGTCTCAGTACTTATCAAAATGCTTACCTAAGTACACAGCAGGTATTCACAGAATATTTTGGGGGTGGATGGATGGATGGATGGATAGATGGATGGATGGATGGATGGATGGATGGATAAACAGATGGGTGGGTGGATGGATGCTAATACATCTTAATCAGTCTGCAAAACAAAATCACTAAAGGAATATTTTATAAAAGCATTCAGTTCCCCTGCAGCTACTTCTAAATATTAGACCAAAGTTTCTTCAATTGCAACAATCCCCTAGGTGATCCCGATTGCTCAAGCATGTTTCAAGAATCACCATCACTGGACATAGCATTGATCTAGATCTGAAGCTGAAATATATAAGAATAATTAAAAAGCTTTCTGGGGACTCCGTTCTTTATTAGTAAGAACAGGCAAATGATAGTCATTATGTATGTCTCAAATGATAAAACAGAAACATATGAGGGTGATGTGCAAAAGAAAATAATGAGAATTTCACCCTGGAGAAAACTGATATCTTCTGTTCCAGAATGTGGAGGTGGAATAAGCAGGCTAATCAGATCCAGACCAATGTGAAGCTCATAGGGGGTTCTAGATGACATCCTACCTAAAGTAATATATAGACTCAATACAATACCAATCAAAATCCCTATGACTTTCTTCACAGAATTAGAAAAAAGAAATCCTGAAATTCGTATGGAAAAACAAAAGACCCTGGATAGCCAAAGCAACCCTGAGCAAAAAGAGCAAAGCAGGGGGATTACTATATCAGATATCAAATTCTATTATAGAGCTAAAGTCATAAAAACAGCATGGTAGTGGCACAAAAATAGACCTGTACATCAAGGGAATAAAATTGAAGACCCAAACAGTACATGCAATTTCAGCCACCTCATATTTGACGAAGGGTCCAAGAATGAAGGAAAGACAGTATCTTCAGCAAATAGTGCTGACAAAACAGGATCATCACTTGTAAAAGAATGAAACTAAACCCTTACCTTTCATCTTGTACAAAAGTCAACTCTAAATGGATCAAAGACCTCAATGTGAAACCTGGAACTCTGAAAATATTACAAGAAAACGTTGGCAGTAACCTACAGGTTATAGGGGTAGGAAAACACATTTTAAATCGCACAGCAGTTGTGCAGGAAATAAGGTCAACAATCAACAAGTGGGACCCCATTAAATTAAAAAGCTTCTGTACAACAAAACAAGCAATCAAAGGAGTGAAGAGAAAGCCCACAGAATGGAAGGAAACTTTCACCAGTGACACATCTGACAGAGGTTTAATGTCCAGAGTATATAAACTACTCAAAAAACAAAGGACTAAGAAAACAAAGGACCCAATTAAAAGATGAGCTAAAGATCTGAGCAGAGACTTCTCAAGAGAAGTAAAAATGGCTAAGAAACATCTTAAAAAGTATTCAACATCATTAGTTATTAAAGAAATGCAAATTAAAACCACTTTAAGATTTCATCTTACATTTGTAAAACAGGTTATGATCAAGAAAACAAATGATACCAAATGCTGGAGAGGGTGTGGGGAAAGGGGAACACTCATTCACTGCTGGTGGGATTGCAAACTCATGCAATCCGTATGGAAAGCAGTATGGAGAATTCTTGGACTAAAACTGAACCTATCAATTTATACCACTCCTAGTATGAATTCAAAAGATTCATCCTATAGCAAAGATATGTGCACATTCATGTTTACTGCTGCTTTTTTCAAAATAGTGAAAGTACTTTGGACACTGGAAGTAACCCAAGTGTCCACTGACTAATGAGTGGATAAAGAAAATGTGGTATATTTACACAATGGAGTTCTTTGCAGTGGTAAAGAAAGATTACATCATGAAATTTGCAGGTAAATGGATGGAACTAGAAGCTGTTATGTTAAGTGAAGTAACAGTCACAGAAAAACAAACGACATATCATTTGTGGATTCTAGTACCAAATCCTTATATGTAAGTCAAAGTGGGTAATTGGTCAGTAAAGATAATGCCACCTTGACTGATATTACTATAGATACAGCTTGAAATATATGTCTGTATTTTCCTCAGTTCTAAGATTTAGGAGAAAGAATATATACCTCTTTTTTTTTAAGTATATTTAAACATACATCAACTTGCTATGCAAGTTAGGAATGTAAAGTTATATAGTTATATTTCTTTTTTTTGGAGACTTCCTGTAGCTCCAGCTGGCCTGGAACTTACTATGTAAACCAGGCTGGCCAGGATAACACAAGAGATCTACCTGCCTCTGCCTGCCTCTGCCTACCAAGTACTGGGATTAAAGGCTTGTGCCAACGTGCCTGGCTAAGTTAAATTTCTTTTACTTGCATGCAAGTTTATGGTTAAACTGTGAATCCCTAAATGTGTTTTGGAATTAACTTATAGTTTATTTTTAGACTTTGTAAATTTGGTGTGTGTGTGTGTGTGTGTGTGTAGTATAAAAGAAATAATAATAAAGAAAAACTGCAAAAAAATAAAGGAGAGTTTGCAATTTCAACTTAGAACTTGAGGTCCTTAGCCCCCCCGGGGGGGGGGAGTGCCTGCTTCACCTTAACTTTTCTCCTTTGCTTTTGCATCCCTGCATCATTGCTTGCAACAATCTCCCTGCTCTGCAGTGTCTGGAGAGCTTTCTGAATGAAAGGAAATGCATGCTGTAGAGTCCTTTTGGGAAATCAGGAAGTTAATTTATTTTGCAGTTTCTGCCGGGTACTCAGTGGACAGCAACCCTCCATAAAGGGCAGCGAAAGAATAATACAGTAAAGGAATCTTCTCAAAGAGTCCTTGAAAAAAAAGACAGGGTAGCAAACAATCCTGTTCCATCCAATAGACAGTAGCTGAATGATAACCCTCTCTGTACACGTCATCCTGCTGGGTAGCAAGAAGCCACACTCAAAGTCCAGTGCATGGTCCAGGTCCATAAACAAATAATTATCACATGAAGTCATATGTGAAGAAAGAGAGTGCTGCAGCCAGTTACCTTTGATATTTACAAGCTGAATCATCCTGATGGAGGAGAAAGCTAGCTGTATAAAGATGGGAAGCATGTACCAAGCAGAAGGAATACAAAGGCCGAGAGTGGGCTTCATACGATTTAGCATAATCATGGAAAGAGAAAAAGTGGAGAAAGCTCCAGAGAGGCAGTTTCCAGAGAAAACGCCCCTCTGTGGGAGTTTTCCATTCTGAGGGAAGAAGAGTTCTGGAGGATGAGGAACCAGTTATAATGGTGGCTGGCTTGGCTGTCAGTACACGTATGAGGTCTGCAAATCAGATGATGGTGTTTTTAGAAAAGCACAGTCATGTTAGGTTTGGAGAGTTCTAGGTGTGGTATACAGCCAAAGATCAAAAAGGATATGGAAATATGAAGTGTGGAAATGAAATTACATCTAGGGATAGAGATCGGGCAGAAAGCAGAAGCCAGATAGACTCCAAGCATTGCTTGGACCTGGGGACGGGTGTTGTGGTCTTTTGGTAAAGTCCATAGTTCAAAGTTTACAATCTGAGCTTAGCTGCAACTGAGCAATGTGTTCATCCCTCAATAGCTCTCCTCATTCCTTATAATTTTATGTCAGGCTTTTCTGTGTTTTAGGTGATAAGGAGACCCTCAGGGGCATATTTTGTTCCCGAAACTCCAGAAAGCAGTGGATGTCTTTGCTCTTAAATGAGGTTTTTTTGTTTTGTTTTTGAGACAGGGTCGCTCTGTAGCCCCAGTTGTCCTGGAACTCACTATATAGAGACCAGGCTGGCCTTGAACTCACAGAGATCTGCCTCTTAAGTGCTGGGATTAAGGGCATTCACCACCCCACCCAGCCTTAAAAGATTTTTTAATAGAAATAATTATAATGCAGAGCTGGGAAATAATTAGCAAAAATGTACCAAATGAAAATCTTAGGAGACTGGAGAAAGCCCTCCATGCATGAAGCACTTGTCCTATAAGCATAAAAACTGGAGTTCATGTCCCCAGACCCCTCATAAAAGCCAGGCAGGCTTGGTGGTCTATCTACAATCACAGCACTGGTGAGGCAACTACAGAGGATTCCTGTCAGTGAGTTCCGGACTCAACAAGAGAGACCATCTCAATATATAAAGTAGACTAGGATCAAGGCCAGAAAGTTGATCTGACATCAGCTTTGGTCTCCACATGCAGGCATACACATGTGGCTGTGCACCCATACATATCCACAAACACACAAACACAGACACCACCCACACTGAGAAAATAAATGGAAGTCTTACAGCATTCATATGGACTCTCCTCGGCCTGTAACTCCTGGCTTCTTCCTTGGGTGGCATTGCATTATCCTGAGTAATCTGTCCCATTGTGAGTGGAGTGTCTGCTTCTTCCCTTCAGTCTCCAGCTTTCCTCTAGGTATGCTCACTAGCTTATAGCTTTTGCTTCCTTTCCCACATGAACTCATCCACATGAAAACCATTTCTGAACCCAAATAGTGACCATCTAACTGCAGAAGGGGGCAGTGGGACCCTCTATAAAAGCATTTTGCAAGGTTTTTGTTTTGCAGAAAGAGCTTCCCACTCTCTTGCTTTCTGATATTCTGTTCCATAGACATCACAATCTAACTAAATGTGTTTTCCTTCAGAAATCCCCATCTCCAAACATTTTTCTGAACATATTTCTGCAGAAGACTTAAGAAACTTGATGCACCAACTAGCTGGCTACAGACTATAGTCCGTGCTTTGATGGGCAGATTATTTCAGGAAATCTCTGCGATTTGTGTGCATGATTACATGGTGTGTTCTCTAGAGAGAATAATCATTTATTATATACTAATTACCTTCTAGGAATGTCAGATTTCTTGCTAAGTCTTGCAGCTGTATGAACATTACTGTCACTCTGTGTGTGTGTATGTGTGTGTGTGTGTGTGTGTATGTGTACACACACGCACATATCCACATGGTCAAGCCCCACAGCCTGTGTCAGGAATGGACACCCTCTTTTCAAGCTGTCAACCAGAGGTCCCATAGACCCTTAAATAACACTGGATATTGCTCTGGTCTTAGTTACCTTTCAAAACTTGACAGTAATATGCTATTGCTGAAGACAAAAATGTATGTGAGTTCTAGAACAATCAAACAAGCACTCAACTCAAAGCTTCATCTCTACTCATTAGCTTTCATAGTGCTGGAAGGTACTATATGCTATTCCAGAAGATAAAACTAATCATCAACCTTGCCCAGTTGTGAATCTTATGAGCTACAATAGCACCAGGCTCTTAAAGATATGCGGCAAGTGCAATAGTAGCACATGTGTTATGGGAGTAACCAACCATTTTCTAATTGGATTTAAGGTTGGCTTCACAAAAGGGAGCCCAGACCTGGCACTGAATCAGGCCTGGGAAGCTGTGACTAGACAGATCACAGGCTATAAGGGAGAATCTGCTATTTTCCCCTTAAATGAACATAGTATTAAACCAACTCCAAATGACATTGTTATTCACATTGATTACTGCACCTCTCAGCTCTCATTAGAGAAGGTCGTCATTGCAGCAGATTGTGATTAGCACAGAGGCCCACAACTGGTCAACATGCAGAAAGCAGGGAACTACAGATTGCTTATCCCTGAATGGACACCTATATCATACTCTTGCCTCCCAAGGCTCAGGAATCATTATGGGAAGAGTGGGCAGAAAGATTGTAAGAGCCAGAGATAGTGGATGACTATAAGAAATCTGTTTTCCAAGGCTGGGCATGGTGATGCACGCCTTTAATCCTAGCACTTGGGAGGCAGCGGCATGTGGATCTTTGTGAGTTCAAGGCCAGCCTGGTCTATGTAGCAAGTTCCAGCCAGAGCTACAGGGAGACCCTGTCTCAAAAAGAACCAAAAAAGAAAAAAAAAAAAAGAAAAAGAAAAAGAAAAAGAAAAAGAAATCCATTTTCCAGAAAGCAGACCAGTTAATCACATGAATTCAAAACAATCATGACAGCATTGTGACGTAGCACAAGACCTATTTAAGCTGAAGCCAGATAAATCCTGCAGTCTGGGTGGGGAGGAGATACGTAAGAAGCCCCAACCCTAGCTGAGGAACTGCTGGCAACTGAGAGCTGCTGGGACAGAGAAAATCAGGAATTCTTTTTTTTAATTAATTAATCAAAAAAAAATTTTTTGAGACAGGGTCTCCTCGTAGCTCCAGCTGGCCTGGAACTCACTCTGTAGACCAGGTTGGCCTTGAACTTACAGAGATCCACCTTTCTCTGCCTCCTGACTGCAGGAATTAAAGGTGTGCACAACAAACTTGGTGAGAATCAGTTTCTTTAAGGATGTAATAATACTGCGTAGGTTGAAGAGGTTCCAGGAGATAGACTCAAGTGCCCAAGAGCACTTCAGGGCACAAATTAGACTTGATCGGCCTTAAAAAAATAATAAAGAACATGAAATAAGGCAGGGAATAATAGTAACAGAGAATGGAGACAGAGGAGGAAGTGTGAATATGATTAAAATACACTGTATATTGCAGAGCGTGGTGGCACACACCTTTAATCCTAGCACTCGGGAGGCAGAGGCAGGCGGATCTCTGTGAGTTCAAGGCCAACCTGGTCTACAGAGTGCGTTCCAGGCCAGCTGGGGCTACAGGAAGATCTTGTCTCAAAAAGACCAAAGGAAAAACAAATACACTGTATACAATTCTTAAAAATCCAATATATATATATATATATATATTGGTCTTTTCGAGACAGGGTCTCCCTGTAGTCCCAGCTGGCCTGGAACTCACTCTGTAGACCAGGCTGGCCTTGAACTCACAGAGATCCACGTGCCTCTGCCTCCTGAGTGCTAGGATTAAATGCATGCGCCACCAAAAATATTTTTTTAAGAAGCACGAATAGCAAGAACTCCTCCAGATCAGCTGAATGGTAGAAGATGGACTGTGGGAACGGAGAAGGCCACTGGGTGCAAGAACACGGAGGAAGCCAGAGGATCAAGAGAAACTGATTAGCACAGAGAAAACAAAAGCAGAATAAAACTTGGTCCTCACGCCAGCAATGCTCAGCTTTAGGGAGATGACCAGATTATGATGGCTCTGACATCATCAATGTATTCATCCACTATGAATTCTTTTTACGTTTCAGTGCTGGGGCCTGAACCCCAGGCTTTGCACTTGTCAGGCAAGTGCTTTATCACTGAGGTAAAGTCCCAGTCGGAACATAATTTAACACCTTAGAGGGATCTATCTATGGATCTATCTATCTATCTATCTATCTATCTATCTATCTATCTATCATCTATTTAATATCTACTTATCTATCATATATAAAGCTATTTATCTAATCATCTATCATCTATTTATCATCTATCAATCACCTATCATCTATCTACCATCTATCTACCATCTATTTATCTATCATCTCTGTTTATCTAATTATCTATCTAACATCTGTCTACCATCTATCAATCTATCATCTATCTTCCATCTATTTATCTATCATCTATCTAACATCTATCTTCCACCTATCATCTATCACCTAGCCATCTATCATCTATCTTCCACCTATCTTTCTATCTAGATAGAACTCACAAAGATCTGCCTGCCTCTGCCTCCCAAGTGCTAGGATTAAAGGTGTGTGCCACCACACCTGGCTAGTGGCAAGCTTTAAAGAGCACAGATTAAGCAGGTCAGGTTTGTAGATTACAAGGCCTCCTATGTAACTGTTCTTCTCCATAGGTGAAGCAGAAAAGTAGCTATCCATAATGTCTAAATCAATGAGCATAGCTGTTCTCCAATAGGATTTTACTTGGAATACAGACGTGGAATACATTTGGCCAACAGGCCATAGTTTACTGATAACTGTGCTAGATTGTCTTAGTCCTAATCATTAACAAGTGAAACTTGATGAGGAGTCTACAAAAAGGCAGGGAGGAATCAAAACGATTCCTGGGCAAGTCCAGATTTTAGCATAAGAGAAGATTCCTGTGAACAAAGACTGAAGATGAGATACTATAACTTTCTGAGCATGAGAAAGCAAAGGTCAGAGATCTAAGTTATGAATACGTGAACCATGAAGGAAACAGCAGTGGGTGTAACACCTTGCCTTCTTATCAGCAAGCCATGGCTACATTCTCTGACGGTCTCTTTCCACCTTCCTACAATAGAGTTGAACCTCAGGTTACCTAGAACATTATAAGCATAGACCTAAAGAATATTTAAAGCACTAATTAAGTAAAAGTACAAGTGTTATTATTAATCATCACTGGTCCTTAACCAGATGGGGAGCTTGAATTGTGATTCGTGGCCTTAAGTTGCTCTCAAACTCTGAAAAAGATTTCCATTTCTCATGTAAGGCATGAAGAACTTGTCAGAAGTAATGATTCAGATGGTTGTACTACAGACTGGTAGTTACCCTGTGAGCTGATCATGACGATTAAACACAGCCATAATCTCCTTTAAATTATACCTTTAACTTTGCTCTGATTTGGGATTGCAAATGAATCTCTTCATTTTATGTCCCTAGGTCCTAACAGCTCTAAATAACCAGATCAGCTAAAAGCACAGGGTTACATGTGGCCTGCCCAATTAAGTCAGTTTAGCTGTATCCTCTAACTCCACCTAAATCTATGGGAGCTGAATGGCTGAAACTTGGAATAGCTATATATTTTAGAAAAGCAAATTTTTTTGAATAAACTGTAAGCTTAGGATACATTGTTCATAACACAGATGCAGAAATAAAAATCACCTGAAACAAATTGTTTAGTCAATGAATACTCAGGTGACTATCAAGATTTTTTCCAAATTTTGACATTTGAAAATGGGAAATAATCAGAGATGACTTATTGATTTAAATAGAAATAATCAGAGATGACCTATTGATTGAAACAGAAATAATCAGAGATGACCTATTGATTTAAATAGAAAGGCCTTTTATGAATATGTTGCTCTTAACCTCCTAAAAAGGAATTAGAATAACTACTTACCCATATACAAGTGTAAGTACCTTTGCATTTCCAGCTTGTATAAATGTATAATGTTTTATAATTTTGTATTTTCTAGATATGTAAAAAAATGATGTATGATACTACCTTTCATTCAGCTTGTAGAAAACAAGCCAATTTTAACTGCCAATAGTTCAGCTTTCAGAATAACTTACAAATCATAAAAAGTACACTAAATTTAATGACAAACTTTCTCTTTACAAAAATATTTCAGGCTAGCATTCCCACTGCTTTGTTCTAAGTGTTTAATATGGTGCAAAACACTTAGGAACAATAAAAACCAAATTAAAACAAAGCAAAAATACTATTTGCAAGACACAGTATCACACAATAGGCACATCTTAATTTTGAAATGTTAATATATAATATGGAACTAAGAAATATACTTAGGATGCTGGACAGATGGCTTTATGGTTAAGAGCACTTGGCTGCTCTTACAGAAGACCCAGCTTCAGTTCCCACAGGCATCTGAACAATCATCTGTAACTCCAGTTCCAGGGGATTAGATGCCTTCTTCTGGCCTCCATTAGCCCTGCATGCACTTGCCGCATTTACAATACAGGTAAAACACTCATACGCATAAAATGATAATAATAATAATAATAATAATAATAATAATAAATGAAATTTTAAAAGAAATATATGTTAAAACAAAAAGTAGTATCCTTAAACTTTTTCAATAATAACAAAACCTACATAAAGTCTTGCTCATAATTTAATGAATTTTTACAAAAAATTAGCATGAAGTTAATAGTAATGAAGCATAGAGACAGTGTAGTTTTAGAACATACACACACTGGGATAGTAAAATACTCAAACACCCTGTTCTAAGGAGAATAGCTGACTTGTTTTGCTCACATTTTTGGACTACATTTATGGTAATCCAGGTTCTTATTTGCAAGGCACAGAAGCTAAAACTGGCCAGCTAGATATGAATTTATTCAAAGGATGTTGGTTAGCTTGGAAAAGTATTCAGATACCCAGAGAAACAATCAATTTAATCTTCCAGAATGAAACAGAGAAACATCCTAAGAGAGAAATGGCTCCATGGCACAACGGAGCACTGGTCCTGTTATCTTTGAAATATTAAGGACCTCAAAATTAAATACAACTGTTCATCAGTAGCAGTGACTCAAGCATGGAAGCCTGTAAACCCTACTGTTCCCAAAGACAAGGATTTCTCTGCCATCCCGCTCCAGAAAAAGTAGATTCTGCATTTCAGCTTTGTCATCTAGTTGCTCCTTTCCTACACCACATAACCAGTAGAATCTAGGTCATAAACCTGCCTAGCCCCAAGGGAAGCAAAAGAAAGTATGGACCAGTGAGATGGCTTAGCAGGTAGAGGCACTGTGCCAAGCCTGATGACTTGAGTTCCATCCCCAGAACCCAATTGCGAAAGGAGAGAACTGACAATAGTGGGCAGGTTCTCTGTTGATCTCCACATGTATCAAGACACACAGACGCGCGCGCGCGCAAACACACACACACACACACACACACACACTCATAAAACAATGTGTAGTAGCACATTCCTGTGATCCGGACACTCAGGAGGTGGACACAGGAAGATCAGTAGTTCAAGGTCATCCTTGACTACATGAAGATTGATTTAAGGCCAGCCCAGGATCCAATGATACAGAGGAGAAAGAGCATCCTCTAGAGGGTTCTTAGTCTTATTCATAATAGAATTTAAGAATGGACCCAAACGGAAGCTTTAGGACACTTTTATTAGAATTAAAACAATGGCCAGGCGTGGTGGCGCACGCCTTTAATCCTAGCACTTGGGAGGCAGAGGCAGGCGGATCTTTGTGAGTTCAAGGCCAGCCTGGTCTACAGAGTGAGTTCCAGGATAGCCGGGGCTACAGGAGACCCTGTCTCAAAAAGACAAAAAAAAAAAAAAAAGAATTAAAACAATGATCTTCAGGGCATCCAAGCTGGTAATCTCACCAGCTGGAGGAGAATGGAGGGGAGAAGGGAAGCCATGCAGGTTTAGAGCCTGCACTGAAGTCAGACACATGGTAGGGAGAAGGAACCTGTAGAGAAAGTAAAGAAACACAAGGTGCTAGGGCAGCGCAATTCATTAGAGAAAGCGTGCTTAGAAAAGGGATGTGAAGAAGAAAAAGAGAGATCATGCTTTTCTGAATTCTTCAGAAAAAGACAGGCTACAGGTCTGTGATCAGGTCCAGAGGCACTGTGCTAGGAGGTGGGATTCCAGGAAGGAAGAGTTCACTATCTCATCAATGCATTCTACCCATCTATTTAGCATGGCTCAGGTGCTTCCCAGGGGTGGACCTCTGATCAAGTGATTGACCACAGAAACTGGAAAGGTGGGTCTTCTAACAGATAGAGATTTTATAGTGATGTCTCATTAATCTTACAGGGCTATTTGCTATTATAACAACATGAGACTCTGTCTCAAAAAAAAAAAGTTACATGTTTTTCCTACATAGGTTAGCTAGAAATTCCCAAAAGATAAATGTGTTTAACAGCTACTAGAAAGCAAAAAAATACCTTACAGTGAAATTTTCATTGCTCTCTTAAGAAAACTAACACTACTGCAGAAGAGACACAATTGATCAAGTACATTCATTTTCTTAGCAGAAGGCACACATCAGCATCTTTCCTATTAACCAAAATTGAATAGATTTTAATTTAAGATAACTGCTTTCCAAGGAGCTCTTTGGTCCTAGAATATTCTTTAAGGAGTGAGCCTAAAGAGTCACTATAAGCAGAGTAGAAATAGGCAAGGAATTATTCAGTAATAGAGTTTGAAGAAGTAGAAGAAACAAGTACAGGAAACATTACAGCTATTTTTCTGTGAATTTGATTCCCTTTTCTTTTTTCTTTTTGTCTTTTTGAGACATCGTCTCCCTTTAGTACCAGCTGGCCTGGAGCTCGCTATGTAGACCAGGCTGGCCTTAAAATCACAGAGATCCGCCTGCCTCTGCTTCTGCCTCCCAAGTGCTGGGATTAATTGTGTGTGCCACCACACCCTGCAAATTTGATTCTTAGATCACTATTACAGGGATACAATTTGCTCCATTAATCTCAGTTACACTACACTACCCTCATGTTCTACTTTTAAACATCACTATACCTGAAGCACTGCACTCTTACAACAAGATGGAATGGGCTTAAAAAGGCTAAGATACAGAAGGATTCTCTTACCTGAATGCAGTTGTCTGCACCTCAGAGCCAAGTTCAGTGAAAGCCAGACTAACAGGTTCTGGAAGTAACTGGTAGGGCTGTGTGGTGTGTGTGTGTATGTGTGTGTGTGTGTGTGTGTGTGTGTGTGTGTGTGTGTTCATGTGTGCGTTTGTATATGCAATGTCATGGGATCATATAAAATGCATCTGGTAACACCATATACATCTTCTTATTTATTACAACTCCAGAAGACTATTAAGGAGCAAATCCAAACTGTATCTGGGGAAGACTCAGGCCGAGGCACTAAGAATGCACCTGGGGCTGGAGAGATGGCCTAGCGGTTAAGAGCGCCGACCGCTCTTGCAGAGGACCCAGGTTCGATCCCCAGCACCCACATGGCGGCTGAGAACCGTCTGAAACTCCAGTTCGGGAGAACTCCAGTTCCAGGGGAATCCGAAACCCTCTTCTGACCTCCGCGGCATTGCACGACACGGGTGCACAAACCTACATGCAGACAGTACGTTCATACACCTACAAAAGAAATAAAAAAAAAAAAAAAAAAAAAGAATACACCTGGTGAACTGGTTAGCAGATGGCAAAGTTTACCTAAACCCTTATATGGGCCCAGACGACAGGATTTCAACTTTTTAGGGCCAAACTATAATATGAAGACTGTAATTTGTCACAGGAACCAAAAATGTACAATAGAGGAAGATGGCTTCAGCTCATGACACACAGGGTGAGCATATAAGTGTAAATTCCAAACCAGGAGGGGGAGTGTAGGCAAATCTAATCGGAGCTTAGGTATGCATGGGCTGGCATTCCAGCCAGTGCCTCCTAGAGGCACAAGTGAGAGTCAGGGGACCTCCTTGACTACACCCACAAATTGGGATGTGATGAAGAGAAGGTCTGGGATTGGACCCTGGGAGGGGAGGTCACACTGCCCATATAATGATCTGTACATTTGAATAAAGTTTCATTCTGTGTTTGCATTCATACCTTACCATGTGTCTGTGTGCTGTGCTTTCCCACATGTGCTTTCTGCATGGCCCACCATGGAAATGAAAAGCCGAACCAGGGGGGAGTATTATTAATAACTATTTTAAGACAGTAGGAATTTGGGGGGTCAACTGAGACATTTAAGGCTTTCAATTACTTGTTACTTAAAGATCCACAGGTAGCATTCAATCAAAATGCAAAAGTTGAAAGACAAAGAAAATTTAATTTGGAAAGGATCATTTTTCTTTCCTTTGTTTTTAATACTGAAAGAGATGATATAAAGATCAAATACATTTAGTATGCTTTCGTTTCTTCATTTGTTCCAGCAGCAGTAATAGTCACAAATACTCTCACAAGAAGTTACTCTGATAACAGGATAAGAGGGTAAGTTTTCACCGGGAGGGTCCGCAACAAGATGGAGAATGGTTTCAAGCTCAAACTCTAGTTTCATTCAGAAGGGCCTTGTGGTATCCACAGGATTTCTACAGGATATCTCCACAAGGACCAAGCCAGAGGTTGACTTTGGCTCACTACAAGTTTTGGATATTAAAAAAAAAAAGTAGAAATTGGATGTTTACGGCTTCTGATCATGGTTTCACTCAGGAGATTTCTAATTGTCTAAAGATTCTCTTTGTAACAAAGCATTTTCTTGGATTCAGTCCCTGATCCCAAGTGCATTCAAAGAAAGAAATGGTTGCTGTCCCTATACTCTGCCATCTTAGCTTCAGGCTGATAGTATGGCTGGGTCTCAGTTTCATAAATGTTGTGAGGCTATATTCAAAAAACAGAACTTGGTCTCAGGCCTCTAAGAAGACTTGACTATCTCGACATTCCACTTTGTCAAGGCTGCACTTCGAATAACCCAGCATCAGCTACCATTTTCATTAGGACGTTCAGAAGGGTAACTTCAACTGCCTTGCTTTCAGAGATGAAAATTTAGCTGTGGATTCTCTCTGTCACCATGAGGACTTACATATATTCTCTTGGCATATTTTCTTGTGAAATTCCATGCCCCCCCACACACTTGTATAAATCTTCTCTTCAAAGCTACACTAGTGGAGATTTGGAGGATTAGAAATCCTCCAAATTAGTGATGTGAGGGTCAGCCAGGCCTTAAGTTAATGAGCATCATGCTTTAAGCATATGGAGTTTGACAGTAAAGTAGTGGAACAAAAGAAAGTCAGAACAAAGTGAGGAAAACAAATCTGAGAAGGTTCTTTGACCCCAATGTAATTTCAACCTTGCTCACAGTTCAAAGACTGTTCCTTCCTTCTTGCATTTATGTTGTTTTAATAGTTATCCATGAAGGCAAGATTATGACAGTTTTATAAATATCTACATTTTCAATGCCTAGAATGCTTGACTGGTATAGAACAGATATTCAGTGGTATTTATTGAATGAATGGATAGTGGAGGAGTCCTCTAAATCAATCATACAGTCATCTCTGTTACTCTTAACTGAGTACAAAAATATATTCAGAATCTATCTCTCTCCCCAGTGCTTGGAGGCTTCTAGGCAGAAGAGTAAAAGAAAAGAATTTGAAGAATGCAGACACTGTGAAGCTGAGTCTCTGGCTCTGGGAAACTGGATAATGGGTGAATTAACATACACTGTGGAAGGAAAAAGAAAAATTCAGGCTAATAAACCAAAGAAAGAATGTAGCTATTAAATTATTGAAACTTAATCATATTTGAGTTTTGTCCTACCTGTCTCCTTTTACAGCAATAAATCCTTAAGACGAAAAGACAAAATAATGTCTTCTATGCCCTAAATCAAGAGAAGATTCTTAAGAAATGGGGGATTTCCCCCATTTCTTAAGAATCTTCTCTTGATTTAGGGCATACTTAACAGAATAAAATGTAATACATGGATTAACATACCATCCAAACATCTTTGTCTATACCAAAGTAACCTACCATAACAATTGGTAATGTTTAAATACCTATATAGCCAATTGCGGGTGCTTCATTGGTAGGACCGAAAGGCTATATATTATACTGTTTAAATAACTATATATATCTAATTGCATGTGCTTCATTAGTAGGATTGAAAGGTTATGCCTGGACAAGCTGGCAGCCCATGAAAGAAAACAGCCAGAATTGACTAGAGACCAAGACAACAGCTCCAGAGAAAGTAGACTGTTTTGCATCTCATCCACGTGTGCCCCTTTTCTAAGCCTAGGGAACAATCTGCAGAAGAGGAGGCGCAGTAGAATGTAAGGGCTGCGATTGGGGTGAATGGTGAAACTACAACAATATAGACTGGACACTCATTTGATCAACTTGATTGAACATACAAGCCCCCCCTGCTGGATGGTGGGACCCATGAGCTGTGTGGGTTTGGGCACAACTGCTCGCAAATTGGTTTTACATGAAGGATGCTTGTACTCACAAACTATCACTTATTGTTAAAAAAAAATGAAAACAAAACAAAACAAAAAAAACAGAAAGATGCAGAAAAGTTACGGCAGAATGCATGATCTGGGATGGGTAGGGGTGCGGTGGGGTGAAGGGAAGGGGATATATGCCTGAACTGAATTGGAAAATAATGTATGAAATACACAAAGCATCAATAAAAAAAAATCAATTAATAAAAAAAAGAAATGGGGGAAATTAAGTATGTTAAGAGCTAGGAGAGTGTGCTAGACTACTAGAGCAAATAGAAGCACCAGGAGGTAAGGAGTAATAACTCTCCAAAACAAGAACAACTTAATGACAATAGAGATGAGGCGGGTGTCTATGAAATCATTACAATGACTGTCCCAAGTGGGACCCAGAAAGGGCACCATGGTCTCCTTTTCCCTTTCAGTATCTCCTGAGCCAAGCAGTGAGTCAATGGTGTTGGGCTTACACTTCAAGAATGTTCTCAAATAATGTTTTTCTTTTTGAGACAAGGTCTCCCAGTAGCCCCAACTGGCCTGAAACCTGCCTTGGAGACCAGGCTGGCCTTGATCCTGATTTCACCAATATCCACCTGCTAGGATCCACTTCTTCCCAAGTGCTGGGTAAAGGTGTGTGCCACCATACTCTTTTAAATCTTATAGCCATTGATTTTGAGCACAGTCTCATCATTTTCCTGTAGGAACCCACGTAATGTTTAAATCTGTATAAACATCTTTAATGAAACAAACAAACAACAACAAAAAAAAAAAAAAACACACCTTTTTCTAAGTACTTAAAAAAAGTACATTACCAGTATCTGTAGTCACACTTCTATGTAATACAACACCTCTAACCCACATGGAATGATGGCCATTAAAGGAATTTTTCACACTATTCTCTAGTGATGTATATAAATGTCAACAATGAAGTCTGAGTATCAACTCCCTAAATTCAAGATAAAGAGACATCTTTTTTAAGCAATTTAATCCTAAATATGTAGCACAAGGCCTGGCTTTCACAAACATCTAAATATTTGCTTTATACTAATTTTAAAAAGTAAAACAGTTATGACATAAAGCTATGTAATTATAATCCTAATAATGTGAAACATCCTTATATACCCACATAAAACATCAAGAAATTCAACAAAATAGGGTAATGAATATGTTAAAGGCCGTGTTGATTATTATTCAATGAATAAATGATTCAATTCATTACATAGTAAACTCATATTTGTATAATTATTACACATTAAAAATAAAGTTAATTATCTAAAAACTTACTGTGAAGGATATTTTCTTCTAAAACTGAGATTTAAACTAGAAGCAAATCAGATACTAGTGTAAGGCATAATTTCACATTTAATAACCACACTGAACCACAGAGGATCTTGGGTCTTCCAGCCTTGCTGCTGCTCCCACACCTGCTACTTCCCTGCCTCCCAGGCTGCACTAGTTCTCCACATCTGTGCTGTTCTGTCTCTTATGCTAAGACTCCAGAATTCTGAGTGTGGTAGTTCTGTATCACTACCACCTCTTTATTTACATGGTAAAATGCAATTTTTGAAATACCAGTAGCACTGTGAATTTAAGAATAAGACAATGACATAGACTATGAGGCCTGTTTCTTTCATTTGCTATGAAATTGTAAGTTATTACAAGGACTAGGTACAAGATCACATGTAAATACATGTAAACCAGACACCGTATGACTGGCATACAGTAAGTACGCAAAGCCTGTACAGATATAAACCACAGTCAATGTGGCCACGTACATATGGTTTAGAATCCTTGGTCATAGTCATCTGAAGTTGTGGATAGTAATTCCTGCCCTTCCCATTCACTATCTTGACTAAGGAAAGGGAATACATAAACTGGGCAACTGAATCACTGGACAGACACACTATTATGTTGCTGTGATGATAATAATTAGGTGGCATGCTGTTTGTGAATCTTGCTCTAATAATCTCATCCTTTACTGTCTCATTACCTTGGCTGATGTTTCAAACCATCCTACGAAACCGTACTCCTTGCAGAACTGGTCCATCTTGAGTCCATTATTCATGAGCACGTCCTTTCCCTGGTCGCATTTGTTGGCCAACAGAACCACCGAAACTGGTTTGCCATTAGGGAGAGTTAGCTTTGAGTCCAAATCATTTTTCCACTTTGCCACTGCATCAAATGTGGCTGGCCTGGTGACGTCAAAGACAATGAATGCACCCATAGCTTCTCGGTAATAGACCCTCGTCATGTTCCCAAATCTTTCTTGACCTGACAAAAAAGAAACAGAATTCAAAAAATTATTAGGAATTGGAACCAGAATCATATACTGGAACTTCATGAGGCTCCATTATGGGCAATGATGCAGAAAAGAGTTCTGTTGCTAATCTTTATTTTTTATTATTATTTTTTAAGTGTATGAATGTACTGTCTGCATGGAGGTTGGTGCACCTGTGTCATGCAATGCCGCGGAGATCAGAAGAGGGCATCAGATTCCCCCGGAACTGGAGTCAAAGATGGTTCTCAGCCACCATGTAGGTGGTGGGAATCGAACCTGGGTCCTCTTGCAAGAGCAGTCGGTGCTCTTAACTGCTGAGTGATCTCTCCAGCCCCCTACTGCTAATCTTTAAAGCATGACCTAAGTATACAATACATTTTCATTATTTATTCTTTAAGACCCAAAGGAAATCCTTCATTTAAAAAATATTGATTGGACCTGTGGGAGGGCTCAACAGGTAAAAACACTTGCTACTAAGTCTGACAAACTTTCGATCCCTGGAAGCCCTAGGATGGATGGAAAGAACAAACTCCTACAACTTGTCCTCTGATCTCTCTCTCTCTCTCTCTCTCTCTCTCTCTATATATATATATATATATATATATATATATTTATTTATTTATTTATTAAGAAAATGCTGTGTACCAGGTAATATTCTAGAACTGTGTAAGTACAGTACCTCTGCATCCCCTTCTCATCTCGTCTCACCCTTGCCTCTGAACATGAATACAGTCCCTAACAAATACCCTAGTGTCACTGTCTGAACCATATCAGGACCCAATTAAAGAGCATAGGTCTTCCACTGAGTCAACACTGAGACTTTTTTCAAGTCTGTTTCTACAGTTGGCTTCCCTCTAAATAGCACCATGGAACATAAATTGTAAAGAAAAACTGGAAGATATATCTATCTCGATAGATGTATAAAACACAGGAAAGAAACATGAACCTGTGAAATAATTCACTATGACACTTCCACAAACCCATAATTCCTCAGTACTAGAAACCAGAAGTAATGAGATTCCAGCAATGATTTCAGACTCCTACCTTTGAAAAAGGACCAATGACCACAAAGAAGGCTCAAGTAAGCAGATGAATGATGTAAGGATATGATTCAGGATCTAGACAAGAAGTTACCCAAACAAATGAAATGGTCTGTAACCTGGAGAAGAAACTCAAATATCTAATATATAGAGGAAAGT
This sequence comes from Rhizomys pruinosus, assembly GCA_009823505.1. Taxonomy (NCBI): domain Eukaryota; kingdom Metazoa; phylum Chordata; class Mammalia; order Rodentia; family Spalacidae; genus Rhizomys; species Rhizomys pruinosus. Next base: position 2,890,006 of record VZQC01007342.1, on the reverse strand, counting down.
TTCAGTGACATAACTGAGACTCTGTTAATAACCAAACAGAAATTCAAGAAATTAAAGAATATATGAATCAAATAAAACACACGGTGTAAAGCATGATCAGCAGATAAGACCAGGCAGGAGAACTAACTTCAAGAAAGAAAGACATAGTTAAAAAAATGATGCACTCAGACTATATAAAGAAAAAGTTTATAAGTATGACCAAAACTCTTAAGAATTATAAGATGTATTGAGACAAAATATAAGGACCAATAAGATAGAAGATAGAGCTCAGGTAAAGTCTAAAAGGAATAAACAATGTATCTTGTGAAATTATAGCAGAAAATTTATTAAATCTACAAAGGCATTCAAGAGGCATTTAGAACACCAAATAAGCATGACCAGAGAAAAATCTATTACAATATCAGTTAAGATGTCATACCAAAAAAAAATATTTAAACCTGTAAGGTAAAAATACCAACTCATCTGCATCGATAAGTGCATCAGATTAACATGGATAATCTTAAAATTCAGGAAAACATGGACTGATGATTTATTTAAGACCAGAATGTAAGTAATGTCCACCAACCAAGATTGCTATATTCATGTAAGTCATCTCTTAAATTTGAAGCACTGAAAACATTTCAGGATAAGCACAAATTAGGGCAATTCATAACAAGCGAGCCAGACAAGTATTGCAAAAAATACTTAAAGGAATACTATATAAAGAGGAAGAAAACAGTCCCATCAGTGAAAGTAGAAGAAAAAATAACATTCATAATAGGAATACATAACACTGGAGAGATGGGAAGACGCAATCATGTGCAATACAGTAAGCAAATAAATCCCTAAAGTTAACAGGAAAGGAGGAAGAAGAAAAGAGCTACCAAAACCAACCAACCAACCAACCAACAAAACCATGGGGAATATCAAATCCTTCTTAATAACAACTTTAAATGCAAAATAGACTCTCCTCATATAATAAAGAAATAGACTGATGGATTAAAACAATATCCAACCCTCTGTTCTCTCAAAGAAACATACCTCATTGGCAAACACATACAAAAACAGAATCAAAGGATGGAAGGCAGCCTAATAAGAAAAAGGAAAACAATGTAATGGTGTAGCTATTCCCATGTCAAAGAGAATGCAAGCAAAAACAAGTCGGAAGAGACAAAGAAAGCCAATACTTCTTAATACTCCAAGAATATCACAATTGTAAATATGTAAACATTAATATTGGGACTCCCAGTTTCACAAAATAAGCACTAAAGGGCATGAAAGTTATGTTCTGATATGCTAAAAGTGGAGATTTCAATAACCTAAGCTCATCTTTTGATAAATCTTCCAAACCCCAAGTCGGCAAAAGAAATTCAGAGTTAATTTGTACCACAGATTGGTTAGATTTAACAGGTATTTACAGAATATTTCATCCAACAAATAAGGAAGACATTCTTTTTTTTTAATTTTATTTATTTATTTTTGTATGTGTATGAATGTACTGTCTGCATGTAGGTTTGTGCACCTGTGTTGTGCAATGCTGCGGAGGTCAGAAGAGGGTGTCATATTCCCCTGGAACTGGAGTTAAAGATGGTTCTCAGCTGCTAAGTGGGTGCTGGGGATTGAACCCGGGTCCTCTGCAAGAGCAGTCGGTGCTCTTAACCACTAGGTCATCTCTCCAGCCCCAGGAAGACATTCTTTTCAGCAGCTGTTGGAAACTTCTCTAAAACCGATTATGTTACAGGCCATGAAAAGTCTTAATAAATACAAAAAACTGAAATAATTCGCTCTATCTTTTCAGACTAGAATAAACTAAAACTAGAAATCAACAGCAAATGAAACCATGGAAACCACATAAACATTGGGAGACTGAACAATATACTTTTTAAATATTTTTTTATTTTATTTATTTATTTATTTATTTATTTATTTTTGTATGTATATGAATGTACTGTCTGCATGTAGGTTTGTGTCGTGCAATGCCGTGGAGGTCATCAGAAGAGGGTGTTGGATTCCCCCGGAACTGGAGTCAAAGACGGTTCTCAGCTGCCATGTGGGTGCTGGGGATCGAACCCGGATCCTCTGCAAGAGCAGTCAGTGCTCTCAACCACTAGGCCATCTCTCCAGCCCCTGAACAATATACTTTTAAATCAACAGTTGGTCATTGTAGAAATCAGAGGGGAAGCTTAAAAATTCATTGAGTAAAATGAAAATGTTAGCACAATCCACTCAAACCTCTAGGTACAGAAGAGGCACTTATAAAATGTAATATTACAGCTATAAGTACTTAAATGAAAAAAAATCGGATATCAAAACACATTTTTACAAAATCTCAAATAACTAACCTAATGATATATCACAAGGTTCTAGAGATAAAAGACATAGACAAACCCAAATGTGGTAGACAAGAAGAAATAATGACGAGCAGAGCGCAATTAGTGAAACAGACTAAAAAGCAACACAGTCAGTCAAAACTGCCAAGAGGGTCTTTGAAAAAAGTAAACAATATTGAGCATCCCCTAATCAAACTCAATGGGGTGGGAGGGAAGGAGTGGTTAGAAAAGATTCAAATGAAATCTTGAGGATCATTAGGGTATACTTTGAATTAGCTAGAACATTTTGAAGAAATGGACAAATCCTAAACACACATGACCTATCAAAATTAAATCAAGCAAATACAAACAACTTAAAGTATATCCATAAGAAACAATGAGATCGAAGCAGTAATTAAAATTTTGTATCCCCACAAAAGAAACTCGGAACCAGAGACATTTACTCCTGAATTCTACCACAGTTTAGAGAAAAAACTAATACCAAAACTTCTGAAACTGTTCTACAAAACAGAAAGAGAAGGAAGACTACCAAACTCATTCTATATAACCCTACGTACTCCATCAGAAAACTCTTAGACCAGATAAATAACTTAAACCAAGATGCAGAATACAAATTCAGCAGCTTTTCTACATACCAATAAAGAATTTGCTGTAAAACCAATTAAGAATTATATCCTGCCATAGTAGCATCTATAGATAACTAAGGAGGTGAAAGACCACCACTATGAAAAATGCAGGACTCTAAAGAAAGAAACTGAAGAAGACACTAGAAATTGGAAATACCTTCCATGATCATGGAGTGATGAATTAATATTGTAAGCACTGAAATGGTCTATGGAGTCAATGAAATTTTAGCCAAATTGCAATGATATTCTTCATATAATTAGAAAATAATCCTAAGATTCATGAAGAAATACAAAAGAGCATGAATAGTCAAAGCAATGCAGAATTCAAAGAGCAATGTTGCAGGTATCACAATTCCTGTTCTCAATATATCCCCTGGAGCCACGGTGGCAAAGAACATGGCAATGGCATAAAAAGAGTTGCTTAGATCAGAATAGCATAGAGTAAACTCAAACATAGAAAGAGATGCTGAGATCAGAATAGCAGAGAGTAAACTCAAACATAGAAAGAGATGCTGAGATCAGAATAGCATAGAGAAAACTCAAACATAGAAAGAGATGCTTAGATCAGAATAGCACAGAGTAAACTCAGACAAACAGCTGCACTCACCTAATTTTTCACAAACGTGCCAAAAGCAAACATGAGAAAAAGGCAGCCTATTTAGCAAATGGGGTGGGGAAACTGGATCCTTACATACACAAGAATCAAAGTAGATCCATAGCTCTCATTCTGCATACACGTCAATTCAAAATGGACCAAAAACCTTAATATAAAGCTTTAAATGCAGAAGCTTTTGGAGGAAAACAGGGAGAAAACGCATCAATATGCAAGCATAAGCAAGCACCTTCTGAAAAAAGACACCACTAGCACAGGAAATAACCCCAAGAATAGACCAATGGAATTACAAGAAATTAAAAAGTTTCTGTACAAGGAAGCTATCAGTAGAGGGAGGAAACTGTCTGCAAAATTGGAGGTAATCTTTGCCAGGTGTTTCATAGAGGGTTGGATATCTGGAATATACAAAGTAATACCCAAACCCCCCCAAAATCTACCATTCAATAAAAAGACTAATGAAGTGAACCAACACTCTCAGAAAAAGCACATTACAAAGTGTTCAACATTCTTGGTTTAAAAAAAAAAAAACAAATAGTAAAAATTGCTGGTGCGGATGTGGGTAAAAGGGGAATGTTCATTCATTACTAATGAGAATGTAAGTTGGTACAGCAGCTATAGAAGCCATCATGGAAGTTTCTCAAAAAAATAAAAATAGAGCTGTTATATGAGTCACTATACCACTTCTGGATATAAACCCCAAAGTCTCCACACCCTCCTCAGAGATACTTGCACATCTATGTTTGTTGCTGCACTATTTACGACAGCTAAGAAATAAAACCAACCAACTGAACAGTCCGTCAGCAGATAACTGAATAAGAAAAATGTGATGTATGCACATGAATCTTATTTAGCTCTAAAGAAAATGAAATCATGACACATAGAGGGAAGTGGATAGAACTGGATATGCTATTGAGTAAAGTGAAGTGTCCCAGACTTAGAAAGACAAATACCACCAAATACCACTTTTTTCTCTCATATGTAGATGCTAGATTTTAATTTGTATATTTGTGTCTAGTGGGATATAAATCATAAAACTAGAAAGATGATCACAAAAGTAGAAGATGGTCCCAAGGAAAGGTTGAGTTGGGAGGAGAAAGAGAGTAATAAAATACAAGTGACATAAAGAAAAGGGATACTAAGTGGAGAAAGGAGATTAGTAAAGAGACATGAGGGAGGGCGCAGGAAGACCAACTGACACACGGGATATATGGAAATGGAGTAATAAAAGCCATGACTTTGTGCATTAATTTTTTTTCATTTTATTTTATTTTATTTTTTGTCTTTTTAAGTCAGGATCTCCCTTTTAGTCCCAGCTGGCCTGGAACTCACTCTGTAGACCAGGCTGGCCTTGAACTCACAGAGATCTGCCTGCCTCTGCCTCCTGAGTGCTGGGATTACCATGTCCAGCATTAATTTTAAAACTTAATTAAAAAGAGCTAATTTGTTTAATAACCTCAGGTGGCTAGAGGCTACTGCAACAAATGACACCAACAGAATATTTGAATCAACACAGGACACTGTGTTGGGCAATGATGTTCTGAACATTTGGAATACAATGACGATACAATGATAATTCCTGTGGCTGTTTTCACATTTTAGTGGGAAGACAGATTAACAACTAAATTTTGTAGCATGTTAAAGGAACATCCAAAATCTACTTCCATTAAAGGTGATAAAACTAGTACATTCTTTATGTTCACTATACATCAGAATTATGATTTGCATATATGATCATGAAAGTAGAGCTATTATCTCATTTTCAGATTCTTATTATTATTACTATTGTTGTGGTGATTAGGGTCAAATCCAGAGTCTCATATGTGCTAGGCACTCTACACAGAGCAACACTTCCAGCCATTCTTCTCAGTTTTAAAAAGACGGAATAGAAATATAGTAAGTTTACATAGCTTGCTCAAATTAAACAGATGGTAAGCTTACAAAGTCAGAATTGAAACCTCAGTTGTCTGAACCCAGACACATCTATTCACTAACCGTAGCCACCTTCAGCTTCTAAACTATAGTCTTATACTATCTTGGCTGCAACCAATTCAATCCAATTTTCCAGACCCCTCCCCCAGCCCTCCAGCCCCCCACCCCCGACATCAGTAGACTATGTGCCAGTCTCTAGTCTATGTCCTCAGACTACAACACTGAGCTAGAGGGTTTCTACTCTTAAGTAGTCTGCAATCTATTGGATAAGGAAATAGCTCTGTCATTGCAAAAAATAATCATTTTTTCTTTTAAAGAATAAAAAATTGTTTTGGAATTAGTTTCATTCATCTGGAATCAGTTTTATTCTGACAATCTTTTCTACATGAGTATTGGTGAGTTTCTCACACATTCTCAATTAAGCCCTCCTCATTTGGAAATTGTCTATAAAAATATGGAGCCCAAAGTTCTCATGTAGATGAAATACATGAACATATACTAAGCATTCAACAAAGAACCTTATAACTAGCCAAAGTGAGTTTTTCTTCTCTTTCTTTAGCGTTACAAATATAATAGAAATATGATGTAGGTTTTGAAATCAGATTCAGGTCAGTTTATGCAAAGCAAAATTGTAGGTACTTTCATGGAAACACAAATGTGAAAAAAAATCTCATGAGTATTTCCAATGATGTCAGTAATGATGCTAAAGCAGGCGCTAATGAAGGACAGATTTTATCAACTCAGAACCCCAGAAGCATGTAACGAGACAAATACTTTTTATTCCAATTTGAAAATTTGTTTATGTTCAGTCATATCAAATTACATAAAACAAAACTAAGTATGTATGACTTCTCTTAGGAAGAACGAAATACTGAAAAGGAAGTTCATCTAAGCAGCTGCAAATCAACAGAACCTCTAGAAACACTTTAGCTATGAAACATATAATAAAATATAAATACCTTAAAATGCTTGAACACAAGATTCTGTGCTAGTAAGTTTTAATATAAAGAAATAAATGTTTTGTAGATTATTTTCAGGTTGACATTCGCATTGAGTTTGAAGAGGTAACAATTGCCTAGGCACTCATGAAAAGGAAGGACAGTCAGTGGTTAGCGTCCTACTGTCTAAACCTCTGTGTTCAAGCCTGTGTCAGTAGAAAGCTGTACCTCATTGAGACCAGCACATGACAATTCAAAAATATTTCCTACATAGGCTGTACCACAGAATAATTAACAAACTTCAATTAGTCAATGAAGGAAAGGAGACTGTGTTCTTCATATGACATACAACCCACAGATGAACTTCCATTTTTCCCAAGTGAATTGAATTTTTTTCAGATTTTTATGCCTGAGATAAATAATGATCTTTGATACTACTCAAGCTAGGCCATGACATTTCAGGACGAAAGGAGAAAAAAGAGCCTTCTGTGATCCTTCAGAACTTTGAGGCCTCTGGGCTTTTTAAGGGATGTCTTATGATCTCTTTAGAGATCTAATCAGATGAAGGGCATTAGTCACGCGTTAGTCAATAATCTGCTTTTCCAGAGGTTTTCACAGAAAAGTAGGTGACTCCCAAGAATAAAGATTTTACATTTTAATGTATGGCTGAGTATCATATTAAGAGTATGCAAAAAAAAAAAAGTATAGTCTTATAACCTGACCAAGATTCATAAAGGGCAGTGGATGTGTGTGAGAGTTTGGGAGTGTTTGCGTGTTCAGTCAGAAACAGGAAGACAGCTTGTTTTTAGAAAGAGAAGACCTTTGTATACAGAGGCCACTGGGCCAGCCCACTGGGAATGTTCCTATTTCGAGCAGTCCAGCCAGGGGTCCCATTCAGATCAGAACATTTCTGGTGCTCACATCTTATCTTTCCTCTGTCAGCTGACATCCTTCTCTGTTGTTTCTTATTGTGTGACCCCAGTGAGAATGATGTGCATAGAAACCTGTCCAGTTTATCCTAAGTACACTTACAAACAAATAATCAAAAAGGCTATAACCCAAAAGGTACCTTTGGGCTTACAGCACTCATTGAACAGGCATCTACTGAAGAGCTAATGAATGAGCTTTGTGCTGCTAAGATGTAGGGTTTTGCACATGAGGAACTTTTAAACCAAGGGGAATCAAACTGGATGCTTGCACTAAAAATGACTCAGTTCACCATGTGACACACTTCTCTTATAGCCTCTAAACATGCTCCATGGTAGTATGGATGTGGCTTATAATTCTGCTCCCAGCTTCGAGGGGTGTAAAATGGAAAAATGCATTAAAGGGTCAGAAAGCATAGGTCTGCTTTTTAATCACTGGCAGCTTTAAACTAAACAAATCAAGACAACTTTAAACAAAATCTCTCTCTCTCTCTCTCTTCCCCTCCCCTCCCCCTTCCTTCTTTCTCTCTCTTTTCCTATCTCCTGTGCTAAATGAAGTTGATGTGGCTGATCTCTAAGGCCCCTTTTTGCTCGCCTTTCTAAGACTAAATCAAAACTATTGCTCACTTTCCCAACAGCCTGAGATGATGCATTTAATGTCACAAACTTAGCTAAAAATTCATGCAAGCATCACAGTCAAAATGTGTATTAATGGTATAATCACTTCATAATCCAAACACTATAGACATGTCAGTAAGTGCAGCCAAGCAATGAACCTCCTAAACAGGCATGAAACCAATGGTAGAAGCATAGAAGGTCAAGTGATAAACTGGGCATACTCTTGTACCACATTGACCTAAGCTACTAGTTTTTGACTTGATTAGTCCCTTCATCATTATGAGCCTCTGTTTCCTTACTGGATACTCTGGAACTACATTCATCATTGCTTTGGGGATTCCCTGCTTCTTTGGGCAGGTGTGATGGTGAATATTGCCAACTTCAAAGGATCTAGAATCGCCTAGGAGACAAGCCTCTAGGGATGCCTGGGAGGAATTATCTAGATTAGGTTGAGGTGGGAAGACCCATCTTAACTGTGGGCAGCATCATTATATGGGCTAGGGTCCTGGACACAGTTAAAGGAGAAAGTGAGCTGAGTATTCGTCATTCTCTGCTACCTGAATGCAAGTGCAAGGTACCAACAATCTCCTGCCTCCTTGTCTGCCATGATAAACTATATTCCCTAGAATTGAAAGCCAAAATCAACCCTCCCTTCCTTAGCTTTTGTTAGATATTTTGTCACGATGAAACAAGTAACTAAAACAGCAAATATTCAAGTTATTTACCTCTTATTCCTCCTGTGTTTGCCAATGTGGTTCACAGCATCGCTGACTCAACTACCCAGAATAAGTTGATAGGCTATCTTCAAACATACCCTTTTTCTCTCATCCAAAAAGTCTCTCTCTAATACCCTTCCCCCAAATTCTACTTTTTAAAAAATATTTTATTTATTATTTTTATTTTATGTATGAGTGTATTGCTGTAAGTGTACCTGTGTCATAATGCCCACAGAAATCTGAAGAGGGCATCAGATCCCCTGGAACTGAAGTTAGGACACTGTTAGCTGCCATGTAGATGCTAGGAATTGAACCTGGGTCCTCTCTAAGAGTTGCCACTGCTTTTAACTACTGAGCCATCTCTCCAGCCCCCAAATTCTTAAGGTAGCTTTCTTTGAAATTTGCCACCTCCTATCCATCAGCACCGCCACTGCTCAGTACACCCCCACTGCTCAGTACACCCCCACTGACCAGCCCTTGACCAAGTTCCTCACTGCCACTCATCATTTTCTCTCTACCCAGATATTAATATACATATGTGTAAGTATAAATATAATGATATGGATCTTCCAACAATTTTGATCCACTGGAATTAAGAATCCCCATCTGGCACTGTGCTATTCAAACCCTTCCTGCATTGGTTGTGTGTTGAGCCCAGATATCTGCATTACTACGAATTCTCTAGGTGGCATTAACAGATGCTCTAGTCTTCTCACTCCAATTTTTATTATAATCTACTTAGAAAAGGTCATTGTTACCATTACAGTGTGCTCTTTTAGTTGTTCAATGATTCATATATATTTAAGAAAAAGATTTTTCATTAACACTACACATAAGCCTCTATATTTTGTGTTCCCAACTACTTTTACAAATTCATCTCATTTTCTTCAAAATGATCCACAACCCAGCTGCACTCATCTTTCTAATTGTCCTTACCCAACTTTTATGTAAGTGGTACAGGTTCGAATTCAGCACCTCATGTTTGCAGAGAACGCACTTCTTGTCACTGAACCAGCTCCTCAGCCCCACAACACTGTCTTTATCCAGTATTATTGTCACTTATCAAGGTGTGTGCTCATGCTCTGTTGTGGCACTGAAAATCTTGGAGAGCAGGTTAGTCATGTTTTGATGTTGTAAAACTTGAAGTTATTTCTTCACCTTTTGGGAAGTACTCAAGATATTGTTATGAAAATAAACTAAAATAAACACATCATCAAAAGCCACTGCTGCCTGCCTGAATACTTGCTTTATGTTCAACTCTCGTTTCCATAAGTAGAGAACTGGTGTCTATTGGGGGCTAAAATTAACATTATTCTACCAAGGTTATGAACATATCTGTTGCAATAAGTTTACCACTGCAATGTTATGCTTTTGTAATCATAATCATTCTTAAAATATAATCCCTTATAATCAATTTACTCCATCCAAATAATACATTTTGGGGAGTTGTTGCCCAGTCCTAAGATCTAAAAAAGCCACTAATATGTTCACTGTATTTCTAAGAGTGATGTGTGAAAAACAGGAAGTCAATATAAAATCAAAAGTAAATATGGGTCTTGCACAAGATCTTGGAAGAAAAATAATCAAATTATATGGTTGCTGCTATGATTCAAAAAAACAAAACAAAGCAAAAACACTCTGGAATTTCAATAGAGCAAACTTGTTCTTCAGGCTAAAGGAGCCCTACATAGTAGGATAGGTAAGGCTGACATCCTACTACGCAAACTTTTTTGAGTTTGTAGGAGCCTAGCTGATCCTCTGACGGTGGCTTGAATCTCTTTTATCTTCACTGCTTTGCCCTGTTAACCAGTGACAGAAACGTATCAGTCAAGCAGTGTGTTTCATCATCCTGGCAAATATTATGTTCCAACCTTCTGTGACACTCCCCTAAAACAGCACCATCTGCTCCACAATCATAACTGATTTCTATTTTTTTTTTTTTTTTGAGACAGGGTCTCCTGTAGCCCCAGCTGTCCTGGAACTTGCTATGTAGACCAGGCTGGCCTTGAACTCACAAAGATCCACCTGCCTCTGCCTCCCAAGTGCTAGGATTAAAGGCGTGCGCCACCACGCCCGGCCTATAACTGATTTCTATCACCCCCTTGACAAGCACTGCGCTCCTCCATTGAGCTCCCCTGCAGGAGGATACCTTGGTTGTGATTTGGGCATGAAATGTCTCCCTAAAAGACTCATGTTTTCTGTCCCTAGCTCATAGGGCTACTGAGAGGGGACTGGATTGTGAGGATGCTACTTTCATCAGTTCACTGATAAATTTCATGCTGAATGCACTACTCCAGGGAAGGGCCTGCTTGAAGGAAGTCACCTAGTACCAGGAGTGTTAAGTCTTTTCTCTCTTCCTCTCTCCCTCTCTTTCACCCTTTTTCTCTCTCCCTCTAATCTCCCACCTCTTTTTCCTAGGTACCATGCCATGATCAAAGTCTTGCTTTCTTGGGCAGTTTTTCTCTGATGTTTGTCACAGTTCCATGAAAGAAATCTTCAGGTCTGTTAATCCTTTAGCTCTCTTCCAGTGGCCAGTTACAGGCTTACCAAACCTCAGAAATCTCTATCCTGCATTCATCATTCACATTCTTCTTGCACTAAAATAAATTATATCATCATCTAAGAAAGAAATTTAAATGTATACAATTTTCCAGGAACTGTTGTAACAATTAGAATAAAATTTCCTTGCTTTAAGGTGATTATATTCTACTGGTAAGAGATAGACAACAAACATAAAAGTAAGCAAAAGGTAAAGAATACTATTTATTTGGTTAAAAATGTTATGGAAGGGGCTGGAAATATGGCTCAGCAGCTAAGAGAAGTGGCAGTTCTTACACAGTACCTAGGTTCAGTTCCCAGCATCCACAGGGAAGCTAACAACTGTCCATAACTACATGACACCTTCTTCTGGCCTCTGCTGGCACTGCACACACTAACATAGACAAGGAAAACCCCTCATACATATAATAACAAATAATTTTTTAATGTTTTGAAGAAAAATAAGCAGGAAGGGAGAAAGGAGTATTCTGAGGGTATAGGCAGGCTTCCATTAAAAGGATATTATTGGAGGGGGCTGAAGAGATGGCTCAGTGGTTAGGAGCACTGGTTGCTCTTGCAGAACACCTGGCTTTGGTTCCCAGCACCCACATGGCAGCTAACAAACATCTATAACTCCAGTTCCAGGGGATCCAATGCTCTCTTTTGACCTCTTCGGGCATTGCACAACACTGGTGCACTTGCATACATGTAGGCAATATACTTACACATATTAAATAAAAATAAATACAACTTAAAAGGAATATCATTTGAACACAGACCAAGATGAGGTAAAGTATTAGATTCTAAGAATATTTTTTGGAGAAGGCTTTAGACAGAGAGAATGGATGGTAAGTGAAAAGATTTTGAGTCACAAATGAGTCTGCCAAGTCTTTGGGGAATGGCAAATTCTGGGCAAGAGGTGAAACCCAAAGGACTGCAAGCAGTCGAGAAATCATGGATAACTAGGGCTGCTGAGTTGAGAAATGGTTTGTGGGAGTCAGGGTGGAACTGGAAATACCTGTTAAGAAGCTACTGCAATAACTGGCAAGAGATAGCTGTTTTCTGGATACACTTGGAGGTGGAGACAGCAGAGGAGTTGTATAGGTGGGGTGATTCAAACATGACTCTTAGAGCCTCAAGGAAGGAATGGCTTTGCCACTAGTTGAGATGGAGATGGCTTCGGCAAGCACAGGTTTGGTGTATGGGGTTCAGTGGCGGGAAGTAAGTCAGGATTCTGACCTGTTAAATTGGAGATTTCTGTTCAGATACACGTTACATAGATAGCAGGATAAATGATATGAACCAGAAATTCCAGAAGAAGCTCAGGGTTAAGAGTTTGACGCCTTCCCCTTATGTCTGCAGACCACTAATAGATTCACTCTCCACAGCCCTGTATCAGTTTCCTAATTCATCACTTACAGGGGTTCACTGCTCCCCAAAACTAAGGCAAATAATTAGAGGTTGGGCTACAAATAGGCTGTGTGATCCACACCAGATTTAAAACAATTTATACTGTTCCCTTAAAACAGTTACATTAAAATGGAAGCTGTATCATAAGCATAGACACACAGACACAGGATTTCTTACATGTAGTTGTGTTCCACAAAACTGTTTTAAATTTAAATTTTGCTTTTATACCAGTTTTATAAACACCTTATTTCTAACCAAAATATTTTGAAATCAGTGAACAGTGTCATTTTATATTAAAGAAAATCATTGTAATTGCTACATGATTCTTATTATAAGGCTTCATTTAAGGGTTATCTAGAATTTTATGGTTACATTTTATTTAATCAAAATACACTAACAAACTTTCATTCCAATACATGCAACAACTTTACTTGTGGAGAAAATAATGGGATCAAGGCTGTGGGGGGAGCTTGGCTCATATTTTTAAGGGGAATGGGAGCAATGGTGTAGGGGATCCAAGCTGGGGATGTGTTTCTTAGATAGTCTCTTAAAAGATGAAAGAGTGGTTAGGCACAATGGCACACACCTTTAAAGCCATTCCTGGGGAGGCAGAGGTAAGCAGATCTCTGTGAGATCAGGCTAGCCTGGTCTACATAGTGAGTCCCAGTTCAACTGGGGCTAAGGGAGAACCTGTCTCAAAAACAGAGAAACGAGAATATAAAGCTAGCTGTGATATATTTAACTAAGCTAAAGTGTGCAAAAACAATAAGATGATAGGGTTGGGGATTCAACTCAGTAGTAGAGCAGTTTCCTAGCAAGCACAAAACCCTGGGTTCGGTCCTTAGGTGAGGGGTGGGGGGAGAAGACAAAAGAAAATATGATGCAGAAACATGGTCCTATGTGACCCAGGCTAAAATTTGTTATACTTTGCTTTTGTTTTTCAAGTGCTAGGATTATGGGCATACACCACCTTCCCTGGCCTTAATTTTTAAAATTTATAATTCCTTTAATTAAATTTATAAAATATTAATAATTTTAATTAAAAAATGGTTGCTCTCAGGGCTGGACAGGGCATGGAAGTCAGTGCAGACAGGAAGTGAACAGCATGGGTCCACGCTGTCCAAAAGCTTTAAGAAATTGATCCATTGCCAAAGTCACACATATTCCTATATTGCAATTATTGAAAATTAATAAAAAGCATTTCCTTTTCATTTACAAAGCCTGTTTTTCTCAAATGGATATTTAGTTGCTAGAACATATTTTTGCATATGTGATGGAGTCTCCTGTCACCCAGGCTGGCCTCGAACTCACTACAGAGTGCAGGATGACCATGAACCCTGGATCCTTCTACCTCCACACTTGGAGTGCTGGGATTATAGACATACATCACCATGCCTGATTCTAGGAAGTGTCAGGATCAAACCGGGGCTTTGTGTACTTTAGGCAAGCACTTTACCCCTGATCTACATCCCCAGCCCTGACACATTATTAAATCACTCAGTGCTGTTCACAGAGAAAAAGTTGTCAGGTTTTTGTGTTTCTTTGTTTGGTTTTTTGTTTTGTTTTGCCCTAAGAGCATGATGAAAAATTATTTTGACATAGAACTTGCTAAACTAAGTGTCCGAGAATTTCCACTGTAGCTTCTAGAGACTAATTTATTTTCTTTACATTTTAAACACACACACACATAAACACATGCACCTCATTTAACACACACAGTCCCTCTGTTACCACAGAGTTAATTATTATTCTGACATCATAAAGCAGCAAAGTTGCTCTTGGTTTTACTTCTCAAATAAGAGACCTCTGCCCATCAGGCACCGTAGTTTCCCTGCCTAAAAGTTATATATGAAGATGATGCTTATTAAGCCCAGTCAAGCATATGTTCTCATCAATAATGAATGTAAAAAATTCAGCTCATCCTATAAATGAAATTTCAACAATCTATGAGTTGTAAAACTACTGCATTGTTTTATCATATATTAGGACATAAAACAGACTGGTTAGAAAATAAGATTTGTGGCCAGATAAATCAGAGTTCCTAACTCGGCACTGCTTCAAAAAGTTTTGTGTATTTTTGTGCTTTACAGCCTGTCTAAGCATAGTTGTTTTAGTCTTTGTATAATAATAGTGTCTACCAGATAAGCTCATTTGTGAGCAATAAATATAATGATCCATAGGCCTAGCAATATGCTTAACCCTCAATAAATAGTGGTCACGAATAGCACATTATGTCGCAGAGAAAACCTTATCTCACAATAAGACCTTTAAATCAGTTCATCTGGACTTCTCCCCATGAATTGGACTGAAATCTTTTGGAATCTCCCACACTCCCTCTTCACATTAATAAGTTCATCATTCTTTCTGAGCGAACAGTTTTATGTGAGACTGGTAAACTAATTAAAAGTTGAATTCCAAATATAAGTTACAAGGAACAAAGTTTAAATAATGCATCAGGATAATACAAACTACAAAAATTATAGACTCAAGGATAAAGATGATAAAGCATATAAAACAACTCATTCTTCATAAATTCATTATCTCTTGCTTCCAAAAGTAAGCCCTTGCTTGGTTGTCCTCTGGGATGGTTAATGCCATTTGTCAACCTGACAGAATACAGAACCACCTGGGTGATGGGCCTCTAGGTGAGCCTATGAGGAATTGTCTTCATAATGTTAACTGATGTGTGAAGACTCATTTTAATTGTGAGTGGCACAATCCCTACCCCCTTGCATGAAGATCCTGGACTGTATAAAATGGAGAAGGCTAGCTGAGCACTAACATACATGTTTTCTGATCGTCAATGTGATGTTTCCAGCTGCTTCAAGACCCCACTCACTTGACCTCCCCGCCATGATGGACTCTACTCTTGAACTCTGAGCCAGAATACAGAATAATCCTTTTTTCCCTTAAATTGCTTTCATCAGAATATTTTACTATAACAACAAGAAAAGTAACTAAGACATCCTCCTACTTAGTCCTTTTCCTCTCTTTCTTTACTGACTACAACCATTTTATTAAATTATTACCATACAACTCATGGCAGGGTGTGCTGAAACTTGCAAAGGATATCTAGACAGGTACAAACAAAATAACTTTAATACAAGACTTAACGGAAGAAGTATTTCAGGGGAAATTTTTTAAGTTATATTTGGGACTTAAGGGAAGAAGTGACCATTGACAGGAAACAATGGGAGAGTTTTTATAAGGGAGCTGCTTTTCAAATGAATCAAATATTAGGGAGAATTAAGATATATGGAAACACAGGGAAGTACATAATTCTGGAAAGCCAGGACCAAAGGCATAGAGATACCAAACATGGGACTAAGTAAGGAACACAAAGAAGTTGAAATGACTGAAATATAACAATGGATTGTTGGTGGCAATATTAAAAAGGTTGTTAGGAAGACTGGCAATACAGCTCAGTAGTAGCATTTACAAAGTCTTGGTTTAATCCCCAGTTTTAAAACACACACACACACACACACACACACACACACACACACACACACACATGTTCGGAACTGAAATGTGGATCCCTCTTCTCTACCACATGAATTTCTACAACACTACATGTTTACCCACTTCCATAACCTTTGAACCACAGAGCTTAAGACTGCATCAGAAATCACAAAGGGGACACAAGTATGACTTGACTTCCTAACAAGCAATATTTTACTCAAATTATGGGGGCTTTATTAAATAAAGAATCAAAGCTTTTAAAAAATCATATTAAGATCATTCTCCAGTTTTTGTGTTAAATATTAGAATACTTCCCTAAGGAAATGGGTCACCATGGATCTAAATCCTGTTATTTTAATATGCTAACACTTATCAAATTCTGGCCTTTTAATATGAGCACATTTGAATTAGCAAATCTATTTTTATTTTATTAAAGAAATTTTAAAATCAATACTCTTTGTTAGAACCAAGGCAATGATGCAATAGTTGATTAGAAAAGTTTTTATTATATGAATATTCACTCAACGTCTATGTGCCATGTACTATACGAGGACCTAGGGATAAAATTTAAATGGAAAAAAAAAAGTTCTAATGCAGGAAAAGTCTTCTAAGTTAAGCTATGTATAGAGTATTATGTGATCAGAGAAATGGTATCTCTTTCTCCAGGCATATGGAGTCAGCAGACGGCACAGACAGAATGATAAAGGACTTACAGGAGTTGATGAAGGAGAAAAGAGAAAGGTACCTTGATACAGAAGCAATTGTGTGAACTACAGCACAGAAGGCAAGGAAAACAGATAGGGATAGTGAAGGGCCTGACACAGTCAATAATGACAGACATGGGAGATCGGGCTGGTGAATAACAGGGGCCTGATCATGGAAAACCTTGAACTTCATAGTGAAAAGTTGAGCTTTTAATTCTAAAAACAATGCTGATCCACAGCTAAAGAAATCAAAGTAGACAAGGGCAGCAGGCAGAGGAGAAGGTGGCAGAGAATTCCATACTGAAGACACAATAAGGCTTCAGACAAGTGGTAAGCAAGGATAATAAAATAATAAATGCTAAAAACTGAGATATCTCAAGTAAATAGTGGAACAATTATTTCAAATCCCAGGATAGAATCTTAGACATCAGGTTTCCAAGGTGAAGCAGACTAATGTAACAGCATAGAGATGAGAATCTTCCTTGGATGTGATGTATCTGAGACCACACTAACAGCAGTAGGGCCACCATATCCCTTTGGAAATATCTACCTTGGGTATATAGATAAAGAAATAAAAAGGATTGCCAATAGCTTGAAAGCTCTGAAGCACCCTCCAAGGCAAACTGTCAGAAGAGGGAGAAAAAAGCTCAAAACATATAGGAGAACTATTCTCAAACGAGAATGACTCCAATGTCGAACCTAGTGCCTAGAAAAATTAGCTTTTATTGAGCAACCGATATGCAAATTATAAAATTTTAAAGTCATCAGAAAGATGGAAAGTAAAGGTGAAAGTTATAGGAAGCCTCTGACAGAGGCTCAAACTTGATACCATTTACTCTAAAACTAAGCCTCTGTCAGAGAATAACTGGTAAAAGCAGAGATAAGAGACAGAAAACATGCTAACTTGGGCTCTATCCAACCTCCACAGGTTTAGTCTCAAATAATGGAAGGGTGTGGCACAGACAAGATTCACTTTGCACCACAGGAGTATTCCGAAGTTATCTATATCAATATGTGTCACTCACTGTTATAAATGCCTTGCTGTTATATCATCATGCCTACTAAACTTGAAACTTCTTTTTAAAAATGTTTTATTCATTATTTTTATTTTATGTGTATTAGTATATTGCTTGCATTTATATAAGTGCACCATATCATACAATGTCCTTGGAGGTCAGAAGAAGGTGTCAGACCCTCTATGGGTCGTTGTTAAGCCATAATGTGCATGCTGAAAGAGCAGCCAGTATTCTTAACTGCTGAGTCATCTCTCCAGCCCCTAAACTTTCAACTTCTTGAGGTCAAGAGTCAAGATATATCTGATTCTTTATCCTGTTTCCCTTCACAGTGTAGAACCCAACCACAAATATTAGAACTACTTTTTCCTATCCTCTTTCCTTCAAATGACAGAATTCTTAGATGAAGCTGTTACATGTTTTCCTGTCAACACATTGCTCCCACATCTTAAACACTAACAAATGCTGTACAATAGGACCCAAGGTCTTTCCCTATACATCCTCTGCCTAGTACTCAAAGGCAAAATGAGGCTATAATGGTAAAGTTGACAGAGACCAAGAGATAACATGTTACAAGCATGTGGCATCACAGGAAAATAAAGGCAACTGATATTCTATAGATAGATGAAGCAACTGAGATCCGGCAAGTTTTCATCACTTGACCAATATCAAGTATGACATTTTACCATCTATGTAAATTTGTTTATATTTAGAATATATCTTAAATCCTGATTACTAAAATGAGACAAATAGGGCAAAGCTGGAGGATTCAACAGCCATGGTTTAAATTTTGGTGCTAAACATATAACCAGATATTTTACTGAGAGGTCAATTACTCTTGGAAAACTCTGAGAACTGATTCTTTTTTTTTTTTTTTTTTTTTTTTTTTGAAGAACTGATCTTTTTTTTAATTATTAATTTATATATATATATATTTTATCAAATCTAACCCGTGTTCCCCCAACCCCCCACCCACCCAGAGCTCATGCATTCTGCCAAACATGCTTTTCATCTTTCTCAGTCTTTCTCAAGATTCTCTATGTGGAAGTTGGACTGTTTTGAGCAGAAGTTCACTGTTTCAGTCAGTTCTTTGATGCAGTCCTTCCTGTTGTTGTTGTTGTTGTTGCTGTTTCCGATATGCATCACTCCCAACTGCTTTGGACAAAAGCTCAAGGGGCCATGCACAGGAAATACTTACAACTAGGTAATTGGCCCTAGCATACACAGATGAGGGCTACCATTCATCGTTTGTTTTTCTGGGACTTCTGTTACTTCACTCAGCATGATGTCTTCTAACTCCAGCCATTTTCCTGAAAAGCTCATGATGTCGTCTTTTCTTACTGCTGCATAGAACTCCATTGTGTAGATGTACCACATTTTCTAATTACCACTCATCAGTTGAGGGGCATTTGGGTTGGTTCCAGCTCCTTCTATTGTGAAGAGCTGAAATAAACATGACTGTGCATGTATCTCTGCGGTGGGGTGAGTCTTGAGGGTCATGCCTAGGAGTGGTATGGCTGGGTCGGGTGGCACGTTCCTTCCAATCTTTCAAGGGTTCTCCACACCGCTTTCCATAGTGCTGCACGAGTTTTACATTCCCACCAGCAGTGATGAGTGTTCCCCTTCCCCACAACCTCTCCGAAACTTGGTATCATTTGTTTTTTTGATCCTAGCCAGTCTTTTGGAGTAAGATGATATCTTAACGTGGTTTTTGTCATTTCCTTAATGATTAGTGATTGTTGAACACTTCTTAAGGTGTTCCCTCAGCCATCTCTAATTCCTCATTTGCGAAGTCTCTGTTCAGCTCTTTACTCCATCTATTGAGTGGGTCATTTGTTTTCTTTCTTCTTTGTTTTTGAGTAGGTTATTATATAATTCTGGAAATAATGCTTTGTCAGTTTTCCTGCTGTGAGGTTTCCTCCCACTCTGTGGATTTCTCTTTCACTTCCTTGATGTTTCTTTGATGTACAGAAGCTTTGAGTTAATGAGGTCCCCATTTGTTTAATTGTCAACCTTTAATTCTTGCACAGCTGCTTGTCTGATTTAGAGGAAGTCTTTTCCTATGCCTATGTCTTGTGAGCTGCTACACTTTCTTTCTATCGCCTTCAGAGTTGGGGTTTACGTTGAGGTCTTTGTTCACTGGAAGTTGAACTTTTGTAATAGGTGAGAGAGGTAGGGGTTTAATTTCATTTCTTCTACAAGTGGTTATCCAGTTTTGCCAACACCAACTTATCGAAATGCTGTCTTTTTTCCATTGTGGCTTCTGGCCCCCTTGTGCAATCATGAGAGTGGCTGAAATCTGATGTGTTCAAGTTTGGATCTTCGGTTTTGTTCCATTGGTCAACAGGTCTGTTTTTGTGCCAGTACCAGGCTGTTTTTATGACTATAGCCCTGTAGTATAGTTTGAAGTCTGGTATAGAGATCCCCCCTGTGTAGCTCTTTTCACTCAGGGTTGTTTTGGCTATTCAGGGTCTTTTGTTTTCCCAAATGAATTTAAGGACTATTGTCTCCAAGCCTGTGAAGAAACTCTTGGGGATTTTGATTGGAATTACATTAAATCTATACAAGAGTTTCGGTAGAATGGACATTTTTACAATGTTAATTTTCTCAATCCATGAGCATGGGAGGTTTTTCCATCTTCTAATGTCTTCTATAATTTCTTTCTTTAAAGGTTTAAAATCTTTGTTGTAGAGATCTTTGGTGTCTTTGGTTAGGTTTGTTCCTAGGTATTTTATTGTTTTTGAGGCTATTGTGAGTGGGAAGGCCTCTTTGAATTCTTTCTCCAGTTGCTTGTTGTTGGTGTAAAGAAAGGCCATTGATTTTTTTAGGTTAATTTTGTATCCTGCCACTTTGCTGAAGTAGTTAATCATTTCTAGGAATTTTCTGGTGGAGTTTTTAGCATCCCTTAAGTAAACAATCATATCATCAGCAAATAGGGATAGCTTGACTTCCTCTTTTCTAATTAGTACTCCTTTAATTTCCTTTTCTTGCCTTATTGCTCTAGCAAGTGTTTCAAGCACTATATTGAGGAGTGGTGACAGGGGTAGCCTTGCCGAGTTCCTACCTTTAAAGGGAATGTTTCTGTCATTCCCCCATTTAGGATGATATTGGCTGTGGGTTTCCTGTATATGGCTTGAGAACTGATTCTTAAGGAACAGTAGAGCCAGGGCTTGATGATGCATGCCTTTAATCCTAGCACTTGGGAGGCAGAGGCAGGGGGATCTCTCTGAGTTCAAGGCCAGCTTGGTCTACAGAGTTCTGGGACAGCTGGGGCTACATGGAGACCATGTCTCAAGAAGACCAAAAGAAAAAAAAAAGAAAAAGAAAGAAAGGGTAGCTGCTAGCTCCATAACTGTTTCAGTTTTAGAAGCCGTGACCCAAAGTACAAGAGTTTTACATAGGATTGCATAGCTTTCTGAATACACTGCATGACTGCTATGGTATCTGGGATTGATTGGAGAATAGTAAGAAAAGTTTCAGGTGTAAACCTTTCTTTTTTCCCTGGTTGATCTATATAGATAGGAAAAAATATAAATTCACACCTTAGTCAGGAATCAATTCCTCAGAAATTGATTTCATTCACTGTTTTATTTTCATTTTTCTATATAGTGGCACCTAATAATATCTTAATAATCTTGAAGAAATAAGAAGGCAAGGATCACCTATCTACTGAAGAATAGGAGAGGGCTTTACCCCAGAGACCAACTGTGTAAGGCACTCATAGGTGGGTGGGCTTCAAGAGCACAGAGTGATTTCAAGTGAGACAGAATGGGTCCAGTTCTGCTCTTCTACTGTTAGCAAGTTCACCTTGGGAAACTTAACATTTTTTACTTTACCAAGAACTTCTGAACATAGAGCTGATGCAGCTGTTCTTCTGTGGTAGATGTGCTTAGGTCTGGGGCAAGTGCTTTTCCCCTACAGTATTATTTCATAAGCTTCTACAGATATTTTCTTGAGACTTTCCGAAACAGACTGGTCAAAGTGACTACTAGATATATATCATGGGAAATGTTTGTACAATTAGGATCCCTCTTATCATTGAACCAAATAAACATGGAGAATCTACCTGAGCAAGGATTTATTATATAATAGGCATATCCAACATCCTATAGATCCAGGGCTGATCCTTCCCATCTCATCAAGAGTTTCAAGGCTGGAGATAGAACACAGTTGGAAGTCTTGCCTAGCATGCACAAGGCATTAGATTTGTTTCCCTGCATTGCACAAACCTGGCATGATGGTGATCACCCATAACCTCAGCATTTGAGAGGGAAAGGCAAAATAGTAAGTTCAAGGTCATCCTTGGCCCTCAGTGAGTTCAAGGACAGCTGAGCCATATGAGATTATCTCCAAAAAACAAGAGTCTGAACCCTCTCAAAACTAGATACACTAGTCTTCACTACCAGACCAGACTTGAGGAAAAAGAACTACAGGCTGTGACTTGAAGGCACTAGAAGGTGTACTTAGCGACCTAGAATCTGAGTGGACAAGTTGAGGCTGGATTTTATATAAACTCATAACCCACGGGGATCCTGTACAGCTTGAAACATGTATGTTCCATCCATCCCTTCCCCTCATGACCTAGCTTCCACCCAAGCAGCTTCATGTACCATACAACCTCTAACTCATTTCAGGGCCTTTGAGACTGAGGCTTTCACAGAAAGGTTTCCACTGCGCATTAGAAGGATGTTGAACATCAACCTATCTATAGAATTCACCTCAAATTTTTCAGATTTCTTACTGGTACCTACTTCTATGATTAAAGCCCTCACAACAACTTTGGTCTATAAATCATTCCCAAGTCTGGGAATAAAACTGCTTCTGACAGTAAGCTTGGAAATCAAATGGGTAAATATAAAAATAATGTTGGTATTTACGGACAGAATGTAAGTATAAGAACTTTAATTATTGGGACCTAATGAGCACATGCATATCAAACTCCTCTCCATAAAGTGTATACATGCTCAAAAATTGCTAGCTTGATCAGCTCCTGGGTGGTAACCACCTGGGTGGTAACCATTCTGCCTTTGTATTACTGATTGTCTTCTCTCACAGGGGAGAACACCATACCCCCCACCCCCACTTATAGGTAAGAAGACTGAAACAAAGAGATTATGGAAGTTGTCTAGGATCACATAGTACATACAAAGCAAAACAAGATACAGAAAGTGTTGTGCTCTGGGATTTGAGTTTTGAAAATCTCTCTCTCTCTCTCTCTCTCTCTCTCTCTCTCTCTCTCTCTTTCTCTCTCTTTCTCTCCTGTTTAGGTAAGGAAACTAAAACTCACAGACATAAGATGATTAAGGACAAAATGTTACCTAGATTTGAACTAAGTGCTAGTCACAGCTGCATCTCCTTTTAAATGTTAAGCTATTTCTAAACCCAAATTTTGGAGACTCTGTGCTACCAGAAGAGATTTCAGACAGTAAAACCTGCAGCAACAGAGTACACAGACTCTTTATAAGAAAAGTTCGCACCGGGCATGGTGGCGCATGCCTTTAATCCTAGCATTCAAGAGGCAGAGGCAGGAGGATCTTTGTGAGTTCACAGCCAGCCTGGTCTACAGAGAGAGTTCCAGGACAGCTGGGGCGAAAATACCAAAAAGAAAAAAAAAAGAAAAGTTTGCGTGGTGACACACACCTTTGATTCCAGCAGTTGGGAGGCAAAGGCAGTTGGATCTCTGTGAGTTCAAAGCCAGCCTGGTCTACATAGCAAGCTCCAGGCCAGCTGGGACTGCAGAGAGACCCTGTCTCAAAAATACAAAAAAAAAAAAAAAAAGTTCTTTAAGTCGCTGGAGAGATTGCTCGGTGCTTCAGAACACTGGCTGCTCTTACAGAGGAGGACCTGGGTTCAAGTACCAGCACCCACGTGGCAGCTAACAACCATCCAGAACACCAGTTCCAGGGGATCTGACTCCCTCTTCTGACCTTTGCAAACATTGCATAGAATGGGTCCATTTACATAAATGCAGGCAAAACACTGGTGAAATAAAATTAACATAATTTTTAAATTTTAAAAAGCACAGAGCAGTAAGATAGTTGTTGATGAATCTTCATGTTTCTGATAACTCATGTGTTTCTAGAGTTGCTAAAGACTCCAAACCATGAATCTGTCCACAGGGCAAGAACTCTATCATAAGACCTGACAGTTCATGATCCCAGAGGCACTCTGGTCCCCAAATCAGAAATGCCCTTTCAGGAATGTTCCTCATTTGTTCTCACTCGAGTCATGACAAAATGTTTCCAGTCAAAACACCGGCTGAAATGAATGTATTTTCTGAAAAAAAACAATGGGCTACTTTTTTTTTTTTTTTTTTTTTTTTTTTTTTACATTTACACTCTTGACTACCTGGTAACCTGATTATTCTATGAAAAAGGAGTTTGATTTTTTTTTTTTTTTGTCTTTTTGAGACAGGGTCTCTCTGCAGTCCCCGCTGTCCTGGAACTCACTCTGTAGACCAGGCTGGCCTTGAACTCACAGAGATCCGCCTGCCTCTGCCTCCCACGTGCTAGGATTAAAAGCGAGCACCACCACGAGACCGGCCAACAATAGGCTACTTTGGGTCTGGCCCTTACCAAGAGGTTCCTGGTGCCACTGACCATGAAATAGAGATTAAGTGGAGCTTTTTGAAGCAGATCATCAAAATGATGAATCTCAAAAGACTTCAAAACGTCTAAGGAGGAAGGTTCCTGAGACACCACCACTGAGTGACCTCCTGCTGCCTAACAGAGATGCCACCAAACCAGTGACTTAGTGGCAGAGCCAGAATCTGTAATAAGAGCTGGGCCAGGCTTTCACAGGCAGAGTCAGAGGACTCAGTCTTGGAGCCTGAGTCCTGGTAAAAGCCTTCAAAGTCAAATTCTAATTTCCAACACTTTTTTCTTAAAGATTTTCATATGCATTTTCTTAATGAAAACTTTAGGACCAAATCAGGAAATCGTGTGGCAAATGGCATAGGTCTTTAGACAAAAGTTTCTTTTTGAGAGATAGCCAGAATATGGGAAGATAGAGAGGAAAGATCAAGGTGAAGTTTGTGTGGGGAGAGATACACAAAGAAACAATCTCAAACTTTATTGACTTAAGAGGAGAAAAGAGACTTGATGAGATCTGGAAGGAAATAGTAGTGAAAAACCAGGACCAGCAAACTACAACTAGCCTGAGACTATCCTAGTTCCTTGTAAACTCGCCCAGGACATTCCGCTCCGTCCGCCTCTACACGACGGATGGAGGCCACATGCGACCCCCCGGGCCCCGTCAGAATTCCTCAGGCCCAGAAATGAGAACCCAATGGACTGCAGGCAGTCTGCCTCTGGGGTGCCGGGGCCTCCTGCTCTGGAAGGAGGAGTTCCACAGGAAAGTGAGCGAACCAGCACCAGCCATAGCCCCAGAACGCACAGCGAAAGCGAACGCATTTGAAGTTTCAGCTAGAGGATTAAAAAAAAAAAAAAAAAAAAAAAAAAATCAACAAAACCACCAGCAACAAAAGTATTTTTCTTTTCTTTGAAAACAGGTTTTCAACCTGCTAGGAAAAGTTCTTTACAGTGGTCCGCTCTGGCAATCTGGGTCTCCTGGTGGCATGCCACGGTCCTGGGACACAAAACCAAAGGAGAGAAGTCGCTCTCCACCCCCCTCCCCACCCCCGCGCTCCTCCCGCCGCTCACCTGCAATGTCCCATAGCTGCAGGCGCACCACGGTCTCCGGGTCCCAGTGCAGCACCTTAAGCGCGAAGTCCACGCCGATGGTGGCCCGGTAGTGCGAGGAGAAGTTCTGGTGCACGTAGCGCTTGATGATGCTGGTCTTGCCCACGCCCAGGTCGCCGATCACCAGCAGCTTGTACAGGTGCTCCTTGTGCGGGGCCTGCATCCTAGCGGCCGGCCGGTCGTGCCCAGCCTGCCCGGGAAGCCAGAGCAGCCTGGGCTGGGCGCGGGACCGAGACCCAAGCGCAGTGTGGGAGTAGGGCGAGGCGTCCCGGCGGGCGGGCTGGGGCAGTGGGGCGGAACTCCTCCCCCAGGGGTTGATCCTCCTTCCTACTTCGCGGTCTTGGAGATGGGAGGAGACTTGGGCAACTCCTGACACGGACGCTAAGGGGCCCCGCGTGTTTCTGCCTGTGCCAGTTCGGGTACAATTCTTTACAGCTTTCGCAGAGATTTGCTTGCCTTTGGTCCTGGGTACAAACTTGTAAGGTATAGGGGCTTTGTGGTTGTTATTGTCGCCGTTTTGTTTCTGTTTTGCCTGGGAGAAAACTGACTGTCAAAAATTACCCAGGTCTCCTGATTTCACCGGGATCAGGCGCCATCCACACTGTAAACAGGTTGGAGAAGTGCTGGGAACACAGTAAGTAGACCGAGGCCAAACTCTTCTACTTGGGTCTTGCCATGGTCCCTGGAGTTGAGTTCACCAAACCATTTGAGTTCCTTTACCTGGGCGGCCCTAAAATGGAAATGCGGAGAGCTCAGCTGCTAGAGGGTGTGAACTATGAGCATTTTCTCGCCCATTCAAATGTTAAATGTCTAAGCCAAGCCTAGGACCCCTGGGCTGATTAAGTGGAGGGATTTTAGGTCTTTTGGCCAGAGCTAGGCTATTAGATGGTTTAGAGAACTTGTTGTAAGTAACCGCAAATGTTTATATAATAAGCTTGTAATCATCCCAGAAGTCTTAAAAATAAGCTCCACACTATTTGTCCCATTTTACAAATGATGAAACCCAAGAACTTGATCAACCTCAACTGTGTTTCCAGGATCGTATAATAAAGCTAAATTCAAACGTAGTCTTTCTGGTGTCAAAGCTTTTATTCTTTCTTATTTTTATTATTTATTTATTTATTTATTTATTTATTTATTTATTTATTTATTTATTTTGGTGTTTTTGAGACAGGGTCTCCCTGTATCCCCAGGTGGCCCGGAGCTCACTCTGTAGACCAGGTTGACCTTGAATTCACAGAGATCCGCCTGCCTCTGCTGGGATGGAAGGCACGGACCCGCAAAGCTGTTATTCTTACTCATTCCCTTAATAACATACATTAAATGTCTTCCCTGCACCATGCAGACTTCTGTATGCTTGTGAGAATATAGAAATGATCACAGACCTAGATAAATCCACAAGGAAAGTAGGAAGGGGTACATGGAAAGTCAGTTTGAGGTTGGTTATTTATTAAGAGAAGCCAGAGAAGGCCCTACTGGGTAGGTGAGAATTCAGTGAGACCTTAAGGAAGTGAGGAGAGGGCCATGAAGGAGGGGGGATTCCAAGGCAAAATGGGTTACTTTGTTCCTGAATGTGTTGGGAAGGGGCCCTTTCCACAGTACCTCATTTGATCGTTCCAAATCCTTTATGAAATGAGGTTTTTTTGTTCAACTTACAAAGGAGGAAAGCAAGATTGAAGGCCATCATCCCAAGGCCACACGTGGCTTGAAAATGTCAGAAATGAGGTTTGTTTTTTTTTCAAATTACTGCTAGCAACTTTTTTTTATTAATTTTATTTATTTCTGTATGTGTATGAATGTACTGTCTGCATACAAGTCTGTGCACCCTTGTCGTGCAATGCCGCGGAGGTCAGAAGAGGGTCTCAGATTCCCCTGGAACTGGAGTTCTCCTGGAATTGGAGTTTCAGACGGCTCTCGGCCGCCATGTGGGTGCTGGGGATCGAGCCCGGGTCCTCTGTAAGAGCGGTCGGCGCTCTTAACCGCTAGGCCATCTCTCCAGCCCCAGAAATGAGTTTTAAATTCAGGCTTGTCTAAAAGAAGGAGTGAAAAGTTTGGCTTCAGCACAGTCTGTCTGCCTTCCTCTTCTGAAATTGCACATTATCTTTACTGCAGCCTCTACAAGCCTGTCATAAGCAAAGGGACACCGTGGATGGGTGACCAGACCATGGGTGAACCTTGATTTCCACATTAACAAAATAGAGAGTTATCATACAGTAGCTGAATGGAGTAGAACACACACACACACACACACCAAAGTGGCATCGAATAAAATAAAAAAATATTTTATTTTATGTGTGTATTTTGCCTCCATCTATATATATACATATGCAAATTATATATATATATATATGTGTGTGTGTGTGTGTACTCGAATTGTGCAATTCCCACAGAGGCCAGAAGAAGGTGTTAGATCCCCTGGAACTGGAATCACAGAGGGTTGCTTGCTGCCATGTGAGTACTGAGAATCAGACATGGATCCTCTGGAAAAACAGCAAATGTTTTTAATTACTGAGCCATCTCTCCAGCCCCATAAATGGTTATTTTAATGTAAAATGATAGGCATTGTTTTAAACACTAATAACTGGGTTTGTTCAGTTTTATTATCTTTAAAAGATAAATTCAGAGAGATGGCTGAGTAGTTAAGAGCACCGGCTGCTCTTGCAGAGGACCCTGGTTCCATTCGCAGCATGCATGCATGTGGCAGTGAACCATCCATAACTCCAGTTCTGAGGGAATCCAGCTCTCTTCTGACTTCCGCAGGCATTGTGAAACAAGAGTGTACTTACAATACATGCAGACAATAGACTCATACACATAAAAATAACAAAATGTTTTAAAAGATAAACTCAGAAGCTTTGCTAGTAAATGGACACTAAAGGAAGATGCATAGAACTGCCTGTTGTATTGTGTTGAAGTGTTTGGATAGCTAGATAAACTTAATGTATTGGCTTTCACCTACACTGGGATGTGCTTCACAGATTCCATCTAACAGGTAAGAGAAACATTCTACCTGCTTACAGAATTGACCAATACTGTGTCTTCACAGGAGGAACATTCAGGAAGTGGAAGTGCTTGCACCATTTTTAGCATTGACAAAATGAGGCACTGAGACAAAATAAGACCCTTGCCAGACCCCAAATTCCAGTTCTATAGATATGAAAAAACCAGCTTGTTGGGGGCAAGGATCTGACAGAAACCTGCAGAGGAATAGATATTTGTAACATAGTATGGCCTATCCCTCAAGGTTACACCTGCCCAAACATTTTTGCAGGCTCCAACCTGTTTTCCCAAGCTAGGGTGCAAGCTGAGTCACCCTGACCTTTACCTGGTCTCTTCTGGTTAGGAACATATTGACACATCAGATATTATGATGTAGAACAGGAAGGACACCATTCAGGATTTCTGGGCCCAAAGCGTGTAAAATTAGAGGGATTCACTCTTATGCAAAAAGAATACAAAATTGAAAATTAAAAAAGCTGATCTAGAGCCACGGAAGGGGTCCTGGAGCTTCCCCTTCCTTGCTCTCTGAGGCAGTAGATCATTCTCTCAGACAGTGACCAGCCAGAGTAAGCAAGTTCTCTGACTAGGAAGGAAGTGGGTCTACTGTGTTTCCAGAGACATTCATTTTAGTCTTGTGATCATTCCTCACAGTGGGAAGAATTATTCCTAGTTTATATTTTAAAACCTTTAGTGACATGTTGAACACCCAGGCTAGCAGGCCACTGAAATCTAGCCAGTCTCTGAACTTAAAACATGGCTTCTGCTTCCAACATCCACACTACATCAAGGAATCCCATTTTCCACAGTGACTCTCCACAAGCATCTCGGACAATTTTCCCGTGCTTTTACCATACTCCTGTTGCCAAACCACAGTATGCCCTCTCCGTAAGCACAGAAAGGTAGATGACTTGAGTCTGAAAGCAATCCTGATTCAAGTACATCACGGTGTCCCAGAAAGCACATCATATTTCTCTGTCTTCATTCCTTTGCTGTCCAGTGTGGATACAAAAGCTTTCACTTATTAAGTGGAAAAAACTAATTAAAATAATTGGAGATTGCTTTGCAAATATAAGCTCGAAAGGCCAATCCCTTGTGCTTCTTTCCAGGGTTGCTAAATTAGGTGAGCTCCTACAAAGTTATTTTATTTGCTTTTGCCATTAAGAGAGCCACAGGGAGTTACTCATTAGCTTATGTGGGCTCTTAATTATTGCGTCAAAGAAATACTTAAAGGACTGCAAGAGAAAAATCAGTCTCAAAGGCTTTGTTGTAAGCTACATTTTCTTAGATTGATACAAAGACAATATCATAAAAAAAGATACGTCTTCATCATTTTGTAAAAGGCCCTTTAAGAAATGACCCTATAACTTATTACCCAAACTGAGCCTCTTGGGAATGAGAGGGGCATTACTAAAAATTACACCAAGTAAAAGGAACAAGCCAAGGTTTTCCTTGGGCACATTCATTCCTTAGGCAGAGGGTTAGAGATCTCATTGCATCTAACACTGTAATCTGAAAACCTCCTAAAGCATTACTTTCATAAATAAGCCTCCCAATTTAAGGCTGCAAGCTCATTGCTCTGTTGTTCTCAAAGAGTTCCCCTTTTATCCACTAAGTTTGTCTGAAACGTGTTCATCCCAAACCTGTGCTGACTTGTAAGGGGAGTTGCACCCAGTATTGATCCAGGAATGCAGCAGTTGTCAGCAAGTGGGCATGAACTCTTAAATTATTTGGAGAGAAGCCAAGGTAGATTTAGTGTGGAAAGTGCTTGAAGTAAATGTGTTTCAGTCAGTAAGAATTTTGATGTTTGGCTTTGCCCCACCCCCAAAAAGAAAGGTTACCGTAAAACATCTAGAAGTTATCAGCAGAAACTAATTGCAGCTGAGGTTTTGAACTCTCCATTCGTATATATGAATTAAACCAGATTCAGTTCTAAACCATTGTCAGTCAGTTCACTGACAGCTAGAATTAGGTTCCGTGGCTGCACTCATTAGATTTGCTCCAAATAGATACGGCTGAGTTGAGGCTTGTCTTCTTCCTAATTCACCAAACATGGATGAGGAAAAGAGAGCTATGGAGCAGCTGAAAGCCAAGCATACAAGCATAGGAGAATTATAGGCAACAAAATGATTCAAATTTAACTAAATTTCATCTTCCTTTTATTACATAGCCTTTATTTTGGTAAATTCATTTAAATCGCAGTTACCCTGTAGCCAGTACCCACTCTTTATAATGAGCAAAACATGTATTAAAGAATTTAAATAATTTTACCAAAGTCACAGCTAGGAAGTAACAGAGTGAGAATTTCAATACATAGTCAAACAACAGTGCTTTTCTGGTATACCATACTCCTACAGCCTGTGATATAGTCTACATCCAAAGTTCTACTGCAGATTTCCTTCTGCTGCATTACTGTCTATTCAGGCTGTAGAGAAAAAGGATTGGTTAAATTCTTATTTTACAAAGTCTTATCATTACACTCACTTAACTCTCAGGAAAAACTCAACACAAGTAAAAATAGCATTCTTTTTATTTGGGCAATGATCCAACCTGGTATATAGAGCAATGGTTAGAAGGATAAAATCATGCAAGGAAATTATTAACAAGTTATTAAAGCATGAATCAAAGCTATTTATGTGTAAAAAGCTGCAGCAGATATTTTTAGGGTAGGATCAAAACTAGGATCTCACTGCTATCTAAAAGATTATGAATAACATAAGCTGCTACTGTCAAAATCCCATTCTGTTAGAATACTGCAGGAATATTCCTGGCCTTCTACCTATTCAGTGATCTTCTGAGACTCCTTCTTTGGCAAATTCCTTTCTTTTCTGTCCATTAGTATTTTGTTATTTTCCATATTTCAGACACGGTCTCCCTCTAATTGGACTCATTCACTCTGGTGTAAATACAGCAAAGTTCGTCGAAAGATTACATTTTCCTTTGAGTTCTACCATTATTCAGTGGTAAGTCCCTAGTAATTTAATTTCTGTAAACTTGTCCCATCTTATGTACAATGAGAATAGTAATAGTTTCTACCTAATACATTTATTGGGAAGACTAATTGAAAAAATTCAATAAATCAGTTTGAGTAGTGCTTAACCTGGGATATGCACTGTAAAGAAAAGGTTAAACTAGTACATGTCACCTGATGATTTCCACAGCTGCATTTTAAAAGCCAGCTTTACTCCTGCATTCCATAAACTGGTTACAGACTGCCTGCTGGGCATTTCTGCCAGGTTTTCTGGCAGGCATTTCAACTGCAACATGGGCAAAACTGAACTCATTATCTACCCTAACAGACTTGTTCCTTTTCCTGTGCTCCTGGCTTTTGATGTGTGGTTCCATCCTAGAAACTCAGCTACACTTGACTCCTCCCTCTTCATTGCCAACATCCACCAGCAGAGCCCTCTGGTTCTATGGCAGGCCAGTTCCGGAGTGCATTTCCTCTACTCCGCAGAAGTAGCATTAAAACATAAAGGTGGGCCGTTAGTCAATATTATTGTCAGCAAGGATTTTTAAGGAGTAAATGAAAGGCAGAAGTGATAAAAGAAAAACTATTCTCTCTGTGAGTGCTTGTGTGTGTGTGTGTGTGTGTGTGTGTGTGTGTGTGTGTGTTTATCTCTGTGTGTGGGTATGTGCATGAGTGTTTGTGTTTGTATACTTATCAGGGGGTGTGTGTGTTGTGTGTGTGTGTGTGGGTGTGTGCATGAGTGCTTGTGTATGTGTACTTATTGTGTGTGTGTGTGTGTGTATCTGTGTGTGTGCGCGTGAGCGTGCATGGAAACAAGATAGATGCAAATGGCTGAAAACTTTTACTAAGAGGCAAATATGGAATATATCTCATCTACATTAACTCTTATTACATTATTTTTAAACAGCCTTACAACTAAAAAAAAAAAAAAAAAAAAAATTTTCCACATAAAAAAATAAAAAAATTCAATAATGAGAGTCTAGAGAGATACTCAGCAGTTAAAAACAGTTGCTGAGGCTGGAGAGATGGCCTAGCGGTTAAGAGCGCAGACCGCTTTTACAGAGGACCCGGGTTCCATCTCCAGCACCCACATGGCGGCCAAGGACCGTCTGAAACTCCAATTCCAGGAGAACTCCAGTTCCAGGGGAATCCGACACCCTCTTCTGACCTCCGCGGCATTGCATGACACGGGTGCACAGACCTGCATGCAGACAGTACATTCATACACATACAGAAATAAATAAAATTAATAATAATAATAAAAAAAAAAAACGGTTGCTACTCCTGCAGAGGACCCAGGTTTGGTACCCAGAAGTAACATGGTGGCCTGTAACTCCACTTCCATGGAATCTGACACCATCTTCTGTTCTCCACAGACACTACATGCCTGTAGACAAAACAGTCATACACATAAACTATAAATAATTTAAAACAAAAATCCAATAATGTTAGAAATTTTCTACTAATCAGAAATATAAAAATTTGACCATACTGGGATATAATTTTTCACATTTCAAACTACATATACTATTTAATTTACTTCTGGAAAATACTGAAAGGATGCAAAGAAATGGACTCTGTCATATAATCCTGACAATTTTTTAAATTCCATTTAAAAAATTGTCAGAAATTTAACTACGATGAGTCAACCTTTAAAAATATATATGTCCTGGTGCTGGAGAGATGGCTCAGTGGTTAAGAGCTCTGACTGCTCTTTCAGAGGACCTGGGTTTGATTTTTGGTACTCATGTGGTGGCTAGCAACCATCCTTAATGCCAGACCCAGGGGATCCAATACTCTCTTCTGACCTCCATGGGCATTGAATGACACAGGTGCACTTACACACAGGCAAGCAATATATTCAACACATAAAAATGATAAAAATATAGCCTTTAATCCTAGCACTGGGGATGCAGAGGCATGCCTTTAATCCTAGCACTGGGGAGGCAGAGGCAGGCGGATCTCCGTGAGTTCAAGGCCAGCCTGGTCTACAGAGTGAGTTCCAGGACAGCTGGGACTACAGGAAGACCCTGTCTCAAAAAAAAATAAAAATAAAAAAGACAGTGAAAAATGATAAAAATAATTTTTAAGTCTGTGTTTTCTTTTGTAACTTGTGTGTGTGTGTGCCTGTGTGTCTGTGTGTCCTTTGATCCAAAAAAATGCCATTCGTAGGAGGTTATAACAAGAAGTCACTAGAGATGTGTTTATGTTGAATATTTGCCTTCAAAAATACATGTTGAAGTTTTGCTTACTTTTTTTTGAAGCTTTGCTTATAAACAACAACCTTGGGAGATTTTTTTAAAAAGAATCAGATTAAATATGGTGGCAGTGGAACTGTGTAATTACCTATTATACAGCCTTCATACACAGTGCTAGAGAAAACTCATTGAAACCGAAAAGATAGTGCTCGGGCGACGGCTTTGCGGTAAAGTACTTGCTATGTAAGTATGAGGACCTGAATCTGTATCCCATCACCTAGTAAAAGGCCAAGCTTGGTAGCACATGTCTGTGACCCCAGCACTGGAGGAACGGTGACAGGCAGATCTCCAGAGCTCATTGGCCAATGTCGCCAGCTGACGGGTTCTAGGGTCAGTAAGAGAGCCTGTCTTGATCCAAAAAAAAAAAAAAAAAAAAGAGCCTGTCTTGAAAAGTAAGATGGAAGCTGTGCATGGTGGCACACACCTTTAATCCCAGAACTCATGCGGCAAAGGCAGGTAGATCTCTGCAAAATCAAGGCCAACCTGTTCAACATAGTGAGTTGAGTGCCAGACATATAATTTTATTTCACAAATACATTCACATATGTTTGATAGAAAAATATAAAAATATATAAAACTGCAGATTGATTCCTTATTTCACCAGAAAAAGAAATGGCTATCACCTCTTTTTGTTGTTGTTGTTGTTTGCTTTGTTTTGTTATTGTCATTTTTGTATTCTTTCTGTTTTCCTGTGAAAAGAAAAAAGATAAAAATAACAAAAAATAAAAAATATATACAAGTGTATGCAATTGAAGTGTATTCTTAGGTAAGGAGATGACTGCTTTTTTGAATTTATATTTTCCTACTCTTTTATATTTTGTTTCATCCATACAAGAAACACGACTGACATACAAAAGAGAAAAAATATAAACACACAGAGCAGATCTTGGATAAGTTTCCCGGCAGCTCTAGGTGCAGTTTGCAGGGTACACGGTGCAATGATGGTGACGTCCAAAGTCTCTCCTCCATGTGTAAGCATTTTTCCATCCAACATTTGTCATTGTCATCTGAATGATCTTATCAGTCCTGAGATTTCCCTCTCCACAGACCAACACAGCATATTATGTGACACTCAGAACTGGTCAGGGCCAGACTACTGTCCTGGAGTGACTCTACCTCAGCAGCCCAGCCTTAGCTCAGGAAGCACTGATGGGATCAGTCCCCATTTCCGCAGCACTTCGCTGATTCTTCTCTCTAGTCCCTCCCCCTTTCATCTTGTCTGTTCCTGCATCTCTCTCATACACATTTGGGGTTGGGGAATGGGGGTACGTGTCCGCCGTAGTGCAAGTGTGGAGGCCAGAGGAAACCTGCAAGCAGTTTTTCTCTTTTTCTACTATGTGGGTCCCAGGCATCAAACTCAAGTCATTAGGGATGACAGCAAGTGCTTTTACCTGCTGAGTTATTTTGCCAGTCCTGTTTCACTCTCTCTTGATAGCTCACCAAACAGCTGGTTCCTAAAGAAATATCCTTGACTCAGTTTCCCCTGCCCTAAACTCTGTTTCTAGCCTCAGATCAATATTCTTTTTAAAGAATAGTATATATTCTTCAAATATCTTCGAAATTTATTTTATAAAAAGAGTATATACCATTTTATTTAACCTTTTGTTTAGCTGGTTCTGTTATATGCAGCCAAACTGAATGTTAAATGATAAATGTTGAGTCTGAAAAGAGAGTTCTGCCCCTCCACGGTACACTTGTGCAATAGCGGATTGTGTAGGGGCTGGAGAGATGGCCCAGTGGTTAAGAGCGCCTACTGCTTTTGCAGAGGACCCGGGTTCGATTCCCAGCACCCACATGGTGGCTAAGAATGGTCTTTAACTCCAGTTCCAGGGGAACCCAACACCCTCTTCTGACCTTGCGGCATTGCAGGACACGGATGCACCAACCTACATGCAGACAGTATACTCATACACATAAAAAAATAATAAGTTAAAAAGTTAAAAAATAGCAGAATGTGTGAATTCCAGTTTGATATTCTATCTCCACCAGAATTGCTTTCAGAGACATCCTCTCTCCTCTCTGGTTCTACCTGGAAGATTATAAACATACACTCTATCAGCACTTAGTGTGGTACCTGTCAGATCATGCCTGGAAGCTCAACACATGTTCTAGCTAAATTTAATATCCTGTCTTGCACATGCATTCAAGAAACATTTAATACCAATAGAAAATAGGAAATATGCAAAACCAGGTCTTCTGTTACTCTGAATACTAAATACTGTCAGCTACCAGTTTTTGTCAGTTGTTTTTTGTTGTTGGTTTCTTATAAGAACCCTACAGATATCCTATAGGCATTTCTATAGAAAAGTAGTGGGAAGATGGAAGACCAAAGACTCCTGGGAAGGAAGATGGAAAGGGTGTACTCCCTTTCTGATTCTGCCACTAACTCAAGAATCAATTATTTTACCTCCCACTGTGCCAGAGCCTGTTAAATAGCTTTTCTAAATTGTTAAGACCCTTTCAAAGGCAATTTGGTCATGTACATCCTGGATCTTAAATAGGGATATAATTATCTAAAGAATGGTATATGTCATGGGATTAAAATGGAAAGATGCAAATCAAGAAATATGATATGGAAATAACATATACTTTGTTTCCAAAGGATTCAATTTTAATATAGGTGCAATGTAATAGGCTGCTGCAACTTAGCGTTTCTGGGTGCTTAACCCTAGAAAGACCATACTTAACACCCATACCAATTTGGCTGAGGGACCTAAGGGGTAACTTTGTTCCTTGCCCTCAGAGGTCAACCAAGTCTTAGGAGATTCTTCATGGGGGCATTTCTTGAGATGTCCTGTGAATGTGGGTCACCAGTCTTCCTGTTCAGGGAGGTCTTGGAGAGCCACTGGTGGGACTTCAGCCAGTGTCCAGTCTATAAAGAGGAAAGTATCCTTATGCTTCAGAAAAGGATGCCAAGTCTAGCTAGACCTGATTTTGTCCTCGAGTGGATGGAACTGGTAAATGAAAAGCTGAAAGGAGCAAGATGCTCCCCCCTCCCCCCCACAAAAAAAAAACCCCTGAGAGACCCCTGAGGACCAGATCCTCAACTGACCTTGAGAAAACAAAAACCTTGGTTAATCTGAGCTAACTGTGTAGCCTTAAGCATCCAATAGGAAAGTACAACAAGAAATAAATAATCAGTAAGACTAGAGAAACTGTACTGCAGACATAAAACTTGAGATCTTAGTAAAAAGACAAAAAGAAAAAAGAGAGAGTACTGTTGTTTGGCCTGTCTTCAATTCTTACTGACAAGTGCATCTATTCTGTGTCTGCCACCGCTTTTGGCACTCCTCAAAGACATGAGACATAGCTTTTGTCTTTCTTAGAATCCTCTAAACCTTCAGTGCCAGATGGGGACTACTGAGATACCCAGCTTGTAGACTAAACAACTAGGGAATGAAAGCCTCATCAGAATATAGACTGCCACTGTTGGATTACCTGGGCTGTAGCATGGAGGCCAGTACAGGGGGATCAAGATAGGACATGTGTTTACTGGACTTCATTTGGGGGACCATGGGAGAGAAAGACCCCAATGTGGAGCAGAAGTGTAGGATTGATGGTTGTTTGGGATTGCCAAGGAAGAACATTTGAGCACTTCCTTAAGGAAAACATGATATCCTTTAGGAAAAAAATGTCCTCCAATTCTAGTGATATGTGTATGTAAGTATATATATTTATGTATACATATAATTATGTATATATACATATATATGTATATATACTGTAGCAATACAATTTGGAAAGAACAACAACAAAAGAACTAGGAAAAAAAACCTCTGGAAAGACTCAGAAAAAGATGCAAGGCATGTATGGCAGAGTGCAGGGACTTGGGTGGAGTGGAGGGCATGGAAAGGGAAGCGACTCTAGATTCTTGAGAAATGATGTATGACCTATGGGAAAAGTTTAATAACAAAAAAAATAAATAAATAAAAAGAATGGAATATGTCACATAACAACTTTCTCCTTAACAATATGTTCTAAATAAATTAACAGTCTTTCAAAATCTATGCACAAAATATTTAATTTACCATTAATTTTAATAGCAACTGCAATACATATCAATATGAAATTGATATGACAATATCATACCCATAAGATTTAAAACTTGATCATTTTATGTCATGAATATTCAATGAAAATTATGTTTTCTGGGAAAGAAACTTGCCAAGATAAGGGTCCTATTCCATAAGCTTGATTCATACTTTTTGGAAATCTTCTAGGTATTATTATTTTGATTTTCACATAGTACAAAATTTTTCAGTGATACACCTTGAATTATCACTTTCATCCTGATCTCCTTCTGCATAAGCATTCTTCCATTATTACTGTGAAAATTTTCTTTGCATTTTAATGTGTCATTGTTATCTCAAAATATTTTGTCTAACACTAGACCATGATTAAAACTTTTTAAATCTTTCATTTTTTTTGTCTAATTTCTTCTTTCTGGAAATTTTGCTCAGCTTTATGATCTAAATCCTCCACAAAAATATTTTTACTAGATCAGTGAATTCTATAAAAATTTAGATATGCATCTAATTACTAATTTAATGTGTTCCTGTCACATAAATATACAGCTTAGTCAATTAAGCTTTCATTGTAAATGTTTGATAATAACACCATAGCAGCTTCCTAAAGCATACTATCAATTTTACTCTTTAAGGATTTTCACCTACTTTGCCACAGTGGAAATGTTTCAAAGAAATCTAATTATACATTGTTGGTAGAACCGCAAATCCTGACATATCCCAGCCTCAGCAACAACCTAGATGTTTTGTGAAGGTAATGACATATAACCTATGAGGAGCAGAAATTCTTAAAGTATACTGGTATTGAAGAAGACTTAAGTAAGGTAAAATGATGCATGTACAATCTGGAAGGCAGTGAAAATGACCAGTTACTGCTACTTTCCTTAAAGTCACCTAAGACCATCTTTGGGTGAGAAAACACTCAAAGGAAAGGTATAAAATGCAGGTAATGAGGGAACACGGGAAGGTTTTGTTGTTAGTTGGCTGCAATAACAATAGCGAAAATCTCTTAGACCTGGTCTCACTTAAAGGTTTTTGCCAGAGTCAGATACTGTGGTGCTGAGGATTGGTAGGAATCTTCTCAGCTAGCCTGTAACTGTTTAAAACAAATAAAATGTTTCAAAACATTTTGATAGTTTGTATTTGTTTTTGCTTTATTTATTTTTTTTTTATTAATTCTATTTATTTCTGTATGTGTATGAATGTACTGTCTGCATGCAAGTCTGTGCACCCGTGTCGTGCAACGCCACGGAGGTCAGAAGAGGGTCTCGGATTCCCCTGGAACTGGAGTTCTCCTGGAATTGGAGTTTCGGACGGTTCTCGGCCGCCATGTGGGTGCTGGGGATCGAACCGGGTCCTCTGTAAGAGCGGTCGGCGCTCTTAACCGCTAGGCCATCTCTCTAGCCCTGCTTTATTTTTTAGGGGTTAGTCTCCACCTTGGTACCATCTCCATTTTGACCTGGCTCACCATTAAGCCTATTACTCTCCATGACTGTGTAAGTGCTTACAATAGAATAAATTGCTTTTCAACACAGGAAAAAAAATTTATATATTATTTTATGTGGAGTGTATTGCCTGCATGTGTGTAACCACACCCATGTCATGCAACGCTTGCTGAGGTCAGGAGAGGGCGTCATATCCCCTGGAACTGGAGTTATGGACAGTTGTTAGCTGCCATGTGAGTGCTGAGAACGCTCTGCAAGAGCAGCCAGTGCTCTTCACCACCAAGCCATTCTCCAGCCCACCCCACTGCTGAGTATTTTTACTGCTGTTTCCTACAATTGATGCAGTGGTCCTTCAAACACATTCCTGACTAACTCATTAAAGGAATGGTCTTAAAGGCAGTCCCATCTGGGTCCATAGTCTTTTTATTTTTACTGAGTTTTTGTGCATTTCGTATAATACATCTTAATCAAATTTAGGTCCCCTTTCCCCTCCCTGCCCTATAACTTCCCCCACCAGATTTCAGGAATTTATGCTAAGTCCTCTCTCGTCAGCCATTTGTATCCAGATGTTCCTTGGTGCAAGTTCATCCACTGGAGTCTAGGCAGCCTATCTAGAATCACTCCCTTAAAGAAGCTTTATTCACCCACACCCCAGAGTAATCATTTGGGATTAGGTTCTTGGCTAGTGTTGGGGCCGGCTCACGTTTTCCTTATTCTATGCTGGATTTTTTTCTGATTGAGTTCTTATTGTTGCAAGTCATGAGTCTTTTTTTTTTCAACATTTTATTTATTATTTATTTTATTTTATTTATTTTATTTTAGTTTAGTTTTATTTTATGTGTATGAGTGTATTCCCGTGTCGTGCAATGTCCACAGAGGTCAAAAGAAGGTGTTTGATCCCCCTGGAACTAGAGCTACTACAGATGGTTGTAAGCTGCCATGTGGAACTAGGAGCTGAACCTGGGTCCTCTTAACCACTGAACCATCTCTCCAGCCCTCCTTTGTTAATTTAAAATAGTTTGTAATGTGCTAATTCTTTTCCATTTAGGAAGCATTTGCACAGTGAGTAATTTTCCTGGAGTCATTCATAAAGCAGTTCTTTTGGTAAATAACCATTAATAAATGAACTTCTGAAACATCCTCACTTCCACCCTTACTCGGGTCAAGACACAATCCTCTAGCTCCTGGTACACAAGACTAGCATTCCTTTCTGCTGGGACAGATTCCTGAGGCACAGTCCAAGGGATTAGACAGCCCTCCCTCCTGCCCTCTGGGGAAACAGGCCAAATAAATAATAACTGAAGATGAAAGTGAATTTCACAGTTTCAGCTGAGCTAAGAAGATTACATCTACTATGGCCCTAATCACAGCAGCAGCTTGATTGCAACTTGGGTTCACAGTGAGGTCACAAGTTACAGGCCTCAAATAAGGACTTTAGAAGAGTAAGGAGTATGTGTATTAATGTGCATAGTCCCCTGTTTGCTAATTAGCTAGAGAAGTTAGCATAACTAGGAAAAACAAGGTTTAGAAATCTGTGTTGGCAAGAATTACTGGAGGCTAAAATTTTTGATCTCAGCAATGGAAATGGTGGCAGTCTTGACCTAGAGAAGGACATACTCATAGACATCCCAGGGACATCTTTGTCGGCAGCCCAACATTTCAGTTCATGTTCATGGTACTTAATTCCACCATAAGCTACTGAGTTTAGTATCAGCTCCAAAGTTCATCTGTAGCCTGAACTTGGGTAGCCGTTGGACCTCTTTAAACTCCAGATTCTACACTTGATAACCCAAAGACCCAAGAAGATGCAAGCCTTAAATTCAAACAGTGACAATCATACACTCTCATTGTCTATAAAAATCATTACATAACTGACTCAATAGTAGTTTAAGAAATTGTTATACCAATATAAGTTATGGCTTCTTTGTTATCCTGTTGAATATTTTGTAAGGTTCAAAAAATTGGCTATAATGTTAAATACTCATTGCAATAATTTTTTTTTTTTTGGTCTTTTTGAGACAGGGTCTCCCTGTAGCTGGGGCTGTCCTGGAACTCACTCTGTAGACCAGGCTGGCCTTGAATTCACAGAGATCCGCCTGCCTCTGCCTCCCAAGTGTTAGGATTAAAGGCATGCACTACCATGCCCAGTGAAATAATGTTTTTATTGAAACACTAAAGACTGAATGATGTACTATCAGATTAAACATCAGGTCAATCCTGTAAACCTAAAATAACTCTACTAACACATGCTAAAAACTGAAAACCATCTCCTCTCAGGAAGCGTTCCTGAACACAACCAACTAAAAGTGAGTCCAGCCTGTGACATTGAGTGACACTGAGGCTGTGTCACTCATTACCTGTGTGAGCTTAGAGAAGTTACTTAGTGTGTCAAGACACATTTTCATGTTTGCATCTTATATATAATAGTCAAGCCCACTGTTTCTTTAACACCAAACAGTATTATTATTGCCATTTGTTTATGTAGAGACTCAAACTGAGAGGCTAGATTGCTTTTCCAAAGGTAAATTACATGCAAATTCTTAAACTGGATTTTTAAAATTATCTTAATTGAAAAATTAAAATACTATACATAATTGCATTCATATATTTCATGTACTGCACATTGCTTTTGAAGCATATGTATAGTGCAGAATGGCCAAATCAAGTTGCTTAACATATGCAGGACCTCACACACATATCATCTTCTGAGGATGAGAGCCCTTAAATCTGCTCTCATAGAAATTGTTAAGGGTATAGACTGCTGTTTTTACTGTAGTATACAGAGCTGTTATACAATAGATCTCTTGGGCTTAACTGGATGGGACATGAGATCCAAACCCGGAACCATCTAGATCTGGAAAAATATTCATTGGCAGTGATGCACAAATCAAAATGCAAAGCAATGCAGCAGACATCTGGTGAATGTGGGCAGAATATTTGAGCTAAGACTTGAGTGTCTGCCCTGAGCTAAAGTTCCTGGTTTCATTTTGGTGCTACCAATTATTGGCTATGTGACCATGTTCAAGACACTTAAGCTTTGCTTAGTCAATAACCGATAGCTGGCAAGATTATAGTCCATAATAAGGAAGCTACTGCTGTTATTTTGCTAAATGAACACTATATACTTGTCAAATTGCCTCCTACATAACTATGTTTATGCCCATAGAAGAGTTTTGCAGTCAGCTATGATCAGAGAAACTTTTTTTGTAGTAGTCAGTGGTGACTGTAGAAATGTCTAACTGGCACTTGGGAGGCAGAGGCAGGCAGATCTTTGTGAGTTCAAGGCCAGCCTGGTCTACAGAGTGAGTTCCAGGACAGCTGGGACTACAGGGAGACCCTGTCTCGAAAAGACAAAAAAAAAAAAAGAAATGTCTAACTGGGGGCTGGAGAGATAGCGTAGAGGTTAAGAGTGCCGACTGCTCTTGCAGAGGACCCGGGTTCGATCCCCAGCACCCCCATGGCAGCTGAAAACAGTCTGTAACTCCGATTCCAGGAGAACTCCAGGTCCAGGGGAATCCAAGACCCTCTTCTGACCTCCACGGCATTGCATGACATGGGTGCACAAACCTGCATGCAGACAGTACATTCATACGCATACAAAAATAAATAAAATTTAAAAAAAGAAAAAAAAAAGAAATGTCTAACTGGTCAATGTACTGAGAATAAGTGAGTGTGCATGGCCAGTAATGAATGTATTATTTACTTCACTCTCCCAAGGTTCAGGACCACTGTGAACAGAGGAACTGGAAAGAATTTAAGAGCCAGAAGAAAGGAAAAGCACAGTGTTCAGTGCTGACTTCTGAACATGACATCTGTGCTCACTCTTGAGCTCACAGTAGCTATGATTATCTGTACAAGATCTATAGAAGATTGGTCCCATCAACACTATCATGGAAAGGGAAAGTGTGGAGCCATATACCTTCCTGAGGACTTACACACAGTTATCAGATGATAGGAGAGTGAGAGACATTTTTGTCAGTGATGTACCCATTGGTAAGGTACCCGTGCTTGTATAAAGAGACTCACCTCGGGCTGGAGAAATGGCCTAGTGGTTAAGAGCGCCAACTGCTTTTGCAGACGAGCCGGGTTCGATCCCCAGCACTCACATGGCGGCTGAGAACAGTCTGTAGATTCCAGGGGAATCTGACACCCTCTTCTGACCTCTGCGGCATTGCACGACACAAGTGCACAAACCATGCAGACAGTACATTCATACACATAAATAAAAAAATAAATAAAATAAATAATTTTAAAAAAAGAGACTCACCTCACACTTCTGTAAACAACCATAATGAAACATATTGGGACACAAACATTACAAACAAACAAACATACATACATACATACATACATACAGAGAGAGAGAGGAAGGGAGAGAGAGCCTAGTGGAGAAGAGGAAGGGGATTAGTGAAAGTGAGAAGGAAACAAAAGAAGGTACCAGGGGTGAAATGATCAACATGCATTACCTACATGTACAAAATGTCATAATGAAAGCCATTATTATGTATAATTAGAATATGCTAATAAGAAACAAGATGCTTCAGCATTCTGTGTCTCCGTTTTTCTACTAAAATGAAGATAAAGCCATAGTGTAGAGCTGGACAGGCAAATCAGTGATTAAGAGCATTTGCTCCTTTTTGCAGAAGATGTGGGCTCAGTTCCCAGAAAATACTTGAGATAGCTCAGAGTTGCCTGTAACTCTAGCTCCTTCTTCTGGCTTCTGTGGGTGTCCACACACATGTGCATATATATGCACACAGCCACAGATACACAGTTATTACATGTACTTAAAAGTAAACTACACTTTTTATATGTCATGCTCTTATCAGATTGTTCTGAATATTGAGTTAATTCATATATAACATTGAGAGTACTCCATGGAGTATAACACATGCCTGTAATCGCTTCTGGAGCCTGAGATGGAAGGCCCTTGTGGTATACATAGCAATACCTGTGTTACCAAAAAACAAAACAAACAAACCAACAAAAAACCCTTAACAACCCAATAATAGTGACCTCTTATGGCTTAATACAGTGATTTTTCTAACCTCTTTACCAATCTATGATTCAAATACTCTGAATTACTGTCTTCTTCATGAAGAAGTAGAGCCACATCATTGAAGATAATTTTGGGGGGGAGGAGTTACTAGTAAATCATAAATACTTTTGCCAACACATAGTTAAGAGGTGAATTACCATTCATCACAGAATCGAGTCAGGGACATTTTTTTTCATTTTAATTTTATTATGCATTTTCAAGATGTTGGCAAAAACGGAAAGTGAAAAAAATATCCTTCAAAATTTCATCTAACAGAATCATTACCAAAATTTACTGCATCTTATTTGTTTGTTTACAATGTGTATGTGTTCATAAGTATACTTAGAACAGCATTA
The DNA here is from genome assembly GCA_009823505.1 of Rhizomys pruinosus. Classification (NCBI taxonomy): domain Eukaryota; kingdom Metazoa; phylum Chordata; class Mammalia; order Rodentia; family Spalacidae; genus Rhizomys; species Rhizomys pruinosus. The sequence goes on along the minus strand of VZQC01007342.1, from coordinate 2,845,414 downwards.
TATACTGTTGGTTTCCTCTTTTTTTTGGGTGTTTGTTTCCTTTTTAATATTTCTTTTATTATGTTTTATATGTATGAGTGTATTGTCTGCATGTGTGTAAGTGCATCCGTGTCATTCAATGGCCACAGTCATCAGAAGTGGTCATCAGATCCCCTGGAGCTGGAGTTTCAGACAGTTGTTAGCCACCATGTGGGTGCTGGGCATTAAACCTGGGTTCTCTGCAAGAACAGCCAGTGCTCTTAACCATTGAGCTATATCTCCAGCCCCAAATGTTGTTTTCTTAATTGGTATTCATAATTATCTTCTTAATTATGTTTCTTTATATAATGATTATTTCCTTGCTTTCAAACATTATGAAATTAATTTTTTCATATGTAGTCCATTTTTCTAAAAACATTTTCAAGGTAAAGCTCAGCAAGTTATAACATTTTAATCCAATATGGCACTTCTAAATATAACACCACTACAGACTTAATAAGAGTTTTTCCTTACTTTAAACACAGTATGTATGAAGTGATATATCATAGGAAATAGCATTTTAAGAAAAACCATTTCCTTTCTCAAAAGATAATAAAACATCTGCTTTTTTTCCAAAATAAAATAGAGTTATAAGAATAATCTTCTTGAGCTCTACGAGCTAGCTTTTATACATTTAGGGAGTTCCTCTAAAGTGCAAATTTTACAAAAGTCTTTATGGTCTTTGAACATAATGTTCAGCATATGCAAATTTTCTAGATCTAATTATGCTTAGTGCTTCTTATCATGGCTGTATCAAAGCATTTCACACATCTGAATAAAGACAAAGTTTTTAATTAAAGATTTAAATTGGGGTGATATTAACAAAGAAAATTTTACCCAAACCCTTTACATAAGAGACTATATGTAAAAACATATGGTTACCTAGTTTCTGAAATGCTAAGACTAATGTTTAATTTCAAGATAAATACACAGCAAATGGAATACAGACACCCATTTTCCCCCTTTTTAACTGATATTATTACTTGCTAAAGTGAAACAAATTCAAATGGTGATATTTTAAGTGAAGCATGATCAATGATGGATCAAGTAGGGACTTTTAGGGATTTTATTAAGTCCTCAAACTTTTCTGCCATTCATTAACATTTTCCCTTATCATTTTTATAGTTTCTGCCCCTTTTAATTATGATTTTGGATACTTAAATGCTCTTTATCAGCTGCATTTATAAAACATGGCTGGGGGGCTGGAGAGATGGCCGAGCAGTTAAGAGCACCAACTGCTCTTGCAGAGGACCTGGGTTCGATCCCCAGCACCCACATGGCGGCTGAGAATCGTCTTTGACTCCAGTTCCAGGGGAATCCAACACCCTCTTCTGACCTCCGCAGCATCACATGACACGGGTGCACAAACCTACAGGCAGACAGTACATTCATGCACATAAAAAAATAAATAAAGTTAAAAAAAATGGCTGGGAAGTGTCTGTGATGTGTTACTTTTAGAATCTAAAGAAGAGCCAGGCTTGGTGGTGCATGCCTTTAGTCCCAACACTCTGGAGGAAGAGGCAGGTGGATCTCTGTGAGTTCAAGGCCAGCCTGGTCTATGGAGTAAGTTTCAGGACAGCTGGGGCTTCAGGGAGACCCTGACTCAAAAAAAAAAAAAAAAGAATCTGAAGAAGAAATTTTATTCATATTCATCAATCTGGACAGGGGAGAAAGTATAAGTCTTACAATGAATAGTTTAGTCTATATTCTTAATTAGATCATTCGGGGGCATAGAATCTGAGCACTTGCGCTATGGAACATTTATTGGGATTTCAATTACAATCTTGGAGGATGAGCATTTATGCATTAGCCTATTTACCTGGAAAAGAGAATTAGCAAACCAAGAAGACAGAAAAGGAGGAAGAAGTTGAGACAGGGAATAAGAGAAAGTAGAGATAGGAAGGGGATGTTAAAAAGTAAGAAAAGGGCGGGGCATGGTGGCGCACGCCTTCAATCCTAGCACTTGGGAGGCAGAGGCAGGCGGATCTCTGTGAGTCAAACCCAGCCTGGTCTACAAGTTCAAGGCCAGCAAGGCTAGTTCCAGGCCAGCTGGTACTTAAAGAGGGACCCTGTCTCAAAAATACCAAAAAAAAAAAAAAAGTAAGAAAAGGGAAAGGGGAATATTTATTGTAATATATTTTGTTATGAATCTTTATTAGCATAAAATTGTATCACTTAGCTATTAGCCTAACCCTGGAATATAGATATTGAATTGAATCACTTAGCTGTTAGCCTAACCCTGGAATATAAATATTAGCTTCATTTTACAAATGAAATTGAAGTTGAGAGAATAATTTAATTTCATAATTAATATAACTTAAATGTAACTGAGCTGGAGTTTAAACTCAGTATTTGACCTCAAAGCTTATATTTGTTTTCATGTTGAGCCAGATACTATATATCTAATACTCAGTACTGCTGAAGCTTCAATATGCTTTTCTACTGTGATTTATGGAAATAGTTCAATGTAGCTTTTTCTAGCTCATTGCAGAGTCTGAAACATAGTAGACATTCCATAAACATTGAAAGAAGGATGAATGATTCCAAAAGAATAATAAAAAATAGCTTCTATTCTTACAAGGAAAGGAATGTGAGCTTTAATAAAAGAAACAAAAGCAGACAGATTCCCAAAGGTGAGAATTATACTAAACTCTAGTTGTGCTTCAAAAAAATTAAGCTGGTTAGAATTTGGTTATGATGTGACTTCAAATTTGTTACAATCAGAAATAATGTGAATCTCTCTTTTTTGGGCATTTTTTGAGACAGGGTCTCCCTTTAGTGCCAGCTGGCCTGGAGCTCACTCTGTATACCAGGCTGGCCTTGAACTCACAGAGATCCACCTGCCTCTGCCTCCCAAGTGCTAGGATTAAAGGCATGTGCCACCATGCCAGGCAATGTTTTTGGCAATTTGAATAAGTTACTCTCTTAATGAGCCCTCAAGTTAACTTACCACTTACTTCCAGACATGGTAATTAATGTATATGGGCGGAAGGTATATATTCATATTTTAAAGTAATATAAAATTAAAGGGAAAATGTGAATTCCTAAACATATATCAGAGTTAACATACAGTTTATTCCCAGAGGACATAATTTTGTTACATATATAATGCTTATATAGGCATATTTTGGAGCAATACAATTGGGAGAGAACCACAACATAAGGACTGGGTCAAAGAATGGACTGATATAAATTCTGCCCCAAACAATAAACCTCTGCAGAGAAAAACTTTAAAAAGACTGAGAGAAAGATGCAGGACATGTATGGCAGAATGCATGATCTGGGGTGGGGTGGGGGAAGGGAAAGGGGAATATGTCTAAATTGAACTGAAAAATTATGTCTGAAATGCACAAAACATCAATAAAAGTATTATATTTAGCCGGGCGTGTTGGTGCACGCCTTTAATCCTAGCACTTGGGAGGCAAAGACAGGCGGATCTTTATGAGTTCAAGGCCAGCCTGATCTACAGAGTGAGTTCCAGGACAGCTGGGACTACAGGGAGACCCTGTCTCGAAAACAACAACAACAACAACAACAAAAGTATTATATTTAAAAAAAGAAAGTATGGCTTTGGCTTAGGTGATTGTAAAAGTTTTTCCCACAAACAAAACAAAAAATAATCACATCCGAAATAAGTACTAATTTGTGGAAAGAGAGTTGAAGTTGAGAGAATAGTTTAATTTCATAATTAATGTAACATATGTAATTGAGCTAGAGTTTAAACTCAACACTATCTGACCTCAAAGCTTATACTTGTTTTCATATTGAATCAGGTATATATATCCAATACTTTCCTCAAGAAAAGTTTAAAACTTAACGCTTGCTAGAGAAAGGCATTTTTCCTAATGATCCAGTGAATAACACCTCAATCATGCTCATGCTTAACCATAATTAAACTAAGAAGGCAAAAAAAAAGCAATAAAACAATAATAAGATAAGCCAATAACAAGAAAGGAAAGCAAACAAAAATAGGACATGAAGATAGGAAGGGAGTTGATTAGGAAGAAGGGTTCAGCAGGAGCGGTAGGGGAAGGAGAGGGTAAAAGATGGTGAAAGTGACCCAAAGTTTGAAATGGTCAAAGAATAATAAAAGAAAAATCAAAGCACATGGACATAGATTCTGAAATTTAATGGATTATCACAGAGCACAATCCAGTTACAAGATTCATTTTCAAACACAAGAGAACTTCAAGTCCTAAAAAATTATAACTTCTAATTTTAGTCTGAATACTTATCTTTATCTACAAACAAGCATAGCTCTCACCTCTTCTCAAAGAAGCTTCTTCTTGCAACAGATGGAGACTATTACAGAGATTGACAACTCATTAAAATGAAGAAAATAAGTGATGATTTAGTGTACAGGCTGAATTGACATATCTATAATGCAACCCCTAAACTAAGGCTCAGGGAACATTGTAGAAGGCGGGGGGCTGTTTGGGGGGAGAAATTGCACCATGAGCCACAGGACCAGGAAGCCTGCTGCTAGATCGTGTCTTCTAGACTTGACAAAGAAACTGCACTCATTCAATCTCAGCAATATGGTTCCCTGACCAAGACCTTCCTAATGATAACACCAGTTGGCAGGCCAGTGTGGATGGGGGGAATTTCACCAGGCCCCACCACTAGACAAAGAATTACAGGCAATCAATTGCTGCTGAGAGAGAGAGAATTAGTGTTCTCTAGAGACTGAGTACCCTGTTAGGTTGATTAATCCTAAGTGGTCAGCTAAACACACATTCATATTAGCAACACTAATATATATATATATATATATATATATATATATATATATATTTATATATATACACATATATATATATAATAACATGTATAAATACATGTATATATACAACAATATACACATGGAACAGTAGTCAATAGAGAAAAAGCATTCATCAATTTGAGAGATATTGAGGGACATGAGAGGAGTTGTAGGGAGGAAGAGAGGGGTAGAAATAATGGAAATACAGTACTCATGTATGAAATTCCCCCCCAAATAAACATTTAAATAATAAAAAAGAATTCACATGTAGAGCTTATCCAACCCAGTCTCCCATCTCTTATACTTAGAAGTCATATACACTGGACTGTGTTTAATGACTCAAGATGCAAATTCTCTGTTATTTCTTGCTTCAGTGACACCCCATCATCAAGCATTCAGACTGTGCTTTGTGCAAATACACACCAGAAGACAGCAGGATATTTTTGTGTGTGTTGCTAGTTAATGTCAATGGAAAACTCATTTTTCAAATGTATTAATTATGATGTTTGCCATAGTAAATCGAAGAAAACTCAAATAACTTGACATTCAACAAATGGTTATCAGTCTAGCAATATAAGTTTTGATTCAGTAGCTCAAGGTATCCAGATTTTTCAGTCTTCCAACTCAATCTTCAAGTGTTGACTTCCATATAGAAACTGATTAGTGTCTTAATAGAGGATTTGTGTTGTTTTCCTGGACAGTGTATATTTCTTGTTTATGGTTAATCGGTCACGTAACTGAGTTCTGGCCAAGGGGCAGGCCGCAAACCTTTGTCTTCTTCCATGTCTAGCTCATGTGAGAATCTGGATGCTTTCTCCTTTTACAAACTCATATGAAATCTTAGTCTTTGAAACCATATGTAGAATATTGTAGCATAGGTTCAGGCCAGATGAAGAGGACTGAAGTCAGCTGGGGGTTGGCAGATGATGTCCTAAGTGCTTCTGCCAAATGGAATCCCTAGAGGGCAGAACTGAATTTCATAGGTAATATCAATTATTTACTAGTATTGACCAAAGTCTATAGAGTAGATGCTATTGTAGATCTTTTTTTTAATGTCCATGTTTTCCTTGGCACTATACATGTGCACCATTTATCATTGACGCTATCAGAGTGTTTTAAAGAATATTGGGTTAAGCTACACAAATGGCCTCTATATTTTTCTGAATTATATGACATCACATTATAACACTTTCTTTTACTCATAGGACAATTTAAAGGAACTAAGCTCAAATTTCCTTCCCAAATAAGTAGCATACAGTCAATGAGAAACAGTTTGGGTAAATTCAATGAAAGCTTATGCCTTGGCTCCTGTTTATGGGTATGTGTAATACAACTTAGGCATCTATAGGTCAAAACATTAGAAAAGCTCAAAGAAAAAAAAAAAGAGGGAAGGCGGGAGGTGGGTTAGTATCTTTCTGGGATACAAATGGAAAACTCTGTGTTCCAATCCTATTGATAAATTTTCAATTTTTCTGATCTTAAAACTAACAATGGGAGGAGAATTTTATGTTCCCACAGATAAAAAATCACCAATCTAAATGCCTGAAAACATACAATTATGGCTATGCAGGATGGACTGGGAAATTCCAGCAGAGAGGTTGACCCATCATGAACATTAAAGAAAGGGAACCTCAGACTGCCTGAGTCACAGACACTGAGCATCTCTCTGAATACTATTGGGGTTAACTGTTTAAATGGGCCTAATGAAGTTTACCTTCAGATACTGAGAAGCTTCCTACCTCTCCCCTTTATAGGAAAAAGAAAAACATGATGGTAATGAAACCACTCCCTAACTGTAACTAGAGCCAATGTTACAGTGTAATTTCCTATAAAACAAGTATAACTACCCTTTTTTAATTACTGAGATAGCATAGGAACTGTGAAAGGATAATTATCTAGAGCCAAATTCAATAAGAATTTATTGGCTCTCTATCTAGAGCCAAATTTTATAAAGCTGTGTATATATGCAAAAATATATTACTACAGGAAAGCTCTGACATTCAGCAATGAATTACTCTGCCTAGATATGGCTAGGGGATTCAAACCCCCCCCCAAAGTTATAAAGGTCTTTTGTCTATAAGTGGGATATATGCAAGGAGAAAGGCAGTAAGTCCCTGTTGTCGAAAACCTGGTGTGAGCATGAAAAAAAAATGTTATGAGAAGTCACTGCTATGTACAACTGGCCTCTGAAATGCCAGAGAGCATTACCAAAGGCCACTAAAGCAATACAGCAAAATTTGGTCTCCCTAGACAGGCAAGACTCCTCCGTCAGCTAGCTACACCTCAACAGCCTGGAGATACTTGCAACAGTGGCAGCCAAGTGTCTATATATATCCAAAATCTAATTGCTATTAACTCTCCTTGGAGGAATAACTCACAGTATGCCACAAGCTTATGTCCACTAGTGGTTAGGAGATGTTTTTAAGCCACAATAAGAACTTGTCACCTTTATAGAGAAACCACTTTGCGGATTAGCATACACATCCAAGCATTGTGTCTATGCTCACAGTTAGCTTGACATAATAATTAGTACTGCTTAAATGCCGTGTACATCCGATTTCTTGTGCTTTGTTAGTATGACTAAAAAGGTATCACTGGAAAAGCTGTCAACCCATGAAGGGAAAAAACCTGAACAGACTAGAGTCCAAAATGACAACTCCAAAGAAAGTAGACTGTTTTCTTCTCACCCACTTGTGCCCCTTTCCCAAAGCCCAGGGAACAAACTGCAGAAGAGGAGGCATGGTAGAATGTAAGGGCTGCGGAGAGATAGGGGTGAATCATGAGACTGCAGGAATATAGTCTGGACTCTTAATTGATCAACATGCCTGTGCATACAATCTTCTCCAACTGGACTATGGGAACCTTGGGTTATTCAAACTTTGGACATAGATACTTGCAAAATGCACCAGTTATCTAATTGTATGACAAACTGAGTAACATCAATGTTATCTGCAAACAACTGTGTCATTATATTGTAGAATCTCTTAAAAATAAACAAATAAAAAAAGAATAAAAATAATAAGAAAGCTAAATAAATAAATAAATAATGCAATTGAGAAAAAGTAAATGTAATTCTTAATAAGTTTTACTACCAAAGCCAACCATTCTTATAATTTTTTGTTCTTAATATATTCCTGGATTTATGAAAACAGTAAAATCCTGATACCAGAAGTAGACTAATGGCTTTAGGGCATCCTGAATATGTTAGGATTGGTTACCTTTTTTCATTTGTAGTTGGTTTAGTTACCAAGAAGACATGTTAGTGATCCCTGTTGTGCTGTAGAAAACAGTAATGTTTCAGTAATTTGAACAGTTAAGCATGAGTTTGTAGTAACACTACAAACATGTAGTGTTGAAATCTATCTCTTGTTTGTTATTATAAGAAAAAGTTCAGCTTAACTAATAGTATTCAGTTAGACATAAAAAGGGAGTAGATTTCATGCTTCTTTGTTTTGTAGTTTATATAATGTGTTTGTTAAAGCTCTGGCAGATGTATCAGTGGTGAAGGTTTCCTCCCACTCTGTGGATTTTTTCTTCACTTCTTTGATGTTTCTTTAGCTGTACAGAGATTTTGAGTTTAATGAGGTCCCACCTGTCAACTGTTGACCCCTTATTTCCTGTGCAGCTGCTGTCTGGTTTAGAAAGTCTTTTCGTATGCCTATATTCTTGTAGGTTACTACCCACATTTTCCTCTATCATTTTCTGAGTTTCGGGTTTCACATTGAGATCTTTGATCCATTTGGAGTTGGTTTTTGTACAGGGTGAAAGGTAGGAGTTTAGTTTTATTCTTTTACAAGTGGTGATCCAGTTTTGCCAGCACCATTTGCTGAAGATATTATCTTTCCTCCATTGAGTCTTCTTGGACCTTTTATTAGATATGAGGTGGCTGACACTGCTTGTGTTCAAGTTTGGATCTTCAGTTTTGTTCCATTAATCTATGGATCTGTTTTTGTGCCAATACCAGGCTGTTTTATGAATATATCCCTGTAACATAGTTTGAAGTCTGGTATAGTAATCCCCCCTGCATTTCTCTTTTTGCTCAGGGTTGCTTTGGTTATCCAGGGTCTTTTGTTTTCCCATATGGATTTTAGGATTTTTTTTTCTATATCTGTGAAGAAACTCATTGGGGTTTTAATTGCTTGAAAACAAATCACACAATCAAAAGATGGAGTAAAGAGCTGAACAGAGACTTTACAAATGAAGAAGTAAAGATGGCTGAGAAACATCTTAAAAAGTGTTCAACATCACTAGTAATTAAGAAAATGCAAATTAAAACTACTTTGAGATTTCATCTTACCCCATAAGACTGGCTATGATAAAGAAAACAAATAATACCAAATACTGGGGAGGTTGTAAGCAAAGGGAAACACTCATTCACTGCTGGTGGGAACCCAAACTCATGCAATCCCTATGGAAAGCAGTGTGGAGAACACTTAAAAGACTAAAAATGAACCTACCACTTGACCCAGTCTTATCACTCCTGGGCATATACCCACAAGACTCATCCTATTGCAAAGATACGTGCACAGCCATGTTTATCGCAGCTCTCTTCACAATAGGGAAGAGCTGGAAGCAACCCAAGTGTCCCTCAACTGATGAGTGGATAAGGAAAATGTGTAGCCTGGCCTGGTGGCACGTGCCTTTAATCCTAGCACTTGGGGGCCCAGGCATGTGGATCTCTTTGAGTTCCAGGCCAGCTGGGACTACAGGAAGACCCTGTCTCAAAAAGACCAAAAAGAAAAAAAGAAAACGTGGTACATCTACACAATGGAATTCTCTACAGTGGTAAACAAAGATGACCTCATGAAATTTGCAGGTAAATGGATGGAACTAGAAGCTTTATGGTAAGTGAAGTAACACAGTCCCAGAAAAACAAATGATGTATGGTGTCCCTCATTTGTGGGCCCTAGCGCCACCAAATTCTTATTTGTAGAGCAAACTGAGTAATTTTATTTTTCTTTTTTAGCAAATATACCTGCTGCTACCATATAAAAGTACCTTAAACCGTACATCAAATTGCAATTCAGGATCACGCAATAGTATTTCTTTTTACCTGTGTGAAACTCTACTGTTAAAATATGAATCCCTAAACATGTTTTGGAATTAACCTATAGCTTATTTTCAGTAATTTTGGCATATGTATGTTATATTATATATATATATATATATATATATATATATATATATATAATAAAATTAAAAAGAAAAAAAAAAAAAAAAAAAAAAAAAAAAAAACTGACCGAAACAGTAAACTTCTGCCCACAACAGTAAACTTCTGCATCAATTTTTTAAATTGAGAAAATGATGCAAGATATGTAGGGCAGAATGCACAAGCTCTGGCAGGGCCAGGGTGGGGGGCACGGAAGGGGGAATGGGTCTAAAGTAGATTAAGAAATGTATGAAATGTACAAAAGTTGAATAATTTTTTTAAAATGAGTAGATATCAGGATCTGATGTTGCTAAAGATTGGAAAAGACAACCAATTGTAGAATTCTAAGAGAAAGATTTTATAAAGGTTTCAGTACCGATAGCCAAATAGAGTTCTTACAAATTGAAATGTTTCCGGGGAAACATATTTTAAATTGAATATGATAGATATGTAGAAAAAAGCAATACTAAAAATAAACCATATTTCAGAAGTATGTCTAGAAATCTGGAATGTTCCACGTGCCCTTGAGAATACTGTATATTCTGCTGGTATTGAGTACAATATATTTTACATGTTTGTCAGGTGCATGTAATCAATAGTACTGTTCAAGCTTGCTGGGTTTCTTAAATTAACTTTTAGTCTAGATGAAAATGAGTATTTGTTCTAGTTTGCTTTCAATTTTTGTGGCAAAACACTCTGACTGACGCCAAAAACTCGGGGACGCGGAAAGGGTTTATTCAGCTTACATCTCCTGGGTCACAGTTCATCATTTAGGGAGCCCAAGGCAGGAACTCAGGGCAGGAACCTGGAGGCAGGAGCTGAAGCACAGGCCATGGAGGAATGCTGTTTACTGGCTTGCTCCTCTGGCTCATGCCCAGTCTGCCTTCTTAAACGGTACACAACAACCTGCCCAGGGTGGCACCACTCATTTTGGGCTGGGCCCTCCCACACTGCTCAACAATCAAGACAATACTCCACAGATGTGGCCACAGGCCAATCCAATGGAGCCAATTCCCCAATTGAGGCTCCCTCAACCCAGGTGTGTCAAGTTGACACTAAAGCTATCCAGCACAGAATTGAAATTTAATATTACTTTTTCCTTTTGGTCGTCCATATTTGCTTTGTATATTTAGGCATTCTTAGATGGATGCATGCATATTTATACTTATTATATCTTCCTGTTGAACATACCACTTTATTCTACAATGACTTTCTTTGTCTTGTGAATGTTTTTTAACTATTTGTCTACTTTGGTTAATAAGCATAACCAGTATGCTCTCCTTTGGTTGCCATTAAAGGTAGAATATATTTTTTCTTTTTCTTTCTTTCTTTCTTTCTTTCTTTCTTTCTTTCTTTCTTTCTTTCTTTTTTTGGCCTTTTTGAGACAGGGTCTCCCTAATAGACACAGCTGGCCTGAAATTCACTATGTAGACCAGGCTAGCCTTGAACTCACAGAGATCCATCTGTCTCTGCCTCCAGAGTGCTGGGATTAAAGATGTGTGCCACCATGCCCGGTATGGAATATATTTTTTTCATCCTTTCACTGTCAGCCAATGTGTGGATGTGTTTTACAATATGGATATAATCTAGATTAAAGACTTATCACTGGTCTACAGATTGAATTCCCCCAGGATAGCTGGGGCTATGGGGAGACCCTGTCTTGAAAAGACAAAAAGGGCTGGAGAGATGGCCTAGCGGTTAAGAGCATTGACTGCTCTTGCAGAGGACCTGGGTTCGATCCCCAGCACCCACATGGTGGCTGAGAACCGTCTGTAACTCCAATTCCTGGAGAACTCCAGTTCCAGGGGAATCTGACACCCTCTTCTGGTCTCCATGTCATTGCACTACATGGTTGTACAAACCTACTTGCAGATAGTACATTCATACAGATAAAAAAAAATTTAAAAATTAAAAATGTATAAAAAATTTTAAAAAGAAAAGGAAAGAAAAGAAAAACAACAACAGTAACAATAAAAACCAAACTTACCTTACCTAACCTTGCAACCAAAAACTTATTTTTTATTTATTTTTATTATTATTTTTTTTGTTGTTCTTTTTGAGACAAGGTCTCTCTGTAGCCCCAGCTGTCCTGGAATTCACTCTGTAGACAAGGTTGGCCTTGAACTCACAAAGATCCGCCTGCCTCTGCCTCCCCAGTGCTAGGATTAAAGGTGTGTTCCACCACACCCAGCCCCAAAACTTATTCTTAATAATAGAAATAAGCTCACTAAGCCATGTGTTCCCCTTGTATCATAGCCAGTCCTTGAGCACCACTCAAGATAATGAGTGAATGTATGTATGAATGCTTTACATATCAAAGCACAGAAAGCAGCATGCTTTTGTCATTACAAACAATGAGAGAAATATGTTTGTTGCATGTGTATGATATCCTAGATCTAGGATCAAAGGGAAAGTTTCTAGAATAAGATAAGCATGTCCTAATTTCTATTTCTCCATTTCTGCTAGAGATACTGTTTCAAAAACAGTGAGCAAAGTCCTGGCTGCAGAGAACATTTTCAAGAGACATTTGAAGGAATAGGTGTTCTACAGTCCTGGTCCATTCTTGGTCTTAATGCTGAGTCAAGCTGTTTCTTTTCTAATCGCAGTAATATGACTTAGAAATGCCTCATTGTGGTACCTCATGTGAGGAAGAGGCTCTGTACTCTGCACTCATAGATCAGCATTCAGGGAAGTCCCTAAGAAAAAGGGAAATATAAGACAACCCAAATGTACATTGTGACTCATATGGCATTGACAACAAGGCTTTTCCATGATAGCTCATGCCAGAGTACTAACTCATGCCTAGAGAAGCCCCAAGGAGAAAGGAAATTATGGGACAGTTTCAGTCATACACACATGTAAGTGATGTGACAACCTCCCGAGCATTTCTTTATAGCTTGCACCACCATGCTTTAATAGTTCTTTTTACATTTAAGCTTTTATTTCCTTTATCAGGCCCATACTTCAGGGAACTATGTTCCAAACTTAAACTTTCATCTTCACATTTTTGTTTTCATTATGTATATCTCTTTGTATCATATACAGCCTTATCAAGAGAAACAAAAGAATACTTGAAGAGAAACTACATTTAATAGACACCCATGGACCTCCTCTGCCTACTCCTGCCTTCTATGGAGCTCTGAACCCTGGGGCAAAACTGTGGAATAAACAAAAATAAGGTACCTGATTAATCTATTACAAAAGTTGCTAATGCTGGTCTTTTGTTGTTGTTGTTGTTTCCCCAAATCTCCAACCTCATTTTTCTCTGAGAATAGGCTTTCTTTTGTCAAAAATCATCTTACTGTGTGCTTGTTTTGTTTCTTATTATCATGATGTATTTGAATTAAGTTTCCACTTAAAATGACATGGATTAGGTCAAAGAGGATGGTAATTACCTTTGTTTTAACTGACTTTATTTTATTTTATTTTATTTTTTTATGTGTATGAATGTGCTGTCTGCTTGTAAGTTTGTGTACCAGTGTCATGCAATGCCTCAGAGGTCAGAAGAAGGCCCTGGAACTTGAGTTAAAAACAGTTCTCAGCCATCATGTGGGTGCTGGGGACTGAACCTGGGTCTTCTGCAAGAGCAGTTGGCACTCTTAACTGCTAGGCCATCTCTCCAGCACCAGTAATTACCTTTCTTTTCTGTTACTGTTTTCTGTGCTCCAGATTCTCTAAATTATGTCAAGATTACATGGGGTAAGTTATAATGTGACTTTTCTAATGCAAACAACCAGACTGCTAGTTTTCTTTAAAAGAGGAATTCTTTCCAGGACAGCTGGGGCTACAGGGAGACCCTGTCTTGAAAAGACCAAAAATAAATAAATAAATAAAAATAAAAGAGGAATTCCTGGGGCTGGAGAGATGGCCTAGCGGTTAAGAGTACTGACCGCTCTTGCAGAGGACACGGGTTCGATCCCCAGCACCCACATGGTGGCTGAGAACAGTCTTTAACTCCAGTTCCAGGGGAATCTGACGCCCTCTTCTGACCTCTGCGGCATTGCATGATACAGGTGCACAAACCTACATGCAGACAGTACATTCATACACATACAAAAATAAATAAAATGTAAAAAAAAAAGAAAAGAAGAATTCATGCTTGCTTATGGATTATAAATTGTAAAAAAAAAAGTCAAAGGGAACAATTTAGGAGATTATGAATTAAAAATTCAACCTACAAAAGAGCCAAGACATTCTTTAACTTAAAATCCTTAGAAGTTGGCTAATTTCCCTAATACATGTAAGGCCATTTACTCCTGAACTGGGTGCTACACAGACTGGATCACATTAACCAAGGAAAAGATAAATGAATGAATAAAATTAAATTTAAAAATTAAAGTTATAGTATATTATTAGAAGTCATATCAGTAACAGTGAATAATCTGAATAGGCTCTACCTTCTTTATGTCCACTAATAAAGAAGGATGAATACAGAGAATCTCAGGTCGTGTCAGTGAAGAAAAAGACTAAGTCTGATAAAGGAAGGAAAATGAAGATGTCCTGAAGAGGAAAATAGGGGAATTTAAACAGAAAGGTAGCAAAACACCTCTAGCCTGTGTCTATTTGACCTAAAACTTCAAAGAAAAAAATCTAATAGCTTTTTGCATTCAAGACTGGCTAAAATTAAGCTAGAGAATAAAAAAAAAATGACCTCTAATGAGAAATATCCATATATGAGAAAAAATACTTAAAATTTTCAAATTCTCTGCCTCTATTTACAGAAACAAGCTATCTAGTTATGCATATAAGCTTTCAAGCACCTGTTTCCCCAACAATACAACCAAGGAGAAAGTCAAAGTTAGGCACTAGTAAAGGCAGATACTTTTGTTGTGATTCTCCTTAATTATGAGTGCTAACTGTTACTCATGACCTTATAAAACTTAAAAGTATCAGACAATGACTTTCCAAAATCAACTGATCTTACTTTTGTCACTTCCTGTTCACAATCTAACACCCAACAGATGATAAGACTCATAGGGAGATATCTGTATAGGTTTCAGGTACTTCCTGAAAACCACTAGATTCTGTTTTAGAGAGAAATAAATACCTTTTATGCATATTTGTAAACTGTTGTGTGCTGTTTGAACTCACTGAGAAACTGGCTCTGGAGATGGTTCCCAGTCCTCCCACTTCAGACTCAAGCATGTCCATCTTAAAATATCTGCCTAAACTCCTAAGACATGCTGGCCCCTGACTCTGTGACTAAAAGGAGGGTTCTCTTTTTTTTATTTATTTATTTTTGTATGTGTATGAATGTACTGTCTGCATTTGGTTTGTGCAGTCATGTCGTGCAATCCCGCGGAGGTCAGAAGAGGGTGTCAGATTCCCCTGGAACTGGAGTTAAAGACGGTTCTCAGCTGCCATGTGGGTGCTGGGGATCGAACCCAGGTCCTCTGTAAGAGCAGTTGGCACTCTTAACAGCTAGGCCATCTCTCCAGCCCCAAGGAGGGTTCTCTAATAAAGGTATTGTTGCTGGGTAAGATGGAACACACCTTTAGTCCCAGGACTAGGGACACTTAGGCAGGTAGATATCTGTGTGCTTACAAAAAAGTAGTATGGCATTGAGAACAGCTGAAGGATAAAATATTTCCCAAAGAAGCTATCATTGCTTATTTTCTGATATAAAGAGATTTATAATGAAAACAACTTAAGGGATCCTCTATTTTGCCACTATGTACTTGGGTGGGAATTTCCTACTAAAGTTTCAGTCCCACTGGCTATAGAAGTGGAGCCAACTTAAGCTTGCCACACCCTAAGAGGCAGGCCAGCTTCTTACTTAGGCCTAGGACAATAAAGAATGTATTTATCACTTTTGATCTAATAGGAAAAACTTAAATATCCCCACAAAGTTATAGGAACCCCTTTAAAATTCTTTTGGTTTAATCTTAAGTAATTTAAATTGGACAACAAAAATTTTGTTAGCCCAAGTGATAATTGATTCAGATTATATTTGTGAAGTTCTTATTATGGATTATTGTCAGCTACTCCAAGAAGTGATTTATTTGTTCACTTTAAATCAGACATTGGTTTGTCACTAGAAATGTATGAGAAGAGGGTAGACATTACCTAGTACTCTATCAAGAAAGTTCTCTCGCTCTCTGCTTCCGGTGCTCATTGTGAGATGTGACCCTCAGCTTGCTGCTCCAGCCCCAGCCACCATGCCACCTGACACAATGGACTCTGTTTCCCTGGAACCATCAATAGTAAGCTCAAATAAACTCTTCCTTTTATAAGTTCCCTTGCTCATGGTGGATTTATCATAGCAAAAGAAAAGTGACTAATACAGTTATTTGGTACCAGAGAGTGGACTGCTGGCTGTGAAGAACCTGACCATGTGGATGCTTGGAGAAATGTGGAAGACTTTGGAACTTTGGGCTAGAAAAGCTGCTGACTACTGTAAGCAGAGCTTAACGGGCCATTCTAGTAGAAGGCTGGAAGAAAGCATTGCTGCAAAAAATGTAGTTCCAGAGGAAAATAAAGGCTTAGGCAGAAACTGGGATATTTTGATAAAGAGTCTGGCAGCCATTTGCCCACAGCCCAAATGCTTTCCTGATGCTAAGTTGAAAAGCAATGGACTAATGCCTTTGGCAGAGGATATTTCAAGACAGCCTAATGTAGAAATGGTGGCATAGCTATTAATGGTGAATATTGTACACATCTACAGTGAAGAAGAGCAGAGGGGGCAGAAAGAAATGCATAATGTACAGTTTGGATCTGAAAACCCCACTAGGAAGATTAAAGGTGGGGCCAAGGCTTGTGAAGGAGAGGTTCCTTTTAATAAGGAGATTAAGGCCGGGCGTGGTGGTGCACGCCTTTAATCCTAGCACTTGGGAGGCAGAGGCAGGCGGATCTCTGTGAGTTCAAGGCCAGCCTGGTCTACAGAGCGAGTTCCAGGACAGCTGGGGCTACAAGGAGACCCTGTCTCAAAAAGACCAAAAAAAAAATAATAATAATAAGGAGATTAAAGTGGGGCTGGAGAGATGGCCTAGCGGTTAAGAGCGCCGACCGCTCTTACAGAGGACCCGGGTTCGATCCCCAGCACCCACATGGCGGCTGAGAACCGTCTGAAACTCCAATTCCAGGAGAACTCCAGTTCCAGGGGAATCCGAGACCCGCTTCTGACCTCCGCGGCATTGCACGACACGAGTGCACAAACCTGCATGCAGACAGTACATTCATACACATACAGAAATAAATAAAATTAATAAAAAAAANGGCAGGACTGAAGTATGGATACACACAGGAGTAGGTCAGCAGCAGGAGCGGGCACACACACAAGACAGCACACCCTCCCATTGGCCATTGTAATTGTTGACCATGGTGCAACCAACATTCATTGCAGATCAGTACACTTTCATACACAAAATAATAATTTTTTAAAAAATAAATGGAGTAATTGATCTAGCTGTTGCTAAATAGTATGAAAGTATTGACTTAATAAATATTTATGCCTAATCAAAGTTTTAACTTAAGAACATTGTAGATTTTTGCTAAATGTTAGCACACTTTATTAAAAGTCATTCATTACGAGCGCTGGGCATTTGGCACACCACCTTTATCCCAGCCTGGGGCGAGTCAGGTGGATTTTGTAGTTCAAGGCCAGCTGAATCTAAAGTGGTTCCCAGACAGCAGGAGCTACAGGGAGAAACCATGTCAAAAAGGAAAATAACAAAAGGATAATACTGATGATGAATGAAACTGACTTTCTGAGTGTTCAATAATCGTTTCTAGAGTTCATTCTTCTGCTGTGGTCTCTCTAAATTATCATAATATTGATTTGAAATATTGCATTTTAAAAATGTTTGCCATTTCTATGCTTACTTTCAATAGTTAGGGACCTATTTCTTATTTTTAAACGAAAATTTCTACCTCCAAACATGATCAATAATGCCAGTTTGGGACAACATTGCGTAAATAAGGCATTACACCTTATAAGTCAAAATTTCTTAATAGTTATGCATTTCATTAGACAGATATCTTGTTAGCTTTAACTAAAGAAATAAATATAATTGTTTTGAAGATTTAAAAAAAACAAAAACAAAAAAAAAAAAACACCACTTTTATTTACAGCTAAACCCAGACAAAATTAAGCTAAATGTGCCACTCCACTACCTTGGATACTGATCGTCACTCCTTTCTTTTTTTCACTAAGCTTCATAAATAATAATCATCTATTTCAAAAAGGGTAACACTGTATTCTCCAAAACAGACATAGGAAACATCAGTTGGCTTCACCCTTCCCTTGGAATTCCCAGCATGGCTTTCTCTCTCGTTTTAAAGGAGACACTGATATACATTCACTCCTAAAACAATTATAGCTAGAAGCTAAACTTAAAACAACTTTCTCACAGATGCTCAGTTTTACTTATTTATGTTTTTAATACTATCCTTTCATTCACAGCAGTCACTGGACAATTAACTCCTTTTTAAAGAATATTAGAGTCAGGTCTAGAGAGATGGCATGTTAGTTAATATGCTAATTTTAATTTTTGTTAATTTTTTATTCTGTATGTATGAATGTAATGTCTGCATGCAAGCTGTGCACCTGTGTCGTGCAATGGCAGGTCAAAAGAGGGTGTCGGATTCCCTTGGAACTGGTTTCTCGTGAATGTGAGTTCTAGACGGTTCTCAGCTGCCCATATGGGGCTGGGGAGCGAGCCCGGTCCTCTGCAAGAGCAGTCAATGCTCTTAACCGCTAGGTCACTCTCCCAGCCCGCTAATTTTAGAATGTGAGAACCTCCACACTGATTTTCAAGTGGCTACACCAGTTTAAATTACTCCCCCAAACAAACAAGGTAGAAATATACTTCTTTCCCATCTCTTGCCCCAAATATCTTATCTTTTTCTTTTTTTTTCTTTTTCTTTTTAATAGATATATAGATATATTATTATATTAATCTTATATATATATATTACAAGATTATCAAATCTAGACCCTGTGTCCCCACCCCACCCCCTTTCACCCCACCCCTAGAGCCCATGGTTCCGCCAAACCATGCTCTTTCATTTTTCTAGTCTTCTCAAGATTCTCTCCATGTGGAAGTTGACTGTTTTTTGAGCAGAAGTTCACTGCTTCAGTCAGTTTTTTGATGCGTTCTTTGTTGTTTTGTGTTGTTGTTGTTGTTGTTGTGTTTCCAATATGCAGGTCATCTCCGCAACACTTGGACAAAACTCAAGGGGCCATGCACAAAGAATACTTACAACTAGTAAACTGGCACTAGGATCCACAGATGAGGGGTAACATTTGTCGTTTGTTTTTCTGGGACTGTGTACTTCACTCAGCATGACGTCCTCTAGCTCCAGCCATTTCCTGCAACGCTCATGATGTCATCTTTCTTTACTGCTCATAGAACTCCATGTGTAGATGTACCACATTTTCTCTATCCACTCATCAGTTGAGGGCATTTGGGTTGGTTCCAGCTCCTTGCTATTGTGAAGAGAGCTGAATAAAACATGGCTGTGCATCTTATCTCTGCAGTGGGGTGCCTCTGAGGGTGCATGCCTAGGGTGGTATGGTGGGTCAGGTGGCAAGTTCATTCCAAGTCTTCCAAGGGTTCTCACACTGCTTTCCATAGTGGCTGCACGAGTTTACATTCCCCACCAGCGTGGATGAGTGTTCCCTTTCCCCACAAACCTCTCCCGCACTTGTATCATTTGTTTTCTTGATCCTAGGCAGTCTTTTGGAGTAAGATGATATCTTAAAGTGGTTTTGATTTGCATTTCCTTAATGATTAGTGATTTTGAACACTTCTTAAGTGTTTCTCAGCCATCTCTAATTCCTCACTTGTGAAGTCTCTGTTCGGCTCTTTGCTCCATCTATTGAGTGGTCATTTGTTTTCTATTTCTTCTTTGATTTTTGAGTAGTTTATATATTCTGGAAATCAATGCTTTGTCAGATGTTTCTGTGGTGAGGTTCCTCCCATCTGCGGGATTTCTCTTCACTTCCTTGATTGTTTCTTTTGATGTACAGAAGCTTTTGGTTTAATTGGTCCCATTTGTTCAATGTTCAATCTTATATCTTGCACAGCTGCTGTCTGATTTAGGAAGTTTTTTCCTACGCCTATGTCTTGTAGTCTGCTGCCAACTTTTTTCTTCTATTGCCTTCGAGTTTGGAGTTTCACGTTGGGTCTGTGATCCATCTGGAGTTGACTTTTGTACAGGGTGAGGGTATAGGGTTTAATTTCTTTCTTCTACAAGTGGTGATCCCGTTTTGCCAATACCACTTGCTGAAGATGCTGTCTTTTCTCTGTTTGTCTTCTTGGCCCTTGTCAAATATATGAGTGGCTGAAATTGTATTGTGCTCAAGTTTGGAACTTCACTTTTGTTCTTTGGTCAACGGCTGTTTTTGTGCCAGTACCAGGCCATTTTATGACTGTAGCCTGTAGTATTGTTTGAAGTCTGGTATAGGAGATACGCCTGTTTGCTCTTTACCAGGATTGTTTTGGCTATTTCAGGTCTTCTTTTTCCAAAATAATTAAGGATTATTTTTCCTAAGCCTGTGAAGAAACTTTGGGGTTTAATTGGTATGCATAAATCTTACAAAGTTGGGTAAGATGGATTTTACAATGTTATTTTTCCCAATCCATGAGCATGGGAGGTTTTTTCTATCTTTTTGATGTCTTCTTCAATTTCTTTCCTTAAGGGTTTAAATTTTTGTTTAGAGAATCTTTTGGTGTCTTTGGTTAGGTTTGTTCCTAGGTTTTTATTGCTTTTGAGGCTATGTGAGTGGGAAGGTCTCCTGAATTCTTCTCCAGTTGTTTGTTGTTTGGTGTAAAGAAAGGCCACTGATTTTTTTAGGTTAACTTTGATCCTGCCACTTTGCTGAAGCTGTTAATCATTTCTAGTAGTTTTCTGGTGGGAGTTTTGAGCATCCCTTAAGTAACAATCATATCATCCGCAAATAGGGATAGCTGACTTCCTCTTTCCTAGTACTCCTTTAATTTCCTTTCTTGCCTTATTGCTCTAGCAAGTTTTCAAGCATATATTGAAGAGGAGTGGTACAGGGGCAGCCTTGCTGAGTCCCACCTTTAAAGAAATGTTTCTGTGTTTCCCATTAGGAGATATTGGCTGTGGGTTTCTGTTATATGGCTTTGATTACATTGAGGAATGATCCCTCTAATCTAATTCCCTCTAGGGCTTTAAGCATGAAGGGTGCTGGATTTTGTCAAAGACTTTTTCCACGTCAATTGAGAGGATGGTGGTGGTTTTTTTCTTTCAGTCCATTATATGCTTCATGATTTTTTGATTTTTTGTTGTTGAACCATCCCTGGAATTCTGGTATGAATCCAACTTGGTCCTGATGGATGATCTTCTTGATTTGGGTCTATATGCGTATTGCCAGAATCCTGTTTGAATTTTGGCATCTGTGTTCTCAGGGAGATGGTCTTAGTTCTCCTTTTTGGTTGTATCTTTGCCTGGTTTTGGTAATAGAGTGATGCTGGCTTCTAGAAGGAATTGTGGGAGAATTCCCTCTGTATCCTTCTAAAAATTTCATAATAATGTTGTAGGTCTTTTGAAATTTTTATAGAATTCTCCATGAAACCGTCTCGGGCCTGGCTTTTTTTAGTTGGGAGGTTTCTTTTACAGCTTCAATTTCTTCACATATTAGGGTCTGTTTAAGCGTGATCTCTTCTGTGGTTGAGCATTTGGTGATTCCCAGGATTTGAGTATTCATCCCTTTCTTCTAGGTTTTCTAAACTTAGTAGAGTATGGGTTTTGTGTATTCGCTTAATGTTTTCTGGATCTTTTCTTGTCCGTTGTGTTATATTCCCTTTTCATCATGGATTATTTGATTTGGAGTTGTTCCTTCTTTCTTTTGTTCACCAGCTAGAGGTCTGTCTATCTTTTATTTTTTTTTTTTTTTTTTTTTTATTCATGATTTTTTTTTTTGTATTGTTTCTTTGTTCTATTTCATGATTTCTGCTCTGAGTTTTGTTATTTCTTCCTGTCTGTTTCGTTTAGGGTTCATCTGTTGTTGCTATCTACGTGCTTTTAGTGCAGTGTTAGATCATTCACCTGTGCCTTTCTGTTTTTCTAATGTAGGCACCAGGGCTATAAACTTCCCTCTAGTGACTGTTTTAAGGTATCCCCTAGGTTTTGTTGTGTTGTATTCATTGTCATTCAGTTCCACGAATGCTTTTATTTCTTTATCTCTTCCTTGTCCATTCATTATTCAAGATGTGTTGTTTAGTCTCCATGTGTTCTTGTAGGCAGTAGGACTTATCCTGTTTTGATGTTGAGCTTTATTGCACTGTGGTCTGATAATAGCATGAAATTATTTCAATCTTTTTGTATTTGTGCAGGTTTCTTCTGTGTTCCCAGTATGTGGTCGATTTTGGAGAATGTTCCATGGGGTGAGTAGAAAGTGTATTCTCGTATTAGGATGGATGTTTGGTAGGGTCCATGAGGTCCATTTGGTGTATCATATTGTTCGTTCAGATGTTCTCTCTGTTTATTCTTTTCCTGTTTACCTGTCCAAAGGTATTGAAGTCCCCTACTCTGAGTGTACTGGGTTAGTGTGTGACTTGTGGTCCTGGAGATTGTCTTATTAAAGTTTGGTGCACCAGAGTTTGGGGCATATATATTCATAATTGTGAAATCTTCTTGGCGAATTGTTCCTTTGATAAATATGTAATGGCCTTCTTTGTCTCTTCTGATTTCTTTTACTTTGAAGTCTATTTTGTCTGATATTAAATGCACAACCCTGCTTTCTTTTTGGTACCATTTTGCTTGGATATTTTTTTCCATCCTTTCAATTTAAGGTGGTGCTGTCCTTGAAGGTAAGAGTGTTTCTTGCAGACAGCATATCGATGGGTCTGTTTCCTAATCCAATCTCTCCCGTCTATGTCTTTTGATTGGGGATTTAGCCATTAATTTTAGGTTATGACTGATAGGTTTGTGTTGCTTCCTTTTGCCTTATCCATTTGCAGTTTTTGGTTTAGGTTTCTACTTCTGCAGTTATGCTTTATTTATTTCTCTTTCTAGTGCCTGGGCTGGTTGCTCCTTTCTTCTGTCCTTTGAATTGCTTCAAGTATTCTCTGAAGGGTTGGTTTTCCCAACATATATTCTTTCTTGTTTATGTCATGGAAGGTTTTTCTCTCTCCTTCAACTATAATCAACCTTTTGCTGGGTATAGTTAACTGGGTTGGCATCTATTGTCCTTTAACACTGGGAATGCTTTGCTCCACCGTTCTTCTTGCTTTCATGTTTGCATTGAGAAGTCAGTTGTAATTCTGATAGGTTTCCCCTTATAGGTCACTTGTTGTTTTTCTCTTGTGGTTTTAAGAATTTTGTCTTTGTTTTCGGTGTCTAGCATTTTAACTATGATGTGGTGTGGAGAGTTTCTTTTCTGATCTTGTCTGTTTGGAGTTCTATGTGCTTCTTGTATTTGTATTGGTTTGTCCTTTTTTAGTTTGGGGAAATTTTCATCTATTATTCTGTTGAAGATCTGATCAATACCATTCTCTTAGGATTCTTCTCCTTCCTCTATTCCTATGCTGTGGAGGTTTGATCTTTTCATATTGTCCCACAGTTCCTGGTTGTTCCACTTTTATGTATTTTTAAATTTTTCATAATGTTTCCTTGAGGTTTTTAGTTGTTCTGTGTTATCTTCCAGGTCTTATATTCTTTGTTCTGCTTCCTCCATTCTGCTTCTGAGGCTTTTTTCATTCCTTTCCTCTTGATTGGATGAGTGTTTGATTTTCTTTTTCATTTTCTCTTCTGATTTCTTTAGTATTTCTACTTCCGTTTGAAGCTTCTCAATCTCTTCTTGTAGCTCTTTGCTTCTCTGGTTGGTTTCCTTATCTTTTTCAGCATGGGATCTTTTCAGTGTTTCCACTTCCTTATGGAGTTTTTCATTCTCTCTCTTTAGGTCCTTCTTGAGTTCTTCATTCTCTTTTCTTAATTCTTTGATTTGCTCTTTATAATCTAAGTATGTTCACAGTTGTGTTTCTGATATCTGTGTCCTGGGCCATCCCCAGGGGGATCCCACTGTAGGAATCTTCCACAGGGTTAGTAGAGCTTGGTGTGAGATTATCCTGCACCTTTCCCATGTTGTCTCTTCTTCGTGTTCCTGGCGTATGGTCTTCTCCTTGCCTGTATTCCAATGTGAGTCCCAAATTCCTCTTCACTGTGTTGAAGGCTTGCTTTGCTTGCCTTTGTAATGCCAGTGTGTGTGTGGGGGGTGCTCTTTAGCCCATGCTCTGGTACCTGTGCTTCAGGTGATCTTGGGAGATCTTTGATCTCAAGACTCACACAAACTCACCTTTTATACCAGCTGGGAGGATAACTCCTCCCCCACTGCCACAAAAGCCAATCAAGCCAAAGACAACTAGATTAACTAGATTAAATCAAACAACAATCTGCCTTGCTGAAGCACCAAGTTCCTACCTACCTGTGCTTCAGTTGGTCTTGGGAGATCTCTTCCAAATTCTTTTCTTTAATGATAATCACCCTGACTTGGGTGAGATGAAACTTCAGCAAGTTTTAATTTGCATTGGCTGTTTATACTTCTTCTGTTTGTTTTATTTATTATTACTTTTGTTTTATGTGTGTGAGTATATGGCCTCCGTGTATGTAAGTGCACCATATCATACAA
The DNA here is from genome assembly GCA_009823505.1 of Rhizomys pruinosus. NCBI lineage: Eukaryota > Metazoa > Chordata > Mammalia > Rodentia > Spalacidae > Rhizomys > Rhizomys pruinosus. Next base: position 2,820,889 of record VZQC01007342.1, on the reverse strand, counting down.
TGTCAGTAGAGGTCAGAAGAAGACACCAGATCCTCTGGAACTGGAATTACAGACAGTTGTAAGCTGCCATGTGGGTGCTGGGATTCAAGCCCAGGTCCTCTGTAGGAACAGCCAGTGCTCTTAACCATTGAGCCATCTCTTTAGGCCCTATTTATATTTCTTACCTTCTTAAGTATTTTATTTATTTATTTATTTATTTATTTATTTATTTATTTAGTCTTTTTTGAGACTAGGTCTCCCTGTAACAGCCCCAGCTGTCCTGGAACTCACTCTGTAGACCAGGCTGGCCTTGAACTCACAAAGATCTGCCTGCCTCTGCATCCCGAATGCTAGGATTAAAGGTGTGCTCCACCATGCCCAGCTTCTATTTATTTATTTTTTGCCCATTCGTTGATTGAATGATTTATGATCTTCGTGTTAAATTATTGGAGTACTTTATATTTTTAAGAATCATTTATTTCTTTTATTTGTGTACATATGTACATATGCATGCATGCACATGCTCTTGGAGGCCATAAGGAGTCGGAGTCCCTGACAGTAGAATTAAAAGGGGTTGGTTGCAAGCTGCCTTGTGTGGCTTCTGAGAAATGAACCAGGGCTTCTGAAAGAGCAGTAAGTGTTTTTACCATTGAGCCATCTCTACAGTACTATATTTACTATGGATATTAATTCACTGATGTATAAATGGCAACAATTATTTTCCATTTTGTAAACTAGACTATCTTTTCACTCTGGTAATTATTTCCTTTTTCTGTATTTTTTTTTAATTTTGTGTATGCTACTTCTCAGTTCTTTCAAACATTTCCTGTGATTTTAGATTCTTTTTCAGAAAGTCCTTGCCTATGCACACATTTTAGTGTATAATTAATATTTTCTCTGTTTCAGTTTCAACTTTTAAATTATGGTCTGCCATCCATTTTGAACTGATTTTTGTGCATAGTGCTGGCTAAAATTCTAGTTTCATTCTTGTTTTCCTAGCACTATTTTATTAAAGAGGGTGTCCTTTTCCCATTGTATGTTTTTGACTCCTTTGTCAAAAATTGGGTGGCTTAAGCTGTGTGGATACAATGAAGAAATCAAACCAACAGTGGGTGTGGTGGTGCATGCCTTTAATCCCAGCATTAGGAGCCAGAGATGGAGGCCAGCCTTGTCTATATAGCAAGTTCCAGGCCAGCTGCAGCTACAGGGAAACAATGCCTCAAAAGAAAAACAAAATCAAGCTTATGAATACATAGATAGACGAAGCTAAAATGAAAACTGAAGGGACAATCTAGTTAATGAAATTATCGCAGAAAGTTTCCAAAATCTAGAAAAAGATGTTTGGCTATTATTGACCTGTTTTACAATTTTCTTGAAGAGACCATTCACATCTTTGATTGGATTTACTCCATTATGAAAGGTCTTTCCTGATTTTTTTCTCTGCAAGCTTGTCAATGGTAGGTGTATAGAAAGGCCACAGATTCCTGTACGTTGACTTTGTAACCCACTACCTTTGGGATAATGGTCAGGCTCAGTTGTTTTTAATTTCCTTGATCTTGTTACCTCTATCCCTGATATCTTCTCTGGTTGAGTCTATAGAACATGCTTTCCATTGTGGTTTTTATTTAAATTACTGAGTTTTTTCAACTCTCACATCTCAGTTTTCTTTATGAACAACTTAATTTCTTTGCTGAATTTTTCTTTATGTTGCCGACCTTTTCGTGCATTTGCAGATTTCCTCACATATTTTGATGCTTTTTTCCTGTGTGTTGCTCACGTTCCTCTCCAGGTACTGTAGGGATACATTCTAGATTTTCTATTCTTTTTAAAATTTTTTTAAATTTTATTTATTTCTGTATGTGTATGAATGTACTGTCTGCATGCAGATTTGTGCACCCATATCATGCATAGATTTTCTATTCTATTCCACTGGTTTATAATTTTTTGTTCTCTCTCCTATTTCTTTGGTCTACAATACCATACAGCTTTTGTAATTGTGCCGCTGTAGCATAATTTGTGATTAACATTGTGATACCTTTAGTTTTACTCTGTTTTTATGATTCCTTTGTCAAGTATTTTGTACTTGTGTATGAATTTAAGTATTGTTTTTTTCCTAGTTCTGTGAAAAATGTCATTGGAATTTTTATATGAATTTTATTAAATCTATAAATCACTTCCAATAATGCATCCATTTTCACAAAATAAATTCTGCCAGCCCATCGACATGGCAAATATTCATCTGTCTATTTGTGTGCTCTTTGAGGCCTTTGATCATTTTTACTACTAAATTTTAAAAATTTATTTTATTTTATTTTATTTATTTATTTATTTATTTATTTGTATGAATGTATTGTCTGCATGTAGGTCTGTGCACCCATGTCGTGCAATGCCACGAAGGTCAGAAGAGGGCGTCAAATTCCCCTGGAACTGGAGTTCTGGAATTGGAGGTTCTCAGCCGCCATGTGGGTGCTGGGGATCGAACCTGGGTCCTCTGCAAGAGCAGTCAGCGCTCTTAACCGCTAGGCTATGTCTCCAGCCCTGCTAAATTTTTTTTAAATCTTCATCTGGTATTTTATCTCTGTCAGTGATTTTGAATTCAGTAGTTGACAAGTTGGGAGCTTTTAGAAAAGTCCTATTGCTTGACTTTTCCATGTGTCTTTTGTTTCTGTGTTACAATTTCTACATCTGTTAGCTTGAATATCTCTTAGTTTCATTGGTGGATCTTGTTGACAATTCTTTTCTTGAGTGTTCTATCCCCACAGAGGAAAAGGCAAACTACTGTGACTGCAGCCGTGTCAAACCACACAAGTCTCAGAAGTACAGACCCTTGAATATCAATTAAAACCCACTAATGTAATACCAATGACCACTGAGAAAGTGTAAAATGAAGGCAGAATGTGCTATGAAGCTAAAAATTACTTCAGGTAAATGTGGAAACAGTAAATTAATAAGATAATGGAAAGGCAGGGAACGGGGAAAAGTAGAAGAGGTGGAAGGCTTGATAAAGGGAAGGAAAGAGAAAAGGAGTGAAGAATATTATGGAGAGGAACAAAAAAGATGAAAAGAGTAGAAAAAGACTTTAATTTCCAACACTGAGAAAGTACAGAAACATAATTATATAAATATAAAAAGGGAAATAAAAATGGAAAGATGAGTTAAATTAATAATTGCAAAGCCAAAATACTATTAAAAGTATAGTAGAAAGAGAGAAAAATGAATACAACTAGAAGAAAAAGGAAACATGAAAAGCTGTCAGAAAATATTAAAAATGCATAAAATTATATGCACATTTAAAGAGAAATAAAATTTTAAAAATTTAAAATAAAATAAAGTTCATCTGGAGACACGAAGCAAACACTATAGACCATATTAGAAGATGGATGCATGGATAAATAGATGGATAGATAGATGATGATGATGAAGATAGATAGATAGATAGATAGATAGATAGATAGATAGAACTATAGATATAGATAGGAGAGCATATTGGGACCAGTGCTAGTTGGGAGGTGCAGATAGAGAAGGGGATCTAAATACCATCAAACTATATGATATAAAAATTCAATAAAAATAAAAAATTTAAAATTTAAGTATAATAAAGGAAAAATACTTTTAAAGTATAGTGAAAATAAAAAGGATGAGGCAAAATGAAAAAAAAAAAAACAGAAAAGTTAAATGAAGCATCTGGGGAGCTTCTTCCTGGGTCTTCAAAAATTGGAGAGTACCAATCATTCACATGGTGGGAGAAGGTCAGTTGAACCTGTGGTCAGTTATCTTTCCTGTGGTTTATACTGGTTTTGAGCCTGTGTTGCACAAGTGTCCAGTGTCTACCAGATGTCTTTATTTTAATAACATCTTTTGTGTGTACTGGAGACCTTTGCTGGCCACATGTGGCTTTTCAGTCTGTGTGCAAGTTCTCCCCCTCATCTGAGATTCCCATATCCTAACCCATGGAATAGCTAATATTCTGAATTGGGTGATTTCTCCTGGTTGCATTGCTAGTTGAGAAGCAACCACAACACCGAGGTGAGTACAGGTCCTTTCAAAACCTCCTAAGTAGTAAGTGCCTGCTTGTGGGATTCTGTTGCAAATGTAAAATACATCAATGGGGCCTGAGTATCCTCAGGTTCTGCTGTAGAGAGCATCAGCTAGGTGGCTCCAGAGGGCGATGTGCCCACTGAGCAGCCAGCACCTCTCTGCTTGTTAGTTCTGGTCCTGCTCTCTCCCACTGCTTCTGAGGGCTGCCTCTCACCATGGGTCCAGTACAGGTTAAAGTCAGGGCCCCCCTGACTTGGAGTTGTTCGGTGGTTTCAGGCCCCCAAGATAACTGAGTTTTAAATATTCTCTCTCAAGATGGTGCATGGCTACTGCTATCCAAGGCATACACAGAGGCACCATGAGATTCTTCTGTGCTGTTGGACTGTGTGCTGGAGCGATCACTGTGCCACCAAAACCTGAAAATGGATATGAATCCTGTGAGGCTGGTGGGCTTGTCCTGGGGTGGGACTGCCAGCTTCTTTTCAGTGGGGCCACCTGTACCACCTTCTTGAGGAAGTGTCTGGTTCCTCATCCCCTGCGGTGACTGGAGCCCTATTAGGCTTGGCATTCACAGCCTTGCTTATCTTTGTCTCAGCACTTTTAGCTGTCCTAGCACTGCCTCTGTGAATTTCTGAAACTCTTTCCCCCTCCTCCCCACTTTTAAAACTATTTTTTAATTTTTTTTTTATTTTTTTAATTTTTTTATTTTTACTTTTTACCTTTTGGTCATAATTTTTTAAATGCTCTTATTGATGTTTTGTGTTTTTCAGACATCATTTCTCAATTCGGGTTTCTTTTTCCCCTTTCCCTTTCCTCCACCCCACCCCAGATCACGACGCATTCTGCCATAACTGTCCTGCATCTTTCGCTCAGACTTTTTTATGTTTAGGAATTCACATTTTCCTCCTTTAATTTTATATTACTCAAAAATATGAATACATACTTTCCACCCATATACAGTAATTACAGAGTCTGAAAGTAAGTAGTGGATCGATTCTAGAGCCAATTAAGAGATTTACATTGTAACAACATAGTGGCTTTCAGATAAACAGAAATAAAAATATAATATTTTTATTTTATGTGTATGAATGTATTGCCTACGTGTGTGTAAGTATACTTGTGTCATGCGATATCCTCTGAGGTCAGAAGATGGCCTTGGATACTCTGGAACTGGAGTTAGGACAGTTGTCAGGCACCATGTGGATGCTGGGAAACGAACCCAGGTTCCCTATAAGAGCAGTCATTGCTCTTAACACCTGAGCCAACTGCCAACTCTTTGGCCCTTCCCCCTTTTTTACAGATTTATTTTTAATTATGTGTACTGGTGTGTGTGTGTGTGTGTGTGTGTGTGTGTGTGTGTGTGTGTACGCATGATTGCAAGTGTCCCTCAGACAACAGAAGAGCTTATAGAATCCCCTGGACCTGGAGACACAGGCAGCCATGAGCAGCCGGAATGGGTTCTGGGACCTGAACTCCAGTCCTCGGAAAGGGCAGCAAATACTCTTAACCACTTACCCATCTTTCCCACCCAGTGTTCCTCCTTTTGGACTTTTCTTTTTTTCCCCCTTTTTGAATATTCAAGGTTTTATTATATTTAAAGACCACACCTGTTTTTAAATTTTTTTATTTATTTTATTATGTGTATGAATGTACTGTCTGCATGTAAGTCTGTGCACCCGTGTCATGCAATGCCGCGGAGGTCAGAAGACGGTGTCGGATTCCCCTGGAACTGGATGGAGTTAAAGAGGGCTCTCAACCGCCACGTGGGTGCTGAACCCGGGTCCTCTGTAAGAGCAGTTGGCGCTCTTAACCACTAAGCCATCTCTCCAGCCCCAAGACCACACCTTTAAAAACATTCTTAGTTGTTCATTACTTGCTAATTTCATCATAAAATGTTTATTTATTAGTTGTTTTATGTAGCGCTTCCTACTGTAGGATAATAATGGCTCGAAAATCTCCAACAGTCAATACAGAAGTTTGCCTGACATTTTCTTTTGCACGTTTTTATTTTAGCAACACCCCCCTCCCCCAACACTACGCAGCCCTGATTGGCCTGGAACTCACTATGTAGACTAGGCTGCCGGCCTCACTGTTCTGAGTGCTGGGATTAAAGGCATGTTCACCATGCCTGGCTCTGTGTGACTTTTTCAGTTCATTGCGTATTGTACAGCTGGCATTTTGTAAGGCAAATCTTAGCCAATAATGGTGTTTATTCCTCAGATTGTCTACATGTTATATGCTAGATAATATGATTATTTTTATTTTTTGATTTTTATTTTCCATAAAAGTGGGTATAAATTATTCACAATTCTTTTTACTTCTTAATAAATTTTTGCTAATTTCATACAATATGTTTTATCACATTTGGATCCCTCCCCTAATTTACACCCTTCTAGTAGTTCCACCATGGGATTTCATGTATTCTGACTCATAGATTAAAACCTATCGAGTCAAGTTTGTATCTGAAAACATCCTTCAGTGTGTCTGTGTCCATGGGAGCCTCTTTAACCTATCTAGCATCACAATCTTAAAGATAACTGACTCTTCCTATTCTAGGAGCAGTTACTATTAGTTCCTCAGCTAAGTTTAGGACTCCTTATCCACTTGTCCACTGCTGTGGTGGGATTTTATCTGACTTAAGCTTACACGGTTCTTGCTCGTGCTGTTTCCATTGCTGTAAATTCGTTTGAGTAACTTCCCGGCTGTCTGGGAAATTGTTTCCTTTTGGTCATTCACTACTCCTGCTCTTAGAATCTTTCCACCCCTAAATCTCAATGGCAGAGGTTTGATATAAGTATCCTTTTCTGGGATTAACACTGTGAAGTCTCTTATTCTCTATATTTTTGCCAGTTGTGGGTTTCTGGGTTCGTTGCTATCTATTGTATGAGGAGGTTCTACTGATGAGAGTTGAGACACAAAGACCAGCTCTTACTGGATCAGAGGATACTATGCAGACTTTCAAGTGAGAAAACCAATCAGTGATCCCACCCAGCTGTAAAGTCTATGAAGCCCAGCAATGACAAGCCCAGCAAATAATTTTGACTGTTGCAGTAGGGACACTTTTATCTCTGGGCCAATCAAGAGCTGTCTAAGTGAACTTAAGACCCCTCAGTGGGAGGGAACTCATGTAATACTGGAAACATTGCCAAATACACATGGCTACAGAGGTTATAGAGAAAAACCCATTTGTATCACATCTCTATATCAACATAATTTCTTACTGCATTCTAAATATGTAACCTTATATTTACAGACAATTGTGCCTCTCACCAGTCATCAAAGAAGCTTGTTTTTGCAGCAGATGGAGACTATTACAAAGTTCTACAACTGGCTGGTCAAACACAGAAAAAGTGTCTGTGAAGTCCCCAGCCCTAAGTGACACATCTACACCTAAGGCTCAGGGGCCATAGCAGAACAGGGGGGCGGAGAGAATATTAATGAACTCATTAGTTCTTGTTCTGAGTCTTATCCTTAAATGGGTCACACAGAGAGAGCTCCCAGTTCACTGTCTTATGCAGAATTCACAATCTAAGTTCTTGAAAGGAATTTTAGTATGCTTAGGAGCAGATGAAACTGCTTGAAAGGAAATGTCTGCTACATTTCAAGGAAACCTAATGGATACACTATGAATCACTCCAATGCCTTAACAGCTCAGTGATTAAAGATCTAAGCTCCTCTTTTTTTTTTTTTTTATTTTTTTATTTATTATTATTTCTGTATGTGTATCAATGTACTGTCTGCATGCAGGTCTGTGCACCCATGTTGTGCAATGCCGCGGAGGTCAGAAGAGGGTCTCGGATTCCCCTGGAGCTGGAGTTCTCCTGGAACTGGAGTTTCAGACGGCTCTCGGCCGCCATAAATGCCCTAAGTAGAAAAGGACTAGCCATGGAAATGTGCCGCTCTCTTAAACGGACTTCAGCTGTCATCAGGAAGCGTAATGGGAGACAAGTGTCAGAGAAAAAGCTCCCAGAGTGAGGGATCTGTTTAGAGAAAATGAAAAATAATAAACTTCTCTTGAAGAAATTAGGAAAAAAGTTTAACTGTGGAATGCCCCCCCCCCGTTTTTTTGGTATTTTTGAGACAGGGTCTCCCTTTTAGTCCCAGCTGGCCTGGAGCTCGCTCTGTAGACCAGGCTGGCCTTGAACTCACAGAGATTCACTTGCCTTTGCCTCACAAGTGCTGGGATTAAAGGTGTGGGCCCCCACACCTGGCTCCCATTTTTTAAGGTGAAATGAGACTTCACATATTTTTGTTTATGAGATGAAGACTCATGTCTGAAAACTCACAGTACAGCTAAGATTGACTTTGAACTCCTGATTCTGTTGCCTAAGGCCCCTGAGTATTTTGATTATAAGCATGTGCCACTCTTCCTGGCTCACTTTATATTTTTTAGTATTTCATTTATTATCTTTATTTTATGTGTAGGAGTGTTTTGCTTGCGTGTATATGTAACTGTATCACACATGTGCAATGCCTGCAGAGGCCAGAAGAGGATATCAGATCCCCTGGTACTGGAGTTATGGACAGTTGTTAGTCACCATATGGGTGCTAGGAATCAAACCCAGGTCCTCTGGAAGAACAGCAAGTGTTCCGAGTGATCTCTCCAGCCCCCACTTTTTATTTATTTATTTATTTATTTATTTATTTGTTTGTTTGTTTAGTCTTTTGGGGACAGGGTTTCCCTGTAGTCCCAGCTGCCTGGAACTCACTATGTGGACCAGGCTTGCCTTAAACTCACAGAGATCCACCTGCCTCTACCTCTTGACTAATAGGATTTTCATCTTTGCTATGAACGATTAACTGTTGTAGTATTTTACTATTTTGTTTGTCTGAATGGAAGTTTTAGCTGAAGTCGTTCCATTCCTGTTCCAGTGTTTGCTGTATGGACATAAGCAGGGTCTTTATTTTTATGTGTCAAATTCTGAAAGTTCACTGAAAACAGCATTCAGTATCTCCTGAATAGACAGAAAGAAGAAATATAACATGAAGATCATAAATAAAGGGACAGGACTTTGGGTGTTTCTCTTGACATAGACTAGACTATATTTTATTATGTAGGAGGAAAAGTAATGTAGGTTTTTGGTGCTCACAATAGTGTAATGTTATACACTGGAACATAGACTTGCTATTACTTTCTGGTACAGAGAAATGCAGCAGAACTGAGCAAATACTTTCAGGTGTAACTTAACCAAACTACCTACACCTTGTCTTTCATGTTCTTTCTCCTTCTATACTTCATCTAAGAAGCTCAGAAATGGGGGCTGGAGAGATGGCTTGGTAGCTAAAAGCACTGGCTGCTCTTGCAGAGGACCGGGGTTCGATTCCCAGCACCCACATGGTGGTTAACAACAGTCTGTAACTCCAGCCCCAGGGGATCTGACACCCTCTTCTGACCTATGTGGGCATTGCAGGGCACAAGCGCTCTTATACACATCCAGGCAATACACACATACACATAAAATAATAATAATAATTAAAAAGAAGCTCATAAATGAATAGCAAGTCTTGTATGTTGACGATGCCAAAGGTTGTGAGGAATGTGAGCGTAGGACAGGTAGGAAGGAGTAAAAGAACTGAATTTACCTTTCTATTAGAAAAAGGAAACAATAGCCAGGCATGGTGGCACACACCTTTAATCCCAGCACTCAGGAGGCAAAGGCAGGTGGATCTCTGTGAGTTCAAGGCCAGCCTGGTCTACAGAGTGAGCTCCAGGCCAGCTGGGACTAAAGGGAGACCCTGTCTCAAAGAGACCAAAAAAAATAAAAAATAAAAAATAAAGAAAAAAAGAAACAAGCTGAAAAACATACTTGAAGAATGGATTTCCAAGCAGTGGGTACAGATATCAAGCTGTGAAGCTAGAGATCCTGGGAACAGTGAGAAAGGTGAGACCTGCACCAGCCCCAGCTTCTTGCTGGTTTCCGGCTCGAGGAGAGGAAGCCCAGGCAGATTCCAGAACATTCTCTACTTTGAGGAGTCAGAGAAATCAAAGCAGCTAGAGTTCACCACGCAGAGTAGCAGAAAGCAAAGAACTACACAGAGACTGCTGGGAAGATATGCAGAGTACATAAGTTTGTGTCCCTTTATTGTTCAGCAAAATATTGCTCAGCAAATATATGTAAGGGAACTCCCTTAGCCTGAAAAATAAACCATCTAAAGGGAGCAATACCAGAAGCACAAACATATATGCAGTTATAGTCAGTGTATTTTCCCACCAGGTAGCCTAGAAAATGTTATAGTCTGTGAGATTTGGATATAGTTTTCAGAAAGAACTTATGTCTGTGGTGGAATAAAATTAGCCCTGAATGAAGATCTGTTCCTGCCTATCCAATATTAAAAACAAGTCTTCAAATAAAACTGCTACTAACCAGCATAATTATTTCTAAAACAGATCTCAAGAAGTTTTGTAGGAATATAATATCTAAAACCTTGCAAAATAAAATTGTAAGATTTTATACCTAATTAATATCTAGAAATGTAAAGAAGCAGGAAAAAATGGAAAGGAAACGTCCATTGAAGGATATAGGACGTACCAGATAATAAGAGTTTGCAGTCAAAGGCATTACCACTTACAGTTATTATAGTTTGTATATTCAAAGAAATATTAAAGATATACTTTAAGAAGGATGAAGAGATGAATCCGTGCTTAAGACTGCTTCTGCTCTTTCAGAGAGGTCTAATTCACTTCTAAGCACGTACACTGGGTGGCTCACAACTGGCCATAAGCTCAGCTCCAGGGATCTGACGCCCTCTTCTGGACTCTTCATGGACACCTCCAGTTACATAAACACACACACACACACACACACACACACACAGGCATGCACGCACGCACGTGCACACAAGCACGTGCACACACACACAAACTTAAAAAATAAAATACTCTAAATGTATTTATATTAAAAAGAAAATGTCTTGACTCTGCAGACCTTGCTGGAAAACTCCACACCAGGATTCCTTCAGGATAACCCTGCCCTGCACCTGTGATCTTCTTCCCATTGGCTACCTGGCCCTCATCCTTGGGAAGTGTCTAGTGCCCCGCCCTCCTGAAGGTGTATATATAGCCACAAACCAGCCTCACTCTACTCTGCAGACCTTGCTGGGAAACACATCTCCAGGATTCTTTCAGGATAACCTTTTGTGCTGTTCTGGGAGCACTCATCCCGAGCCTCCTCCCCTTCTCGAGCTGATGGCCCAGTTATGGCAGAAAACAACATGGACAATGAACTCTTGGACTATGAAGATGATGTGATGTCAGCTGTGGAAGATGGGCCAAAGACTCTGGCAAGAAAGATGCGAAGAGCTGCTATGTCTCCATGCACAGCGCTGGCTTTTGTGACTTCCTGCTCAATCAGAAGTCCAGCATGACTGCATTCCCTCAGGCCATTCTGGGCATGGATGTCCTGTGCCAGGCCAAGTCGGGCATGGGGAAGATGGCAGTGTTTGTCTTGGCCACACTGCAACAGCTGGAGCCAGCTAGTGGGCAGGTGTTTGGACTGGTGATGTGTCTCACTAGGGAGTTAGATTTTCAGATCAGCAAGGAATATGACCGCTTCTCGAAATACATGCCGGATGTTAAGGTGGCTGTGTTCTTTGGTGGTCTGTCTATCCAGAGGGATGAAGAGGAGCTGAAGAAGAACTACCCGCATGTCGTCGTGGGCACTCCTGGCCGCATCCCAGCCCTAGCTCGAAAGAAGAGCCTCAACCTCAAACACCTGAAACATTTCATCTTGGATGAATGTGACAAGATGCTTGACCCTCTGGACATGTGTCAGGATGTCCAGGAAATTTTTCACATGAGCCCGCATGAGAAGCAGGTCATGATGTTCAGTGCCACCTTCAGCAAAGCCATCCAGCCAGTTTGCCTCAAGGGGCCACTGAATTACAGCTGCTAAAAATGGATTGGAAATCTAATGACTCTATCTGGACTCCTCAGTGTCCCCTTACTATGGAAAAATTATCGGCTACCCATGATATTGTGCAAAAGCAACTCAAGGAGGGGCATTTAGATTTTACCACCTCAGCTTGGAATTCCCCTATATTTGCTATAAAAAATCTGGAAAATGATCCCTGCTTATTGATCTCAAAAATATTAATAACAGTTTGAGTCCCATGGACCCATTACAACCATGCTTGCCCTCTCCCGCCCACATCCCTGATAAATAGCCACTTATTGTTATTGATTTACAAGACTGTTTTTTCACTATTCCTCTCCACCCTGAGCATAGTACTAGATTTGCATTTTCTTTACCCCAACCAAACTACAAGGAACCCTTGCAGAGATACAAATGGACTGTCTTGCCTCAAGGAATGAAACCCTCCCCCCTCCACAATATCTGCCAATGGTATGTAGATCAGGCTCTTCAACCTTTAAGAACCAAATATTCTACTTGCTATATTATTCATTATATGGATGATATATTAATTTCTACTGAAAACAGGATTTTAGACACTCTTTTCTGAGAGTTTCTTTCTATATTGCAACAATATGGGCTTATCTTTACACCCAGAAATTTCAAAATACTACTCCTGTTTCATACCTTGGTTACATAGTACACTGGACTAGCATCAAACCCCAGAAACTTTCTTTTAGATCTGATAATCTAAAAACTCTAATGACTTTAAAAATTTGTTAGGAAATATTAATTGGCTTCGACCATCTCTGAGCATTCCTACTTTAGCGCTAATTTATTTTCTACTTTAGAAGGTGATTCAGCACTTGATAGCCCTCGATAGCTATCTCCTGATGCCTTATTGGAATTACAACTAGTAGAACCTCCAATTAAGGATGCCTTTCTTCATGGAGTTGATTATAACCGGCCAATACAACCTGTGATAATTCCCTCTGCACGTACTCCCACTGCCATTCTTGCTCAGGAACTATTACTGTTAGAATGGGTTTATCTTCACTCCAAACAACAAAAACATTTCTCTTATGTACAATTAATAAGACGACTTTTAGCTGCCTCTCAATGATGCATTGTATGGATGTTGGCAAAGGACGCAGATATTATATTCTGACCCACTATTAAGGAAGAGTTCTCCTTTGCATTTCTCCACACTACTTAGTTACAAATGGGTCTTGCTGACAGTTATAGTATGGACTTCCTACAGGAAAATTATGGACATTTATTAAACACACTGAATTTGTTTTTCTTTATTTTATTTGTTTATTTTTAAGGGATTCTACAACATAAGAGCACAGTTGTTTTCAGCTCACAATTGATGTTGCTCAGTTTGCCATACAATTGGATGATTGGTGTTGGCGTCCACAGATGGGGGATGCCATTCATCATTTGTGTTTCTGGGACTGAGTTGCTTCACTCAGCACAGTGTCTTCTGGTTCCATCCATTTACCTGCAAAAAAAAAAATAAATAAATAAAAATAAAAAATAAAAAAAGAAAAAGAAAATGTCTTAAGATAGAAAAACTTCAGTGGAATAAAAGAAAACACTGGATGACAGTAATAGCCAATTGAGGGGAAAAGATTAGTGAGATGAAGATAACAACGCTAACATAAACACAGAGGAGGAAAATCATTTAGCATTTAATGGGATTGTGAAATAGACATTACAACTGGAAAAATACTTTGGCATTTTCTTAAAATGTTAAGCACACGCCAAGCACATGATGCAGCTGCTCTGCTCCGAGTTGTTTACCTGTGATAATTGCAAGCAGATGCCCATACAAACATGTACATGGATATACATGCTCAATTTATTTCTAATTCCCTACACTGGAAGTGACCCATATGCCCATTAACCATTTGTAAACTCTGGTGTATTCATATAATGGATATTACTTGGCAGTAAGGAATAATTAAATATGAGAATATCCAATCATGTATTTAATTTAAAATAGTGATTCTGAGCAGAAGACAGTTGTAAAATGCTCTGCATATAAAATTTTGCCAAATACAAATTTTCATATAACAACAGAAATCAGAAGAGTGGTTGCTTGAGAACAAGAAAATGAAATGGTTTGGGTGGAGGGTTACCAACTGACATAAAATATTTTAGAGATGAGACATTTTTTTTACTTAGTTGTGATGGTAAATTTTCAAAACATCTAACTGTATTCTTCATATATTTGAAGTGTATCAATTATATCTTCACAAAGGTGATTTTTTTTAAAGTAAAGATCCTATGTCTGTAAAAGTAATTAAGTCACCCTAGCCTAGTTTGGTGTATGATTTTCATCCCAGCACTCAAGAGGCAGAAGCGGGCAGATCTCTGTGAGCGCAGTTAAGCCTGGCTCTGATGGCTTTCTCATTCGTGTCCAGTGGTATGAAGTATACTTTTGGTAATTTGCAAAGAAGAAACATATTTTTGCTTTCTACAATCCTTATTAATATCTCTATCTCCTTGTGTTTGATTAGTCTAAATTGATCTATGTCTGGATGAACCATGCTCAAGTCCATCATAGATAACTGCGTGCATGACACTTTGAACCTGGGAACCCAACAAGGAGGAAGAATGGTGGCTTCAAAAACACCGCACACTTTTCTTACTAAACCACGCAATCAGGTGAATCACATTCACTTGGAGAAAGAGTGAATTTATTTTAATTTTTTAGGATCCTATGTGGCCTTATTTAGGCTCTTATCCTGGTGCCCAAGTAGAGAGACTTCAGTAGGAAGAGAGGAGAAAGAGAACACTATGAATGAGGAGCCCCAGCAATTGCCTACCATAATAACCTCGGTGACATGATTGTGCCACCCTCCGTCAGCTAATGTATTTCAAGCTCTTCTCAGATACCTTGAAAACACAACCTCAACAGTAGTCCCATACAATTTTATGTTATAAAACTTTCACAACAATGTAACAAATTAGAAATACAACATAGAGATAGTCCAAGTTTGGATGATTTTTATGAATCCAGAGTTTTCTTTAGGTCCAGATGAATACAAGCACTATTTTGCCAACACAAGAAAGGTTGATATGATGGGAAAAGTTGCCAGGATTTATTACATCATGAGTGGAAGAATTACTATATGACATAACCTTAAATACATAGAAAAACAGCTTCTTCAACATATAGCATTCTCTACAAGAATGGATGTGGTGATTTGAATGAAAAATGTCCTGTAGAGGCTGAGGTATTTGAGGAATTAGCCCCAAGTTTGTGGTATTGTTTGGAGATTATTGGATGAAGTATGTCACTAGAGCGAGCAGGCTTTGGGAGTTTGAGAGTTCATAGCCTTCCCCATCTCTCTCTCTCTCTCTCTCTCTCTCTCTCTCTCTCTCTCTCTCTCTCTCTCTCCCCACCTTCGTGCTTGTGGGTGAAGATATGATCTCTTAGCTTCCTGCTCAAGCTGTCTACTGCCATGTCGCTCTCATCATTATGGGTTTTTCCTCTGGAACTGCAAACCAAAATAAACTTTCTTCCAATAAGTCACTATTGGTCATGGTGTTTTAGCACAGCAACAGAAAGTTACTAATACAACAACTAAGACTGACAAGTTGTCTTGATAAAGTGGCTGTTCAGGGAGACTTCCTTAAGACTTTCAATGTGAACAGGGAAGTGCTTTTAAATGTGAGAGACCAAGCACAGGAGTTTATTGGTCATTTACAGAACTAAACTGAAAATCAAGTTACTGCTGATTTCTATGTCGTGGTTTATTTTTGATCCATTTGGTGCTATGTGATATTTAAAATTTATCAGAGGACCATATTAATAATGGCATACTGAACTCATACTGAACTCAAACTGACCAGGGCTAGAAAAGTCTGTTCAGCGTGCAAGCAAATATATGTGACAGGTCTTTCTCACCTACCAACATGTACAGATTCCTTGGCAGTATGCAGAGTGGTAAATGAACATTGAAAGAGCTTTTACTTAACAGGCATCTAAATTTCCAGAACTGTCTTTTTTTTATTTTCTTTAAAAAAACTATTCTATTTATTTTTATTTCGTGTGTATGAGTGTGTATTTTCTGCATGAGTGTAAGTGTACTGTGTGTAATTGCAATGTCTGCAGAGATCAGAAGAAGGTGTCAGATCCCCTGCGTTGTTGTTACTAGCCATGTGGGTGCTGGGAATCCAACACAGGTCCTCTGTAAGAATAATCAGTGCTCTTAACCACTGAGCCATCTCTCTAGCCCTGTGTTTGTTTGTTTGTTTGTTTTTTCTTATACATAGTTAACTCAGTTGGCCAACTAAAACAATGGTTTGGGAGTCATAAAAATTTAAAATAATAATGATAATGAAATGAAAATATCCAGATAACAGACAGGGTATCTCAAAAGAACAAAATTAAGAATGTAAAAAATAGAACTTAAGACAATGAAATTCATATTTATGTCTCAGGTACAGCATGTTATTATATTTAACATTGCTTCAAACAATGATGTATGCCACATTTATTTATTATTTTCATTTTAATGTAGCAAGTCCTAGATTTATGTATTTAACATGTACATATTCTGAGGGAATCTTTGGGAGATATAGAGCTCAGTTCACACCTAGTCTTATTTTATTTGCACATGGTCACTTATTAATTTTTTTTTTACAAATGTACAGGAAGAGCCTGATCTAGTCTACTTCCCATACATATTCCAGGAACATTATAACAAAACTAACTTAAGCTGGCACTACAAATCCATGAAAAAAATTTTAGATAGAAGTTCATCAACATTTTACTTAAGCTTCAAATCTTAAACTCTTACATAAAATTTTTTCTCTAATTAAACATATAGTAGGAGGGCTTGTTCTATATTTCTGAAATTCCCAAGCTTTGATAAGAAAGTTACCAAGATAAAGGATGCCCAGAAGACAAAGGCAGAAGCGGTTATGAAGATAGAAAATACAGACCCCAAATTTTTCAATTAGGAACAAAAACAGAAAAAGAAGAGAGTATGAATGAAGATATTTCAGATATCATTGATGCCTTTTTTTCTGCCTTAAGAGCTGTAAAGAAATTTTCACATCTCACAAATCACTGTCCTATACTATAGCTCATTAAGTAAGTATTAAGTATATTTAAAGTTGGTCAAAATTAAAGAAGTGGGAAATTAATCCTCAATCCACATGTATCTCAAAAAATTATTGAACAAGTTGTAAGAAACATTAAACAATATGATTATGTGGATGAAAATGATAACTATATTCTCAATAATAATCTCAAAGACAGACTTAAATTGATGTGGTGTGTGATAGATCTGTAAGTATCTATCTGTATAGGTATGTGTTCTTGTGTGTGCACTCGTGTTTTTATACGTTTGCATGCATGTGAAGGCCAGAGGACCTGGAGAATCTTCCTCAATCACTCTTCACCTTCGTTTTTGAGACAGGGTCTCTCACTGAACCTGGAGCATACCGATTTGGCTAGGCAGGCTGACCTGCAAGACCCAGAGACCCTCCTGTCTCAGCTCCCCAGCACAGAGATTACTGGTGAACACCAGTGCATCCACATTTTACAGGCTCTGGGCATCAAACTCAAGTTCTTATGCTTGGTCAGCAAACACTTTATATACTGAGCCATTTCGCCAGTCTACCTGTTTATTTTATGGTTATGTTTACATGTACATATGTGTATCTCTAATTTCTTCTATATTCTGAAATTATTAAGAAGATAGAATGATTCATCATTGCAGAGAGATAGAAAATGAGGGAAGACAGTCCAGGAAAACTTACAGTGGAGTCAGTGTAAATGTCATGTCAAGACATCAAGACATTCAAGGCAGAAGGGACAATTCATGCCCTAAGGGGAAAATCCCACTTGGTTTAAAAAGAAATGGCTGCACATTCTGTCTTTTATGATAGAATAAACTACCTAGAAAAATAGTACACTATGTTTACTGGGAAGAAGTACCAAATTTGAATTACAGTTGAAAATATGAACTTCATTAACCAGACTTTGCTTCTTTCTAAAACCAAGGAAGAGGAATTATGATATATAGATGTTCTTATATGTGACATGAGGTTAACATTAAGTAAATAATAATGCCTTATAGGCCATCTGGTTACCTTTCTAATTAGCACTTTGGTCAGAATTTTTCTATCCTGCAAAAAGTTAGTGTTGAAATAACTTCATTATAAGTAATGCAAAGATATGAATCTTCTAACATTCTATTAGTGAGTACAGTTAAACTAACTTCCTAATAATTGAGTCCTTGATTTAGTGCCCTTGAAATTACTCAGTAGAGCTCCAAATCAGCTGCACTGAAGCAGATGAATTTATTTTTAATAGACATCTAGCAGAGAAAAAGTGGGATTTCCTAAATACTAATATGTAAGAAGTACCATACTTTATTAATCAGTGGCAGACAGTAATATTTCTTTGGCTTTACTAACTGGCACTACCAAGCTGAAAAACTGCAGCATTTTGCTACAAGTAAAGGTGACTTCAAGTGAAGGTGAAGAGTTCTTGGCTGAAGAACTGGGCATTGCTCATGCAGCAGGAGATGCTTGCTCTCTTATAGAGCCTGCTTAACACTCTTCTGTGATTCTTGTATCGCCAAAGTTTGCCCCCAAAGAGAGTTTTATGCTTTGAATATGAAAGGCCCTCCACAGGCTCCTGCACCCACTTTTTGGCCCCCAGCAGGTGGTGCTATTTGGGGAGATGGTAATAATATTACCTGTTGAGACCTAGCTGAAGAAATTAAGTCGTTCTTGAGCATGGTTTCAAAGTTTATTTTTGGTCTCTAGACCCTTCTTTCCTCTCTGCTTCCTGTTTAGCAGAAAGTTAGACTCCACCTCATGTTCCTAGCACCAGAATGGTCTGTGTCACTCATCACAGGCAGGCCCAGAATCAATGGGCTGAGAACTGAAATCCGAGCAATTCTGAGCCAAAGAAACCCTTCCTCACTTAAGTTGTCTATTTCAGCTATTTGTCCACAGTGACACACTTTTTGTTTATGTCTAGCTTACCTGCTCCCCTGTCCTCCATTCAACATTATCAGCCTAGTCTTCCATTTCCTTAACTGCTTCTAAACAGTCGCTGTGTCTTCTGGAAATGGATTATTATTCTTTTTTTGCTAAGAACTCTTTCTCCCTGACATCCCAGTGTAGTTTTAAGTTGGATATACATTTAGCAGTTCAGAGAAAACATCACTCCACATGGAGACTTCCAAAATTATTTTTAAATATCTAAGCAGATGAGGTTAAGTGGCCATGTAATCAAATAGAAAAAACTGGCTGATTTTTGAAATGTATGTCTTGCTGCAATCGTACCAGCACAGATCAAAGAAAACCTTTCATTATAATTTTTTTTCCTCCCCAATTTAAAAGGAAGTGAGAAAGAAGTGTCTTTGGAACTTCAACTTACACTTTTGGGCATTTAGGTGCTTGCCTTTTAGACTTCTTTGAATTTGTAAAATTCCCCAAATCTTTGCAGCCTGAAGTCCCTATTATTTTTCTTCTTGAGACCAGTGCTTGCTATGGTGCACAGGGTGGCTTTGAACACATGGGATCAAGTGACCTACCTGCTTCAACCTCCAGAGTAGCTGCAACTCTAGATGCTTGCCATTATACCTGACTTTTTAAAATAAGAAACTTCATAAAAGTAACTAAATAAAATCGAATATTAGAAAAATTAAAATTTTCGGTTTTATGGTATTCTCTTTGAAAGTCTTGTGCATATGGGAAGGGTGTTTGTAACTATATTTTTTACTCTATATCTTTCTAGTATAAAAGAAGTCATTGTTTTTAAGATTATTCTTTTACATCTCTGTATTATAATTAGAATTAAATGCTCTTCTTATTCATGTAGTCTTTCCTTTTTCCAAAAAACTTCCATACATATTTCTTTCCCAAATCTGCCAAGTTGTAATTCCTGATTACAAATAACTTGGAGACCCAGTCTCAAAGAAAGTTTTTAGTTTCATAGTCATTTTTAATAAAATTAATCTATTTAGACAAAATCTATTTATTGATCAGGTCCTTTAAGAAATTTCCACATCCCAAAAATACTTCATAAAAGTAGTGGAGAAGCCTGGCGTGATGGCGCACGCCTTTAATTCTAGCACTCAGAGGCAAAGGCAGGCAGATCTTTGTGAGTTCAAGGCCAGCCTGGTCTACAGAGTGAGTTCCAGGACAGCTGGGGCTACAGGGAGACCCTGTCTCGAAAAGACCAAAAGAAAAAGTAGTGGAGAAAGTTTAATACATGCAGTGTAACTGAAAAATTAGCAGATTGGATCATTTAGACTTGTGTCCTTAATATTTGAAGTTCTTTAGCAGAATTACAAAGGTGGACCGGCGGCCAAATATGAGCAATACAATTATATATAGCTATGTTTGAAAATACCATAATGGGGCTGGAGAGATGCCCTAGTGGTTAAAAGCACCGACTGCTCTTGCAGAGGACCCAGTTCGATCCCCAGCACCCACATGGCGGCTGAGAACCGTCTGTAACTCCAATTCCAGGAGAACTCCAGTTCCAGGGGAATCTGACACCCTCTTCCAATCTCCGCGGCTTTGCACGACACGGGTGCACAAACCTACATGCAGACAGTACATTCATATACATAAATAAATAAATAAAATTTATAAAAAAGAAAATATCATAATGAAACCAATTATTTTATATGCTAATTTCTTAAAAACAATGGAGTGTGCTGGGCTTGGTGGCATATTCCCCTGATCCCAGCACTCAGGAGGCAGAGGCAGGTTAATCTCTGTGATCTTCATAGTGAGTTCTAGGACAGCCAGGCCTAGAGGGATATCCTGTCTCAAAAATGTATGAATGTACTGTCTGCATGCAGGTTTGTGCACCCGTGTTGTGCAATGCCTCAGAGGTCAGAAGAGGATGTCGGATTCCCCTAGAACTGGAGTTAAAGACAGTTCTCAGTCTCCATGTGGGTGCTGGGGATTGAATCCGGGTCATCTGCAAGAGCAGTCGGCGCTCTTAACCACTAGCTCATCTCTCCAGCCCCTAAAAAAAAAAAAAAATTTAAAAACGTCCTTTGGGTGCTGTAGAGATTGCTCATTGGTTAAGAGCATTGACTGCTCTCGTAGAGGACCCAGGTTCAATTCAAATCACCCACATGGTGGGTGACAACCATCTGCACCTCCAGTTCCAGGGACTCCAATGCCCTTTTCTGACTGCTGTGGGCGTTATACAGCATGGGTACACTTACATGTATGCAGGCGCTACATTCATACACGTAAAATAACAATAATACATGCAATATTTTAAAATTTTAAGAAAGGGTAATTGGCTCAGTGCCATGGCTATTCATTTGCTTTTTGACTAAGAAAGAGGATGAGCTAGTGTTTAACATGTTTAGAACATCTGGGCAGCATTTGGTGTGCTTATGAGATTAATTTGAGTGCAGAAAAAAATCATCAACCATTTATTCCTCTGAAAAAAGTAACGTTGAGAGCATATGTGGAACAGAAATAAAAATTACACTTCTGGGGCTGAAGAGATGGTTCAGAGGTCAAGATCACTGGTTCCTCTTGCAGAGGATCTGGGTTGAATTCCCAGCATCCACATAGCAGCTAACAACCATCTACAACTCCATTTTCAGGGTATCCAACGCCCTTGTCTGTCCTCCTCTTTTATGGCACAACATGGGTGCACTTACATACATGCAGGTATAACACTCATACACATAAATTAATTAATTAATTAATTAATTAATTAATTGATTGATTAATTAATTAAAATTGCACTTTCCCACACTTTCCTATCATGATTATCACACATATACATGCTGCATATTCATATTTAGCATAATATGAAACTTTGCTGGCTATTTAGCAATGTGACAATACTTAGCATATTAATGTGAGAGAAGACTGTGTGAGCTGGAGATGGGTGGGTATTATCTAAACCTACAGCAAAGAAAACAAACACCAAATAGGATGACCAGCAAAGAGTCATTTCATAATAAGAGTGGAAAAACGTGAGAGTCCTCAACCCTACACCTTATGCACTACATAGTGGTAAATGGCTCATGGAGGACATTGGCTGTGTCTTACTGCCCATCTCCTGTAACTGGCTTCACTTAATATTCTATCCAACTGATACCAAGAAAATGCTTATTTTTCCTTATAGAATCATTTATATAACCTTCAGCTTTGAGCATCCTCATGTTCTTGAGTTTCCAGTTTATTTTTTATGAATAACACATGGTTGTCAAAGTTACTCAGATGTTTCTTCCATTAGCAGAGGGTCTAGATCTGGGTCAACTCCAACCTCAGCTTGGTCTCAGAATGGACAAACGCTTCTTTTCATGAGGAAAAGTGGTTTGAGACCATCAGCTGCCTCTTCTGGAGGCATTCCGGGATTTGTTAATTTTCTCTTTTCTATGAGAAAATATTGGACAAAAACAACATAAGGAGGGAAGGATTTATTTTGGCTCACAGTTTGAGGATACAGCCTGTCATGGTAGGGAAGGCAGGCAGCAACAACTGGCCACACTGTAGGAAAGCGGAGAGATACATGAATGTTGGTGCTCTGCTTACTGCTACTTTTAAATAAATAAATATATATTATTTTTATTTTCCTGTATGAGTTCATTACCTGCATGTTATAAGTGTACCCATTTTGTGCAATGCTCACAGAGTCAGAAAAGGGCATCAGATCCCCTAGAACCTGAGTTACAGATGGTAGTCAGCTACCATATAGGTGTCAGACATGTAGCTCAGTGGAACAAAATAGAAACCCAAGCATTAGTGAACACAATTATAACCACCTAATATTTGATAAAGATGCTGAGAGTGCGGTCCAAGAAAATAGGGGGGTAGTCTACAGAAAAGGACAACCCTGGTTTAAAATGATACTTTTAATTGTCAAAAGGAATATTTATGAAAATATAAATAGCTTATTCCAAGACTGCTCTTGGAATTCAAGCAATGTTTTATTGTCTTGGAGTGATTGATAAAGTCATAACTGATCTAGTTTTTAGGGAGAATGAGGAAGAAACGGTTTAATAGTGCCAGTGTAGAGAGAACACCGTGTTCGTTTTTGCGTCTTTTTGGAGGCTAGAAGATGGTACAGTCTACTTTCTCCAGAAAGTACAAGAACAGTAATTGACCAGCGTCTTTTGAAGTTGAGTCACATGATTTGAATTTGACCAGTAAAGCAGGAAGATTTTGCTACCTCACAGGACTGGTTGTAAGCCATGTCCATGAGTCTTTCTGTGGATATCTCCTGACATGACTACTAGAAGTGGAGTACTGCAAGATTATGATCTGTGTGGTGGGAAAGCAGCATCCTTGAATCACTGAAAGCCAATGCTGCCTCAGAATCTCCAGCCAATAGCTTGACCCTGGACAGCTGGTAACAAGACCTTAAGAAAACATTTATTGGTTCAGTCCAATGTGATTTGAGCTTATTTTACACAGGAACTAGAATTGATTATCTGATAACTATAGTTTAATTATATGTTCACAAAATTCTTCTGGGTATTATTAATTATGTGCATCATACTTACACCTGATTATGGCAAAGCCATGGATAGTAACACTAAGTAGAGATACTTAATTTTATTTACTTTGATTCTGATTTTGTGGTAATGGTGGAACATTCAAGCAGTATTGTTAATAACATTTTTAGGTATTAGACTGGAGCTTAGCATAATAGTAAATATTGAAATTGTAGCTACCTGTATTGTATGTAAATTGAGTTCTTTTTTGTGAATTGAGTTCTTTTTTTGTATTTTTGAGACAGGGTCATAGCTTTAGTCACAGCTGGCCTGGAGCTCGCTCTGTAGACCAGGCTGGCCTTGAACTCATAGAGATCCTCCTGCCTCTGCCTCCTGAGTGCTGGGATTAAAGGTGTGCGCCACCATGCCTGGCAATGAACTGAGTTCTTAAAAGTGGACTAGATTTATGAGAAAGAAGTGTAAAGTGAGATAGGGCTTGATTGTACAAGATGAATTGGATCCAGGAAGGAATAATACAATATAATTGTGTCTCATTAAGATTCAATAAAAAATTACATCTCCAGAAATTAAACCAGTTGTTAATAGTGTTCTTCTTTTTTAAGTATCTTGAAGTATCTACTGTCATTGGAAAAATTTTACCTATAGTAAACTACAGTATTTGCCATAGATAATTCACATTTGGAGTTACAGTAGTGTTATTTTCTGATTTGCATTTTTAAGTTAAAAATTCCTTCTTTCTTTGAAACTAATTGGTAACAGAAATATTATTTCCCATTCATATGTCATATATTAGTCTCAGATTATTTTTTCATTTCCATTGTTTGTTCACCTTCAAATAGCAAAAAGGAAAATTAATGCTTTCCCAATAAGAACTTTAAAAAATTTCTAATTTTTATTGTGTTTTGCTCAAAACAACATACTGTTCTTATAGTTATTCAATAATCAAACATGTTTTAAGGAAGCATTGCATTAGTCTTTGTGATGGTTAATCCTGTTAAGCCTAGGTGTCAACTTGACTGGATTTAGGATGAACAAATATGAGAAAGAGATCTTCAGATTGGATTATCTCAAGCCGGATGACCCAACATAAATGTAGGTGTTACCTTCTGATGGCAGGCAGTACAAAAGGCCATGGCAGAGGGAAGCTCGTCCCTTTTTTGCTGCTTGCCTTCTCTGTCACTGGTGATTCGTCTTGCTGCTGTGATCAACTCTTTGGATCCTAGCCTAGACTGAAGATGGGTAGATCTCCCGGATTCAATCTGGCCTTCAGCACTGGATTGGGACTACTTATCATCCAGCCTCCTCGACTGAGCAACTGCCTGGATTCTCAGTCTGTCCCATGTGGTGCAGCTATTGTTGGACTATTCGGACTCTACCCCGTGAGCAAATCAATAAATCTGTAGATAGATAGATAGAGAGATAGATAGAGAGAGAGATAGATAGATAGATAGATATAGATTTGTTCTATTGATTCTGTTTCTTTAGCGAAAACTAATACAGTCTTCCTTTTACATTTAAAAATAAATTTTAAAACAATTATGCAAATGTATACAAATCAAAGGAAAAATAAGCCTTAATATTTTTACAGGTGAAAACGAACTTCAAGGGGTTTATTATGCTAAACTGAGCAGTGAAGATATATAGGAACCAACAGGGAGAAATAAAGTGGGAAAAAGAAATATCTGCCTGCAAAATTGTAATTACAGAGTTAAATTTCATAATTTTTTTGCTTGCACAATATTAATGTGTAAATTTAATGTGTTCCTTTAATAATGATCACAAAACTTAACATCTTTAGTCTTTTTACTTCAAAAAATTTCTTTTTTTAGCAATATTAACCACTGAACCTTTGTCAAATGTTTAATACTATTGGTGGTAGTCTTCTGTAATCAGCCTACCCTTTGAGATGTATCTATTCCGGAGTAATTCTAAAGTTCATACATGTATGAAGAGGAAATTAGCTCTGATCAGCTTAATCTGTAACATGCTCAGAACGCATAAAAGGACCTTTAATTCAGATCCATTGACTCTCTGAATCTAAGCCAACAAGAAGTAAGAACTAATTGACTTACTAGCAGTTTATTTAAGGTTCTTTCTGGAACTTTAATAAATATTTCTATCTTGTTAAATAAATTAGGGTTTTATCAAATGATTAACATATTGCAAAGATAAGCCGGTCTCAGAGTTTCAGAGCAAAATTTCTAATAGTCACATTTTCTTAAAGTTTGTTACAAAGGAAATACATTTAAACTATTCCAATATATAGAATTTACAAAGTCCTAGCCATAGCTTTCTTCATGGGGCACCAGCTTGCCATTATAACTCTTCTTTAAAAGGACGGATTAACAAACACTCTATTATTTTTTACATTTTTTCTTCCTACATTTTTTTCACTTCTTAAAAATTAACTCGATTCTTTGATATCTTCCTACATGCATATGATTACTCTCATCTTCCACCTTCTCTTTATTTCTGTTCCACCAGGTCAACCTCCTTCCCTCCTCCCTACAAATTCCCAGTGTTCATCTCTTTTTGTTTTGTAACCTACTAAATTTGACTAGGGCCATCCATGTGTGCTATAAAGAAAACTCAATTTTTAGTAGGTAAGAGAGTCAGGTTCTACTACGTTTAAAGGGAGAGAAAAGAGAGAGGGGAGAGAGAGGGCTTCCCTTTGAGACCTGGTTATATTCAAATAATAGCAACAAAATATATTGAAGAGTACTTTTACATCAGAAATTGAGCTGGGTATCACATGTATCAAGTTCATAGTCACTGTGGTACAAGGAAAAAGATAATGTCTTGTATTTAGGTGCGTCTGAGCTCAATACTTGTCTATTAACACTTAATTTTTTACTATTTATACGATATTTTGAAACTCATTCTCTTATTATTATTTTTTAATTTTTGCAGTGTTGTGGAGTTCAGAAGAGGGTGACAGGTTCCCCTGGAACTAGAGTTACAAAGGGTTATTAGACCCCATGCAGGTGCTGGGAACTGAATCCGGGTCCTCTGCAAGAGCAGCCTCTGTAAGAGTACAGTGCTCCTAACCACTGACCTCATTCCCTTTTTTTAAGGCAAGAAGAATATAATTTAAAGGCTATTATCAGGGCTGGAGAGCAGGCCTAGCGGTTAAGAGCACCAACTGCTCTTGCAGAGGACCGGGGTTCGATCCCCAGCACCCACATGGCGGCTAAGAACCGTCTGTAACTCCAATTCCAGAACTACAGTTCCAGGGNGATGATTGGATGAATGTTCAATTTCCTTTTTTGTTTCACCCTGCGATTTCTTCAGTATTTCCACTTCCTTTTGGAGCTTTTCATTCTTTTCTTGTAGCTCCTTGCTTTGCTGGTCAGTTTCTTTTTTCCTTTCATCCTGAGATCTTTTCAATATTTCCACTTCCTTCCAGAGTTTGTCATTCCCTCTAGTTCTTTTCAGAGTTTGCATTTCTCTTCCTCTACTTCTTTTCTGAGTTTATCAATCTCTCCTTTTAGTTCTTTCCAGAGTTTGCCATTCTTTCCTTCTAGTTCCTTCATGAGTTTTTCATTCTCTCCCTTTAGTTCTCTGATTTGTTCTTTATAGTCTTTGAATATATCTAAAATTTTTCTTCTAAGGTCAGTATCTTGGTTCCCTTCCAGAGAGATCTAGTTGTTGGGATCTTCTACAGGAGTGGTTGGGTTCAGCGGGGATGTATTTTGAGCTTTTTCCATATTGTTGTTTTCTGTTGTTGTTTTCAACCCTTTGTTTATTTGCCTCCTGTTGCTAAACTCAAATGTTGTTATGGGGGATTGGTTGGTCACTCAGTTTGTTTCCTTTTGGTTTCTTCCTCAGTTTTGGCTATGCAGCCTCCACTCACTGACGCTGCTGCTGTATCTTTCCAACAGCTTTAAATCGCAGCACCAGCAGTTTACACTTTCCACCTCAGTATCAGTAGCTTGAGTGGGGGCGGGGGGTGTCGAATCCTTTGGACCATGCACGGGTCCCCACCTGGGTGGTTGGGCAGTTCCTCTCTATGGTCCTAGCGTTGGATGGCACCTGCAGAGGTGGGCCGCCAGGAAGCTGCCTGCACAACACAGCAGGGCTTTGGCGGCTGGGCACAGGTAGTGTGCCCCACTGGCTGACCTTCTATCAAAGTCTTTAATATATATTATTTATCTATACGTAAAGATTTTATGCGAAGAATTAAAAAAAATAGAGGCAAATTATAGCATAGTATTTACTTCTATTGTCTAAACTAGCAGCAGAGGATGATTTTGCATGCCAGGGAAAGATCTCTGGTGCCAAAGCTATTCTACTCCCAGGCAGACATGGAGGCCAGTGCCAAGTGCACATGCTCACAGTCAGAGATCATAGTCATAGCTACAGAGGCCCAAGTAAAGGACTTGCCACTGAGAAGGATTCTGCCATGCCGTCACAGACTGACTTCTGGACACACATGTCTTCGAGTGTCTACTGTGCTGTTTGTGAAATTTACTTTGATATTCAAGAAACACCCCTTATTTGAGAGAACAAAGGCTTAACTTAGATAGGAAACAATGAGAAATAAACCCTGGAAAAAGTATCATAATTTGAAAATTTTAGTGTGGCCATAGGCATAAGAAACTCTCTCTAGACACTTGGTGATGATGTTTATGAAACAGTCCAGTGATTCTATAGCAAAAATGTCTATGAGAAATAAGAAAAACTACTGAAAGTATGTTTCTCACAATACATGTTGATTATCAGTAATGACACTTGAATGACAAATTATTATTCCCAATTCAATAACTAGTTTTACAGTCATCTTAAAATCAACTTTTACTCTTTTAAAAAGCTAAAACCCAATTTCACATTTAGTTTATTATTTAATCAGGTATATAGTATAGTAGCAATTAGTCACATATTTCAAATGGGAATTTCTATGCTTTGGTTTGTCAGTTTATATTTTTACTTCATTATCCCAATGTTTATTTCGGTAACAAGTAAACTCTGAATGGAATTTTACATCTACAATTCATAACATGCTTGAGTTTCTGCTTTATAAAAACATAATTATCTAACGAAAATGTCCAATGTTTAATGAAGTTTCAAATTTTTAATCCCTTCTAATTCTGTGGAAATACTTCAAATTTGACGGTTCTCACTCTGCCACACTTAGAGGCTGATGCACAAACCTCGTCCACTGAATTAACCGGAAAAGGAAAAAGGGACACAAGGCAGCCGCCAGAAGGCATCTTTAAGCCTTAGGGCCAGGGCTGGAGAGATAGCCTAGCGGTTAAGAGCACCAACTGCTCTTGCAGAGGACCGGGGTTCGATCCCCAGCACCCACATGGTGGCTAAGAACCGTCTGTAACTCCAATTCCAGAACTACAGTTCCAGGGGAATCCGAGACCCTCTTCTGACCTCCGCGGCATTGCACAACACGGGTGCACAAACCTACATGCAGACAAATTCATACACGTACAAAAATTTAAAAAAAAAAAAGGCTTTTATCAAAACAAAACCTCTTCCACACAGTGTAAAATAAAGGTGCCAAATAAGCACACAAGCTTAACAATAGACACACAAAACTTACCCATGTTTGTGTAACATTGCTCTAATGTTTCTTGCAAGATATCCTTAAGTTTTTCACTAAATTTAGGCGAAAGACTGACTATAATGATTTTTTCTATGCAAAAAGCTAGAATTGGCCACATATCACCACTGAATCAAAATACAGGTACTATTAATAATATATTGGTTACAGCTGAAAAATCAGATCAGGGAATCTATTTGTCTTTTTGATTCCTATAAAGTATACCTATAAACCCATTTATTCCACTAACTCACCTCATTTTTCTGACCCTCCTCCCCCATATCTGTAGTTTGAAGATTACTGTCTTCTTTAGTGCCTCTCATGATCCAGCCATTCACAGGACATAGCACAATATTTCCTACCAAACATGATCAAAGCTTTGAATCAATGAAAGTTTTCACAGAAATTTTTCTGCATCTGTCCTATGGAGAGTAGTCAATAAATTGTCTCATTCATATTAGAGTTGGAGGACAATTAGTGCTGACATTTTATGAGCAACCCTGAAAGTTTTGCTTTTGATCTTAGTTTTATCTGAATTAATAATGTCTTATACTGTTATATGCAAGGGAGGCTTTGTACATCATTTTTCAAATGCAAAATTATATGAGATTTTTCTAATCACTTTTTCCTTGCAGATGAAATAAAAATTAATTTCATGCTGAATTTACTAAATGTGTTTACAGCATTTTTGTTTCCTTGGAGATTTATTTCATTTTTGCACTCCAAAGTCACGTTACTCATGACAAATAATGAGTTATTTCCTCCTTTCCAATACTGAAGCCGCTCACCATACAATACAATGTTGAACAGAAAAGGTGTTAGTGAGCATCCTCTTCTGTCCATAACCTTGTGTTAAAAATGCCAAAGAATTTATCACTAAACTCAAGATGTACAATAATGGACATCCTCCAAGAGATTAAAGAAATCTGCTTCTATTACTTGTTTGGTGAATATTTATAAAATAATTTTCATTTTGGTCTTTTTTTAATGTGTATGAATGCACTGTCTGCATGTAGGTTGGTGCATCCATGTTGTGCAAAGCTGCGGAGGTCAGAAGAGGGTGTCAGATTCCCCTGGAACTGGAGTTAAATATGGTTCTTAGCTGCCATGTGGGTGCTGAGAATCGAACCCGGGTCCTCTGCAAGAGCAGTAGGTGCTTAACCGCTGAGCCATCACTCCAGTCCCGATGAATATTTATAATGTAAATGCACATGGAATGTTAGCAAACGTTTTTGTTATGTAACTATCAATTTACTGTTACTAATCTGTAATATTGGTCATTAAACCCCAGGGCTTGCTCATACTAGCAAGTGCTGTAATAGTGAGCAATGCCAACAGCTCTGTTCTGGGACTGACAGAGACATTCATATAGTTTTCTTAATATAGTAAATGATATTGATTTGTGAGTGAAACAATCTGAAACAAACTCACATAGATCTCATCGGCTTTAGTAATTAGTTAATATTATTTAGGAGCTTTTCAGAAGTGTGTATTGGAGATGTTGATCTATTTCTTTCTCATAATGTCTTTTGTTGAGCTTTATTATCAAGACTATTCTGGTCTAGTATCGTCAGGCATATACCTCTTTTTCTGTTCTCTTAAAGGGTACAGTTTGGTGAGATTATTTTCATGTAATGATTTAATAATTTGGCGACTACACTCTTCTGTGGTTGAGGTTTCTTTCTTGGAAGGATGTTATTTTCAGACCACTCTTTACTAGATATAGGACTGATAAATGTATGTGATATTTTTGTGTTTGTTTTAATAAATCAGATTTAAAAGGACTTTCCCATTTTACCAAATCTTTATAACATTTTAGTATCATTGTGCATTATAGTTATCATTTTAATTTCTGAAGATTCTGAAAATAATGTCCTCACTTGGAATCCTGATATTTTTGCTAATTTTTAATCTTATAGAATCTCTATAAAATGGACATTATTATAATTTTTCCAACTTAATAAAAGAAGTAAATAAATCAAAAAGAGCTTAGAAGCTGCCCCAGCATACTTAGTGAGTAAACAAGAGGCAGGACCCCAAGCAAGGTCTGTGCTTGAAATGCCCATGTCCCTTACAACCTCCCCAGTCCTCCCTTCAAGCATACACTGTAGTCCTATCTCTGCTGATTCTAGTCCTCTCAGAAAGAAATGCATATAATAATGTCTTTGTTCAAGGAAAAGAAAATGAAAATGGTAAATGTATTTTTCCTGCCTCTCAACATCTAGCTTTTGACATCAGGACTGTTTGAATCATTTTCCACTTGACATATGTCTTTTATGCTTTTGAATTTCTGTGGAGTGTTCATCTCCATCCATGTAGAAAGCTCTGAGTGACTCTTGAAGTACCTCCTCTGTGAACAGGTCCTTCTACCTTATCCTTCTGGAATGTCTGCCCCATGGTTTAACTGTCCCAACAACAGATCAATCTCTCTGCTGTATTACCACTGTGGTTACATTTCTAAAATCTCAGTCATAGCTCATTGTTCACAAACAGCATTCTACAGATGGTTATAAACATCTGCCTCTCCTGATGTGTTTTCTGTGTCTTGAGGATAATAGGAACCTGCCCCCTGCATCTTTCTACCAACTGCTTACCATAATTTCAAAGAAGATATGTAGTGAAAATATGATCACTTCTATATGTAGTTATTTTCTCATGTGTTTTTCTTAGCTCCCCTAAGAATTTTTCCATTGCAGAGTGCAGGGCAGTGTCCAGTACATTTCCAGGCAAAGACTAGTGGACTCTAAATACAGAATCTCTCAGAAGTTTGACTTTTACCAATATCATACTTTAAGTTTCCACCATTAATTGTTTTAAATGAATAAATGTTGACACATAGGTACAAATTTAAGTATAGTTTAAATGTTTACATTTAACTTAGTTAATGCTTAAAATCCATACAATCTTAATAGCTGCATTACCTCAATTAGAGAAAATAGTGTGAATTTGAGATTATAACATCAGTCTCAAGATAAATGTTTATTCTGCTTCCTTTTTTACTCCTCCTGTCTCTCTCTCTCTGCTACTAATCACAAATCTTCTGTCTGAAGGACAACCCCAAAACTATCCAGGGCATTTCACTGGAGGCCTAAGAAAATTCCAGAGAATTTACAGTTGCAATGCAAAGGAAAGCCACTAGGTGGAACCCAATTAAATCTAAGGTGGCCTAAAGTTCAGTATCAATCACTCAAGCGCATAGGAAACTAAGAACTTGGAAGTCAGATAACTAACCCTTTCATCGTGAAGAAATCTGTGGTCAGCTAAGGACAGGGCTAGTAAAGGTCATACACAGACTCAGTGGAAACCAGAAGTCAGTACTCACCCTCGGTTGCATTTGAGGTGCAACCACCGCTACGGGGAAAAGGGCAGCTTAACAAAAAGAAATAGAAATCCCTGCCAAATCTTCTCTATGGTATGGCATGCTTGGGGGCAAAACATTAATTAGCGTGCTGTCTGGAGTCACACACTCTGACGTAGAAATGAGCTTCATCATGTCTACAGTAAGCATAAAAACAAAGTAGATTTCCTCTTACTAGACCATCAAAGGGGTCTTGTGTCTGCTGCAACTCTGGCCAGGGAGTTGGCAGACTGCGTGGTCAAGTCTGTCTGGTGAATCCGTCTGTAGCTTTTCCTCTGGCAGATGGTGTGGTCAGGGCGTTTCCTGCCTACTGTTTCCGAGAAGGCGAATGGAGGCGAACCGAACGGTGCCATAAGCTTCTGCTGTGCCTGTGTGCAGAGAGTTACTAGAATGTGACATGAGAAGCCCGTAGGATGAATGAATGATCGTGATAAGTCATCAGGTAGCTTCTTTACCCCTTCGGTAATATCAGACGCCTTTTCCCACAATGCCCTGATCTACAAAGTCTTTGTTCTAGAATGAAATGTGGAAAATAAAAGACATCATCATAAAGGAATTTGAAAAATATAAGCAATAGTATATATAGTGTGCTTGTGATATTAGAAATTATATTTATATATATATAATATATATATATATATTATATATATATATATCTTATATATAATGCCTAGAACAATCTCTGGCACATACATGCCAGCATTCAAAAGAGTTGTTCTATACTATTTCATGCCTCCTGAATATATTTTCATTTAAAGAACTACCAAAGCAAAGCTCTTGCTTAATTGCTTAGGCTAGAGAGTTCTGGCCTTCTGTTGGAACTTTTGAGTCAGTTGTTGTGTTTATATGACATGTTTAACAGCCCCCTTGAAATGAGATGCTCACAAATAAAGTTGAATTCTGTTTCCACAATCTTCATTTTTCAATATTTTCTGAGAAATTAAAAGGAAATTAAGAAGAAAAGAAAAGAAAGCTTCCAGCATTTACAGAAAAAGATGACATCCTAAGGAAGCCAATGATTTATATTTTGTTAGCTATATTCTATACTATTAAAATATTTGAGGGGCTGGAGAGATAGCCTAGCGGTTAAGAGCACCGACTGCTCTTGCAGAGGACCTGGATTCGATCCCCAGCACCCACATGGCGGCTAAGAACTGTCTGAAACTCCAATTCCAGGAGAGCTCCAGTTCCAGGGGAATCCGAGACCCTCTTCTGACCTCCGTGGCATTGCACGACATGGGTGCACAGACCTGCATGCAGACAGTACATTCATACACATACCGAAATAAAAAAAAAAATTAAAAAAACATTTGAGAATCTAATACAATTATAATATAGAAAATAAGAAGCATTTATACAGGCTGGATACTATTTGTAGAATAAACATGTAAGAATATCAATTACTGCTCCTTGCTGGAGTGTGTAGATACATATATAAGATATGTAAGATTTTTTTTTCCCTTCGGGAGATAAGGAAAGAAGAAATCAGCATCAAGCTTCTTTGCATATGGCATGAACTGGAATAACAAGGCAACTCTATCAGCTCATTCTGGTCAGCAAGTTCTGCCTATGAGAATGGGTTAATAACCTTTATCTCACCAAGCAAAAGCAAGCACTTGACATAATAATAGCTATGCCTTGTGTTTGATAAGAGGACTTATGTGTTATAGGCCAGTGAGAATAAAGCCTTAAGCTCTGGTGTCCTTAGGCTGAAGAAGAGTCCTCGTTAGCTGGAAAAGTAGAAGAGAAGCCCACGGAGAAAGACCAACTGTGCTGCACACAATTCTTCTCAGGGCTGATCTGAAATTGGATATTTTGGCTAATCATTTAATAGCCTCAAATGAAGAGGGGTATTTCATGACCACGAAATTGTTGGCACAAAGTTATTACTGATATCATACCATCTTATGTCTTATCCAACCCTTTGGGTAATCCCAGAGCTCTGTCTCTGTCTCTATCTCTCATATACAGTTAACTTTCTACATTAAGTCAGCTTTATTGAGATATAATTCATAGTTCACGTATTTTACCCATTTAAAGTAATCCAGTGGACATTAGATTGTTCAGAGCTGTACAACCATCCATCAACATCAATTTTAGAATGTTTTTACCACCCAGAAAACAAACTCCATAAATGTTAGTAGCCATTGTCAACATTTCCTTCCCCTCTACAACCCAAGCATAAGTTAACTTCTTTTCTGTCTTTAAATGTTTGCCTATTCTGGACATTTAAATATATTCTCCTATCTAACTATAATCATATCCTTTGGGCCACACCTTCTCATCCCTACTCTCAAGCAGCTGAAAATTTCCTAACATTCTATTTCTCCAAATTCAATTATAGAAGAAAATGGATTTTTGACCTATCTAGTTCTTATATTTTCTAAAACTTTTTTGACGGTCATCTATTTAATTTCATAATACAAAATCACAATGTTTTTAAAATAGGTATGTTAGAAGGAGATAAAGGAAGAAACAAGGAAGGAAGAAGGATAAAGATAAAGTTAAAGAAGCATTGAACAAACTCTACAATGTTAACTAATCTACTCATCAGGTTGGTAAGCATGCTTTTATTTCTTTGTAATAAAACTCACCCATATGTTTTCCATTATAGCCAACCTTGGTTAATTTGAGGATCATTTGTGGTTTCTTCTGAGCAGGGTCAATAGAGGTAATTAGATGTTCTACAGTCTTTAGAAAGTTACTTTCATTCTTCTTAAACCATCAGTATCAGATGCAATGTGCATTACGGGGAGACATGGTAAGTTATAACATGATCCTAAAGTCAGTGAAATGAAAAATGGAAGCAATTAGGAAGATAACTCAGACATTGTTTCTTGTCCTTGAATACCCAAGAGCAATAATTTTTGTCAGAATTATTTAGAAAAATGTCTCAATTCTGAGTTATAGCCAAGGCAGGAAAAACTTGAAAATTATATACTCTAAGAAGTGAGTAGATCCTTAGGAGTTATTAAACTTTGTTCTAGCAGAGAAAGCCTTCACTTAAATCAACTCTAAAATAGAAACCTGGTGCTGTAACATTTGGGTAGTAACATGACAAAATAGAAAGCATAGGAGTTATAGACTCAAACAAACCCAGGTTTGAAATTCAGAGTGAATTTCTGTTTCTTGTGAGGTTGAAAGATTGATTGTGATATCAAATGAAATAGAGCCTGGATTTAGAACATGACATTAGTATTTGTAGTCCATCAGCCCTCTCCAAACTAAACACTTGGGAAATGAGTTTGACTCATGAAAATAAAGTTGGCATATGCAAAAGCAATGAACAAGTCTGAATAATTTATAGTCCAGAAGAACTGGTTTACATCAGGTTGAATTTACTAACTTTTAAAGAAAGAAGGAGAAACTTAAGTTGAGAACATCAGAGACATTTCCCATCTAAGTATTTTTCAGAGGATATTCCAATTTAGCTAACATTTTACAAATACTATTCAAAGGATAGCCCAATGTGCAAAAGATTGGAGGAGGATTTTATATGAAGGAGTTCTATTATTTTGATGTAGATGTCAAGCAGAGACCAATCCCATCAGATCTTGGCTGCCTCCAGCATCCCTTGTCCTGAGCCCATGGTATTCACACAACCTCTTATGCTTATTGGAATCTCATGTAGATTATTCTTTAGATATGTATGCAGATATCATATGAAGATTAAATATTTCAGTCCTTGTGTTCATTTTTCTCATGTAAAATTCATAAACTTATACTTCAGTTTGTATCTCAGTTCTATGAACTTATTTTATGAATCTGTCTAAGAGATAAGCCCGCTCTTATTTTACTGAAAAAGATCAACAAAGCTTCCAAGTAAGGGGGGGAAATCACCGTGGCCATGAATGTCTCCTAGTAAGGGAAGTCCCTGGGGGCTAGCTGGTAACCTCCTTTGATGTGATATTTAAACATCATCTTTTGGCTACAATGGATCATTTTAAAGTCCACAACCTAGAAATCCTTTAAGTACTCATTGTGTCTCTTTTCCATCCTAAGGAGACATGTTTGACTGGATTCTTCCTGAAGCAGTACCTGAGATAAATACTTGTGTGCAAATCACATATTTGAGAGGTGATCCCTAGAAGCATCAAGAACAAAGAGAGGATAGGAGACAAGAAATGAAGAAAGCGACTTTGACTAACCTCCATCTGTTGCAAGAAAACACTTCCTTGATGAGTAGGGAGAGCTACACTTGTCTATGAATATAAGGGTGGAATATGCAGAATATTGTAAAAAGAAAAACTTATGTTGGCCTAGGAAATCGATGGAAGCAGGTCCTTCTCTAGAGCCTATAACCTTTGCAGCCATGTATATTTGGCTACATTTTATAGTACCATTCAAGAATTCCCTCTTACTGACTGAATAAGCCTTAAGTCCACCTAGATAGTTAAGATAAAAGAGCCACTATTACACCAAGAGAGTTAATCTGTAGGGCTGGTCACTGTTATAGTTTGTAGTTTTTACAGCTGGGTAGTATAGTTGGTTGGTTCATGTTTGGAGAGAAGGCTTCCAGGTCAGTAACAACTCAAATTCTTGAAGTTCAATGTCTGCAGCATGACGTGTCTCCAGCAATGGGGTCTTTCCTTCAAGTTCTAAGGAGACAATCAAGGACTGTGGCAATAGCTTGTGTTATTTGGGGAGTCTCTTGGACTACACTGACCAACAATTTGAAAGGAGGTTTCCCTTGCCTGGCACTGTGATTTTTGTTATATAGCTTTCAGCTATACACATACACTCATAAATACACTGTATGTTTATTTTTCAGTAGGTTTATGAAATTATACATTTCCCTCTGGTTTTTCACACCACTTAAGTATTACTTAATTCTCATTCCTTTCTTTCCCCTTGTATAGCCTATCCACCTCCCTCCTCAGTTAGTGTACTCCCCATTTCCCCCATTTCTTTTTTATTTTTATTTTTTTTCATTTTTCAAGACAGAGTCTCCCTGTAGCCCCCGCTGTCCTGGAACTCTCTCTGTAGACCAGGCTGGCCTTGAACTCACAAAGATCCGCCTCCCCAGTGCTAGAATTAAAGGCGTGCACCGCCACGCTCAGCTTCCCCCATTTCTTTATTGATAATGACTGTTTCTTATTGTGCCCCTCTCTCCAGCTCCTTCTCCACCTTTCCTCCCAGGATTCCTTTCTGTTTTCTTGGTTCCTGAAGTAACGTCATGACACATAGGCACATCTAAGGATTTTGTGTTAGAATCCACTAATGAGAACACATGCCACTTGTTTTTCTGAGCCTGTGTTACCTCGCTTAGTATAACAGTTTCTAGTTCCATTTACTTGAAAATTGTTTCATTTTTCTTTACAGCTGAATAAAACTACCCCGTCTAAATGTACCATGGCTTTATTATCTACTCATCGGTTGAGGGACATTTGAATTGTTTCCATTTCTTGACTATTCTGAAAAGAGCAGCAATAAACATGGCTGAGCAAGTGTTCCTGCAGCAGGAAATCAAGTCCTTTGAAAATATGTCAAGGAAGGTTATATCTGGATCACATGGTAGATCTGTTTTAATTTTTTAAAGATTTCTTTATATGGATTTCCATAGTGGCTGCATCAGTTTGCAATCCTACCAATAATGAATGAGGGTTCCCCTTTCTCCACCTTCTTACCAACATTTGTTGTTAGATTTTTTTTTCTTGATCTTAGCCAATCTAATTAGGTAAGGTGAAATCTTAAAGTACTTTTAATTTGCATTTCCCTAATTACTAAGGATATTGAACACAAATTTTAAAAATATTTCTGAGCCATTTTTATTTCTTCTTTAGAGAATTCTATGTTCACATCTGTAGCCCATTTGTTAATTGGGCCATTTGCTTTCTTGATTCTTTATTGAATTCTTTATACATTCTGGAAATTAATCCTCTATCAGATGCACAGCTGGTAAAGGTTGTCTCCCAGTTTGAAGGCTTCCGCTTCACACAGTTGGCTCTTTTGCTGTACTGAAGCTCTTTGGTTTATTGAGGTCCCATTTGTCAATTGTTGGCCTTAATTTCTGAGCAAAGAAATCTGATTTATAAAGTCCTCTTCTCCACCTATATCTTAGAAGGTACTATCTATATTTTTCTTCTAACAGTTTCACAGGGAGGCCTTTGATCCATTCAGAGTTGATTTTTGTGCAACTGACTTACTTTCTTTCTTCAACATGCAGAGATTCCATTTTCTCAGCACCATTTGTTGAAAATGCTGTCTTTTTCTCCTGTGTGCATTCTCAACATCTTTATCAAGTATTCAGTGGCTATAATTGTATTCAATCATGTTTGGCTCTTGTATTTTGTTCCACTGAGCTACATGTCTAGTTAGTGTATACTGAGTGCAAGTGGCATTCAGTATCAAGGGGGAACCTCAGAGATGAGTAGGAAGTACAACAAACATACTCATCTTCCTGTCCCCACAGCAGGAAAGGTACACATTAATCTTCTAACTGCCATTTCTCTTTAGTTGGTGGCTATCTTTTGATACACTGACTCCTGGGATTTCTGGCTTCCTGAAAACCTAGAAAATATTCATAAGTGAGAAATATGTAATAGAAAATGGAATGCCACAGAGGGATGGGGTGATGAATGGGCTAACTGATAATGTCTGCTACAGGAGACAGATCATGATGAAAAAGTAGCCCAAGCTCTCAAAGCACAAATAGTAAGTAACTGGACATCACTCTAAGAGAAGCTCATTCCTGTCAGAAAGGTGGAAGCAATGGAAGATTCTTAAAGCAAATCTGAGATTGTCACTCATCTGCCTTCTTGTAACAACTCATTCCCTCAGCTCAATGCTAACTCATAATACTTTAATGCTGTGTTATAAGTATACTCTGTTCTTGCAGAAATGAAATACAGGAGTGTTCCAGCCACCTGGTTTAACTCAGGGAAGGCTGATAAATAGAGCACAGTTCCAAACTTCTCGGGATCCAAAGTGCTAGTAGCACCACATTTTCCTACAATTTCTTAGTTTTATTTAAGATTTTCTAAAGACATCCTACCCATCCAAATGTGTGATAAGTCCAGTAGGGACCTCTGTGACCTGTGCACAAGATGGTAACGGTGCAAGAGATCTGTCCCCTCTCATTCTTTGCTTATATGCCTTTAGCCTTTCCCCCTTGTACAGCCAAGGTGAGCTGGCTAGTGGGAGTGGTAGCTGGGTCCCTGGCTCCTCCCTTCTCCTCAGACAAATTTATAATCCTGGGCAGGCAGGTGCTCCCATCATGAGAAACATTTGATGCCCAAAGTCGGTCTTTCTTTTGGAGGACTGTCCATAATACATCTGGGCATCATCTCAAGACTCAATGATGGGGGCTGGAGAGATGGCCTAGCGGTTAAGAGCACCGACTGCTCTTGCAGAGGACCCGGGTTCGATCCCCAGCACCCACATGGCAGCTGAAAACCATCTTTAGCTCCAGTTGCAGGGGAATCCGATACCCTCTTCTGACCTCCATGGCATTGCATGACATGGGTGCACAGACCTACATGCAGACAGTACATTCATACACATATGAAAATAAAATTTAAAAAATTTTAATTATAAATAAAAAATTAAAAAATATATTTTATCATTAAAAAAGACTCAATGATGATGATGATAATGATAATGATGATACAGGT
This sequence comes from Rhizomys pruinosus, assembly GCA_009823505.1. Taxonomy (NCBI): domain Eukaryota; kingdom Metazoa; phylum Chordata; class Mammalia; order Rodentia; family Spalacidae; genus Rhizomys; species Rhizomys pruinosus. The sequence continues at coordinate 2,781,020 of VZQC01007342.1, read as the reverse complement.
TCAAAAGCACCTCTATTCATAACCTAACCAAACTAAAAGTTCTGACCAAAAATGTGAAGCTATAATGACTCACTTGTATAGGCAGCTGTTAGAAGTGTCTTTGTCCTCTGGATGTTACCCAGATGTCAAGTCACAGACTCTGGTTAATCCTTATCAACTAAATTCAACTTAGTCAGACCTCTCCTCACATGATACTCTGAGCTACAAATAATTCACAAAGGTTTTCCTCTTGGGTATTATTGCTTTGAAGTGTGAATCACATTCCTATAAATCCTCTGCTGTGTCTCCTTTGAGGCAGCCACAGTGAAGTGAGTGATCTTCCCTTGATGGTCTGAAGATTATTCTCAAGAACCTCACTGACAGCTTTTTGGCTGCCTCAGTCTTATATATATAGATTATATATATAATATATATATATATATATATGTAATATATATTTATTTGACTTTGTTTTTTAACATAATTTCCCTATCTCAAAGAACTATTGCCAAAGGAATTTGCTAAAAATGCATATCATAACCTAAGATTCTAATTTCATAGATCTGGATTTTAACAAGTTTATTTTTCATATCAATAGTTTATTAATACATTACATGACTACACTCACATGTGTACAGTTAACCTGATTAACACATAAATTTCAACTAATAGATTACTTTTAAAAATATTTTATTTATTATTTTTATTTTATGTGTATGAGTATATTGCTCCCATGGATGTTAGAGTACCTGTGTCATGCAATGTCCATGGAGGTCAGAAGAGGGCATTGGATCCCCTGGAACTAGAGTTACAGACAGTTGTTAGTCAGCATGTGGCATTAGAAACTGAATCTGGGTCCTCTGCAAGAGCAGCCGGTCCTCTTAAGCTCTGAGCCACCTCTCCAGTTTGTGTAGTTAGTATGATAGCAAACAATCCTTGAATAGTTGAGACCTAAAACAACTAAGACTACTTTTTCCCCTTTGTACTTTTTCTCTTCAATTAAACTTTTTATTGTTTTTTTGTGCATTTCATGATACATCTCCATTATATGTAGACCCCTTTCCTCTGTCTGCAACCTCCCATAGACCACCCATAGGTTTTCATGCATTCTGTCATATATGTTAAGGCTCATCAAGTCAAGTTTGTGTCTCCAGATGTTCCTCAGTGTGAGTTTATCCACTGGAGTCTATTCAACCTTCTAGCATTACTTTTCTTTTTCTTTTTCTTTTTTTTTTTTTTTTTTTTTTTTTTTTTTTTTTTTTTGGTCTTTTCGAGACAGGGTCTCCCTGTAGCCCCAGCTGTCCTGGAAATCACTCTGTAGACCAGGCTGGCCTTGAACTCACAAAGATCTGCCTGCCTCTGCCTCTCAAGTGACAGGATTAAAGGCGTGCGCCACTACACCCAGCCTAACATTACTTTTTCTCTTTGTTCCAGCCTATCTGTTGCTGTTCTGACGATTCTGTGTTCTGTTAGGGATCCAGCTTGGCAGAGCTCTTGTCCTCCAGAACATCACTGCCCCCTGCTGTAAGGAAGGAAAACAGCAAGAAGGAACCATCTTTTGTGGTCACATATAAATAAACAAAACAAGTGGGATAGCCATGCTCAATATTGGGAGAGTCCAGACATTCTGCCATGTGCTCAGCTAAAAACATATGTGACTAGTACAAAGGTTCACAGCCAGACTGGAAGTTACTAGACTTGAAGAAAGAGCGCTTGGGTTCAAATACTGATCTTTGCAATGTATTAATAAATAGTGCCTGAAGCATAATATGCCCTTATAATAAAACCAGTCAAATTAGAAATTATCATTTTGCTGAGTGCTGCTGGCTAGAATTAGTAATGATAGCTCAGATTCATGTAGTTGTTTTATTTCAGCTCCCAGGCAATGTCTAATGAATCACCATGTGGGAAGAAGGGAAGGCAGTTAACTTGTTAAGTGTGTGAAGCTGTCACGGGCTGGGCTTTCCAGTAACCAGACTCTAGTGAAGATATTTACTTTCAGAAATAGCACCTGCAAAGAGATGAGGAAAATAGAACTGAATGAAAAAGGAATATGGTTTGTGTGGTAGTAACAGCAGAACTCATCTTCTTGAGCACTCTAGAATTAGATGGCTCTTTAGGAATGCTCTGGATTGAACAATAAGAGTTGTACATAACATTGGGCTGGGTTAAGCATTTGGAGAGCATTTCTAGAGATGGGCCCTGTGAGATCTGCAACCAGTCAGAAAACCCTTGCAGATGGGGAAAATATAAATGAGCCTTGTGTGTGAATGGAGAGGTCTGAGCAATGCCCCAAGGCAGTCACTTCAGAAGTCGGTCTTGAAATCGAACAGGCTATAAAACTGGAAGAGCCAGGCCTGTGGCTTCTCATTATTTGTATCAGATCTCTCTTCCTCTTGAAGAGTAAGTTAATTAACATATTTAATCGTTCATGTTCTAACAGATAAGCAGTGGCATTTATAAAAGAAATATGAATGATTGATATAGTTGGCTTGGGTTGTTAACTTGACACATTCGGGAAGAGAGAACTTTGATTGGATACTTTCCTTTATAGGACTGGCCTGTGGGCATGTCCATGAGGCATTTTCTTGACTGTTAAATGATGTGGGAGGGCCCAGGCCAATGTAAGTGGTGTTGCCCCTGGACAGGTGGTCCTGGATTATATAAGAAAATGCACTGAGGAATAAGCCAGTAAGTAGCTGCCTTCCATGGTCTGTGCTCCACTTCCTGTCTCTGTGCTCCTGCTTGAATCCCGCACTTACTTTTCATGATGAAGGACTATACTATAAGTTGAAATAAACCGTTTTCTTTCCAAGTTGGTTTTAGCCAGTGTTTCACCACAGCAATAGGAAGCTAACTACTATAAAAGTAAATTATTTTCTCTTCACTCTGTTATCTGCATCTATAAATAACTGTCTTCCTGTGGATTACTGTGATACCAGAACATTAGGTTTAGAGACAAAACGTGGTCATGACAATCACTCAGAAAATTTAAAAAATTTTTGAGACAAGGTCTCCCTGTAGCTGCAACTGGCCTGGAACTCACTAAATAATTTAGGTTCCCCTCTGTGTCACAGTAATTAAAGTTGTGTGGAACCATGCCCAGCTCAGAAATGATTGTTTAAAAAAATATTGAATTCTTGTGATTTTTGAACAATATAATTTGATATTTAGATGTCTCCATCCGTGACTCCCCTTACTGACACCTGCCCAATTTAATGTTCTCTGGCTCTTACAATCTTTCTGCCCCTGCTCCATAATGATCCCTGAGTCTCGGGAGGGAGAAGTTTGAAGTGTCTTATGCAGGGATCAGCACTCTGTGGCCTCTGGTTCTCAGCACATGAGTTTCTGTGTTAATCATCATCCACTGCATAAGGAACCTTCTCTGGTGAGAGCTGAGAGATGCATTAATCTATGAGTATAACTATGTCATTAAGAATCAGTTAAGAATCAGCCAAGCTGAGCAACATTATTGTTATATTTCTTTCTATCTGAAAGCAACTGTGATGTTATAATGTGACTCTCTTAATGAGCCCTAGAATTAACTTGCCACTTACTTTCAGACATGTTAATTAATGTATTTGGGTGGAAGGTATATATTCATATTTTAGAGTAATGCAAAATTAAAGGGGAAAATGTGAACTCCTAAACATATATCAGAGTTAATATACAGTTTCTTCCTGGAGGACCTAATTCTGGTACATATATGATGTTTGTATAGGCATATTTTGGAGCAATACAATTGGGAAGGAACCACAACAACATAAGAACTGGGTCAAAGAATGGACTGATATAGTTAAATTCTGCCCAAAACAATAAACCTTTGCAGAGAAAAACTTTTAAAAGACTGCGAGAAAGATGCTGGACATGTATGGCAGAATGCATGATCTGGGGTGGGGTGGGGTGAGGAGAAGGGAAAGGGGGGAATATGGCTAAATTGAACTGAAAAATGATGTATGAAATACACAAAAAAATCAATAAAAGTATTATATTAAAAAAGAATCAGTTTAATACTATTTAGTACAAAACTAGTATTAGTTTCTCACCATGTCCTATGACCTGTCTAGCCTCAAGTTCCTAGGCCTTATATCAGTGTCAGTTATGAGTTCCATCCTATGAAGCAGAACTTAAATCTAATTAGAAAGTGATTGGGTACTCCCATAATATTGGTGCCATTATTGCAATGGAGCACATATCTTCCCAGACCAATTGTAGTAGTTAATAGCATTCACCACTGGGGAATGTTGATGATTATTGTTTTCCTTCTGGTAGCTTGTATAGCATCTTCCAGCATTATGGAAGCTAGCCAGTAGAGATGAAGCTTCAGGGTCAACACTAGCTTGATATCTGCTTGTTTCTTCTACAGCATGTGGACATAGTCTTCAGCATCATGGTCTTACTGTGAAGTTCTGGGGGAACACAGAGCAGTAGCAATGATTAGCAGTGTTCGAGGGTCTATGGGACTCCTGGTCAACAGCTTCAAGCAAGGGATTCCAAAAAAATAATTCTTAAAAAGCTTATATCTACCTGAGTTAAAATAGTGTCTAAATTTTCAGTGTAAGACTTCATACTGAACCTCATTGGAACTTTTTAGGGATGTTCCAGGGAGTTATAGGATGAAAAGAGAATATTTTCTGGAACACATACTTACTGCAATAACTTAAGGGATGCATCTCAAAAATTATATTGAAATATCCATGAAGGGACAACAGAATAAATATCTACAGTATGTGTATGGTTTGAAATCTCTACAGCAAGCATGAAATTTATCTAAATAGTAGTTTAATCTTGAAAATAGTATAGTTTCATGTTTCATTAAACACACAAGCTTTCAAAACTTAAAAATCATTCATTGTTTTCTTCTGCACACCCAATGATTGACAGATATTTCAATATAATTTTTGAGATGTATCTCCTAAATTATTACAGCATTCCTATTACACATTAGTCATGATTTCATTCACACTTTATAATTTTTATACTGTAAAAACATGTCATTGAATTTATTCCCTTGTAAAAATAAAACAAATGAAGCTGGTTTATTGTAGGAATGAAACTTTGCCTAGCTTGAGGCAAGAACTTGTAAGATCTGTCCCGAAAAACCTCCAAGAGTTATCTGATATCTCTGTGGTGTTTTCTTGCCTAGCCTATCTCTGCAAAGTTCCAGAACCAGATGGCCTCTTCCCTTGAGGTATTGAGCAAAACGTCACCTCTAGTTTACCAGTTGCACAAACAGGAGCCCTCCTCCATAAGAGTCAAGGTGGCTTGCCACTGCCTTCTGCCTCCCCCCAACTTCCTTGCTCAGAGCACAGTAACTTTTGGTATATAAGCACACTGCTGGCATGAATAAAGGAGAGAGTTTTATCTTCCAGGTTTTCTCTTAGTCCATGTCTGTCTTTCTTTGACTTTTCCCCACAGTCACTTCCCCCCTCCTTGCCAGAGCTAAGCCTAGAGACTGTTGGCCTGCAGGCAGGAGACAGCCTTGGAGCTCGCAGTCCTGTGGAATTGCCAGGGTCAGTTCAAGGAGGGAAGAAGATCGTGGGGGATTGTGGCCATAGAATGACTAAAGGGCTATCAGACGATTAGTAAACTCCAACAGTTTATATATCTATAGAACATGAAGGCTAAGTTAAAATTGATATTATCTTTCAAGAGGTCTTTGGAAAGTCAGCCCATTTAACTATCCAAGGAGATAAATGTGGAGCACAGTTTTTCAGAAGCAAAAATTTTTCACACAGCATATCTCATGTGATCAAGTTTTTTTTTTTTAATAAGGCTAAGCGTTTTATTTTTATTTATTTTGTTATTTATTTCTGTATGTGTATGAATGTACTGTCTGCATGTAGGTCTGTGCACCAGTGTCGTGCAATGACATGGAGGTCAGAAGAGGGTGTTGGAGTCCCCTGGAACTGGAGTTCTCCTGGAATTGGAATTTCAGACAGTTCTTGGCTGCCATGTGGGTGCTGGGGATTGAACCCGGGTCCTCTGTAAGAGCAGTCTGTGCTCTTAACTGCTAGGCCATCTCTCCAGCCCCGCATGTGATCAAGTTTTAAGAAGTGCTTATTGTCTTTATTTTATAAATGAAGAAACAAAGAGTAAGAGAAGTTAGAAAAATGGAAAGAACCTAAACTAAAAAATTGTTGGTGTTTCATTATTTATGCCAAGAAGTCAAATTTCTTTTGACATGTAAAGAGGCCCTGGAATTCAGAATCATGGAAAGAGGCCTTGGAGTTCAGAATCAAACAGATACTTAGACTCTATTGTGCACTTACTTGATAACATTTGAAAAAGAACATGTAATTTTTTATTAATTATTTTTTATTATAATTATTTTTAATTTAATAATAAATATAAATTATAATTATTTTATTATAATTTATTAATTATTCATGTGTATGCATATCTGTCTGCCTACCTGCCTGTCTGTCTGTCTGAAGAGTGTAGAAGAGTATAGAAGAGGGCATTAGACCTCATGGAAATGGGCTACCATGTGGATGAAGATCCTCTTCAAGAGCAACAAGTGATCCTACCTGCTGAGTCGCCTCTCCAAGCCAGGCTTAATATTTTTGAGCCTCATGTGTTTTATCTGGAAAATGTATCATACCAATTGTGATGGTTAATTCTGGGTGTCAACTTGACTGGACTAAGGAACAAATAAGAGAAAAAGGATCTTCAGATTGGACCGCCTCAACCTGGATGGCCCACCCCAAATGTGGGTGTTACCTTCGGCAGAGGGAGCTGGTCCCTTTTTTCCTGTGGCTTGCCTCTCTCTCACTGGCGAGTTTGTCTTGCTGCTGTGATCAACCCTTCAGATCCCAGTGTGTACCGAGACTGGCAGTTCTCCTGGAATCCACCGGGCCTTCAGCACCAGATTGGGACTACTGAGACATCCAGCCTTGTGGACTGAGCAGTTCCCTGGATTCTCAGCCTCTCCAGTGTGGCACAGCTACTGTTGGACTCCTTGAACTCCGTCACGTGAGCAAATCAATAAATTGTATATAGCTATATATTCGTCCCATTGCTTCTGTTTCTTTAGAGAACCCTGACTAATACAGATTTTGGTACCAGGAGTGGTTCTAGAGAAACAGAATTGAAAGGATGAATTTGTTTAGTGGGCTTGGTAGTTTCTGGAGCCAGCTCTCCAATCCAATGAAGCCTAAAGTTACTGAAGGCTCTCCTGGTGGCCTGAAGAAGATTGATAATCCTTGGTGCAGACTATTTGATGTAATTATGAAGATAGATCCATTTGACTCACCTAACTCGCCTCTTGTGAGGAGCAAGGAATTTAGCGACTCTATATATAAAATGTTTGAGAAATTGTGGAAAAGTAAGGAAAATAATGATGTTGCCTTGTTGCTCCTAGCATCTCTGGATAAAGTGATAGAGGAAAATAAGGAGCTCAGAGATAAAAATGATCTGCTCTGGATTCGAAACAACAGTTTAAAGGTTTCCAAGTGTGCTCTGGAAGAGAATCTTCTCTCCAGCAACCAAAGAGCTAAAGCAGCAGAAATTCAAGCTGGAGCCCTTATATACATTTGGCTGATTTACAATGCAAATTTAATTCCCAGTCATGAACAGTGTCACAGTCAAAGTGAGAGCACTGGTGGGGAAAGGGTGGAACCTAAACTTGGGATGGAATGTGGAGGAGAACCATGATGATGAGGTTTTGACCCTTGGATTCTGAGGAATTTTCTTTATCTGAGGAATTAATCTCCCCACCCTCAGCAGAGAATCCACACCCTCCAGATCCCTCCTTCCCACCCTTGCCTGAGGAAACTAATCTCCCCCTCCCAGTAGAAGCTAATGTCCCTCAGGGCCCAACAATTGTTGTCTCTAGACCCATAACCAGATTGAAGTCTAAGCAAGCCCCTAAAGGTGAGATAGACAGTGTGGTCCACAAGGAGGTGCACTACACCACTAAAGAAATTAATGAGTTTGCCAATTCATTCCAGCACAAGCCTAAGGAATATGTGTGGGAATGGATTTTAAGGGTGTGGGATAATGGTGGAAGGAATAATAAAATTGGATCAGACTGAGTTTATCAATATAAGCCTACTGAGTAGAGATCTAGGTTTAACATGGAAGCTTGAGCAGTTAAAAAAGGTGTTAAAAGTTTATTTGAATGGTTGGCTGATATATTATTAAAACATGGCCTACTACAGCGAGTTAGAGATGCCTTATTCCTTGGCTTAGTATTGATAAGGGATTTTGAGGGTCAGGCAGATGGGCATGCTCGAGTGGATTCGAAGTGTAAAACCACTTCTCCACAATATGAGGACCCAGAGGACATGCATTTCACTGAGTTTATAAGATGGAAAGTACTGAGAGAAACACTAGAACATTTGAAGAGCTTTGTTTTTGCTCTATTTCTTATGCCAGATCAATAGCTGCATACCAGGTACCAGAAGACATATTAATCTGCTCAAGTAAGGACATCACATCTGGTACAGTGGCTGCAATTGGTGGCACTAAGTTCTGCAATCCCTCCAGGGATACGATACTATTAGATACTGGTTCTGAGTTGACACTGATCCCAGGAGACTCTAAGAAGCATTGTGGCCCTCTGGTTAAAGTAGGGGGCCGATGGAGGTCAGGTGATAAATGGAGTTTTGGCTGAATCCACTCACAGTGGGCCCAGTGGGTCCACAGAACTCATCTTGTGGTTATTCCCCAGTCCCAGAATGTATAATTGGGATAGATATAATTAAAATTGGCAGATCCCACATTGGTTCCCTGACCTGTGGAGTGAGGGCTATTATGGTTGGAAAGGCCAAATGGAAACCATTGGTGTTGCTCTACCAGGGAAAATAGTGAAGCAAAAACAGTATCTATCCCTGGGGGATTGCAGAAATTAGTGCCACCATCAAGGATTTGAAAGATGCAGGGGTGGTGATTCTACCACATCTCCATTTAACTCTCCATTTGGCCTGGCAAAAGACAGATGGATCATGGAGAATGACAGTTGACTATTGAAAACTCAACCAAGTAGTGACACAATTGCAGCCGCTGTACCAGATTGTGTGTCCTTACTTGAGCGATTAATATGTCTTCTGGTACCTTGTATGCAGCTATTGATCTGGAAATGTTTTCTTCTCAATACCGTTCAATAAGGACCACCAGAAGCAATTTGCTTTCAGCTGGCAAGGCCAACAGTATACCTTTACTGTCTACTCTCAAGGTATGTTAACTCTCCAGCCTTGTGCCAAAACTTAGTTAGAAGGGACCTTGATTGCCTGACTCTTCCACAAAATATCACACTGGTCCACTATATTGATGATGTTATGCTGATGGGACCCAGTGAACAGGACAGTAGCAGTAGTCTAGACTTGTTGGTAAAGCATATTGCATGAGAGGATGGGAAATAAATCCACACTAAAATCAAGGCCATCTACCTTGGTGAAGTTTCTAAGGTGTCAGTGGTGTGGGATCATGCAGAGACCTTCCTTCTAAGGTAAAGAATAAATTTGTTGCACCTGCCCCTCCTCCCCAAAAAGAAGCACAACGTTAGTGGGCCTTTTTTGGATTCTGGAGGCAGCAACATTCCTCATCTGGGTGTGTTACTTTGACCCATCAGGTGATCGTAGGGCAGCAAACTTTGAGGGGGGCTTGGAACAGGAAAAGGTTCTTCAAAAGGTCCATGCTGCAGTGCAGGCTGCTCTCCCCTAGGGCCATATATGACACAGCAACCAATGTGCTGGAGGTATCAAGTGCAGATAGAGATGCTGCTGCTGAAGTCTGTGGCAGGCTCCCATAGGGGAATCACAGATGGAGCCTTGGGATTTTTGGAGTAAGGCTCTACCTTCACTGCAAACAACTATTCTCCTTTGAAGACAGCTCTAGCCTGCTATTGGGCTTAGTGGAAACTGACTGTGGACAATGGGCCACCAAGTACCAGTGTGACCTGAGCTTCCCATCATGAGCTGGGTGTTATCTGACCCACCAGACCATAAGGATAGTAATGCACAGCAACAGTCCATTATAAATGGAAGTGGTACATAAATGACAGGCCGGCAGGCCCTGAGGGCACAAGAAAGCTACATAACAGTTGCCAAATGCCTAGGGTCCCACCCTGTTACAATGCCTCCTGTGCTTAAGTGTGAACCTATGGCTTCATGGGTTTGCCCTAGGATCAGTTGACCGAGGAAGAGAAGACTAGGCCTGGTTTATTGATGGTTCTGCATGCTATGCAGGCACCACCCAGAGTGGAACGGCTGAGCATTACAGCCTATTTCTGAAACAACCTAAGGACACTGGTGAAGGAAAGTCTCACAGTGGGCAGAACTTCGGGCAGTGCACATGGTTGTTGCATTTTGCCTGGAAGGAAAATGGCCAGAGGTTCAATTATATACTGATTCATGGGCTGTAGCCAATGGTTTGGCTGAATGGTCAGGGACTTGCAAGGAGAAAATGACTGGAAAATTTTTGAGAAAACTATTTGGGGAAGAAGTATGTGGATAGATGCTCTCTGAATGGTCAAGGATGTGAAGATACTTGTGTCTCGTGTAAATGCTCATCAAAATGGTGTCTCAGCAGAGGATGAGTTATAACAATCAAGTATTGTTGGATGACTCGTTCTGTGGATATGTCAGCCTCTTTCTCCAGCTGATCTCCTTCTTGCTCAAAGGGCCCACGAACAAAGTGGTCATGTGTAGCAGAGATGGAGGTTAATGCATTGGGCTCAACAGCATGGACTCCACTCACCAAGGCTGATCTGGCTACAGCTGCTGCCTAGTGCCAGATTTGCCAACAGCAGGGACCAACATTGAGCCCTGATGTGGTCTATTCCCCAGGTGACCTCCACAAACTGGTGTGCAGAGTTGCTACATTGGACACTTCCATCAGGGCGGGGACAGCGTTTTGTTCGTTACAGGAATGATACTTATTCTGGTTATGGTTTGCCTTTCCTGCAAGTAATGCTTCTGCAAAGACACCATCCAGGACTACACAGAATGCCTGTCCACCATCATGCGTATTCCTCAAGCATCCTTCTGACACAGGGAACTCACGTTTCACAGCCAAAGAGTGCGACATTGGGCCCATGGTCATGGTATCCACGGCTTTACCAGTGTTCCCCAACCATCCAGAAGAGCTGGATGATATGAACATGGAATGTGCCTCTTGAAGACACAGATACAGCCAATTAGGTACACACCCTGGAGGGCTGGGGCAAGGTCTATCCAGAAGCCAGTATTGCTTTGAATCAGACCCACATATGGTACTGTTTCTCCTATAGCAGATTCATGGGTCCAGGAACCAAGAGGATGGAATGGGAGTGATTCAACCACTCACCCCTAGTGAACCCAGTAGGACAATTTTTGCTTCCTGTACCCAAAGGACCTTGCGTTCTGCTGGTCTAGATGTTTAGCTCAGAAGGGGGAAGTGCTTTTGCCAAGAAGATACATTCTTGCCAGCAAACGTTCCATTGAACTGGAAGATAAGACTTCCCCCTGGCCCCTTTGGGCTTCTACTGCCCTAAGCCAACAGGCTAAGGAAGGAATAACGTAGTAGAGGAGTGATTGATCCATACTACCAGGGGGAAATTGGGACTTTTTCTCCCGCGCCACAATGGGGGCCAAGGAAATTTTGTCTGGAAGGCAGAAGATGCTGTAGGTGGCACCTTCGGTGCTACCATGTCCTATGATTAAGTCAATGGGAAACTCCAACAAACAACCCAAACCAGACAGGACACCAAATGGCCCAGAACCTTCAGAGATGAAGGTATGTGTCAATCCTCCAGGGAAAGAGTCAAGTCCTGCAGAGGTGCTTGCTAATGGTGGAGGAAATGCAGAATAGGTAGTAGAAGAAAGTAGTCATAAATATCATCTGAAACCACGGGACCAGTTGCAGAAACGTGGATATAATAGATATTAACTTTTTGTCCTATTTGGTTAACAATGTGCTTGTTCATATACATAACATAATATACATATATATAATATATGTAATGTATATTAAGCAGATACTTTGTGTTGTTCCCTTTGAATGTGCAACTGAGATAAATGTTGTGTTGTCATATTTAGGTTATTAGATACTGAAGGACTAAGTGTTCCTCAAGGACATTACCACCTACTCTAAGATATAATGCTTTGCTATTGCACATGAGACACTTATAACATGTTAGGTGGAATTATGACCTTGCCATTGTTTGCAATTGACATTTAAGCATAACATAAGGAGAGGTATTTATTGGGTGTCAAGTTGACAAGGGGTGGACTTGTGATGGTTAATCCTGGGTGTCAACTTTACTGGACTAAGGAACAAATAAGAGAAAAAGGATCTTCAGATTGGACTGCCTCAACCTGGATGGCCCACCCCAAATGTGGGCATTACCTTCTTCCAGCAGGAAGTATAAAAGGCCATGGCAGAGGGAGCTGGTCCCTTTTTTCCTGCGGCTTGCCTCTCTCTCACTGGTGAGTTTGTCTTGCTGCTGTGATCAACCCTTCAGATCCCAGTGTGTACCGAGACTGGCAGTTCTCCTGGAATCCACCGGGCCTTCAGCACCAGATTGGGACTACTGAGACATCCAGCCTTGTGGACTGAGCAGTTCTCTGGATTCTCAGCCTCTCCAGTGCAGCACAGCTACTGTTGGACTACTTGAGCTCTGTCATGTGAGCAAATCAATAAATTGTATATAGCTATATATTCGTCCTGTTGCTTCTGTTTCTTTAGAGAACCCTGACTAATACACCAATGAAACTAAAATCTGTATACCATCTGTCCTCAAACTATCATATATCATTCATTTATCTATCGTCTGTCTAGCTCATATGTCTTCACTATCATCATTAGTGTGAGATCCATACAATAGATTTCCAGATCTAACAAATACTGAACTCATTAAATGATAAATCCCATAACATTTGAATGATATAATTGCACAACCTCACCATCTACTTAGTAAGGAACCTAGTGGCTCCCAGGCTGTCACTCAGGAACCCTGGGCAGGAGAGTAAATTGCTTCCTTGTCATTGGTATTTATCTTTGTAGTTCAGCCTGGTCCTCATATGTCTGCTGCTCTTGGGCAGTTGTTGACAATAGGAACATCAGATATCCTCCTTTTCTTTTTTTTCAAAGAAACCTTAGGAATATTCCCAGTATGCTGTATTTTCATCTCCCTCTGTTACCTGGCCCATTTTGCATGGGGTATTTCCTTACCATTTGAGCTAGTTTTAATTAAAGCTGATAATTATGGGGTAACTTCCACATGTTCCCTGATGGCTGTGATATAAATGGACATAATAAACAGACCATCTAATATTGATAGCGTCTACAGCTGCATCTGCTAATTAGGACCAATAAAGGCTTTGAGGGCAATAGTTCCCATGTGACATTTGTTTAATTAAAGCCTTTGCTTGCTCTTCTCAGAAGGGTGAAAAATATTCCACTTAAAATGTACTGAAAACAATCATAGGCTTTAGAATGCAGAGCATTTCATAATAGTCCCTTCTGCGAACCCAGAAGCAAAGTTTTGGGACAAAATAACATTATTCTGTTGGTAATACACAGTGTTACAGTTGTTGCCATTGTTTATTTAAACCTGATAATTTACTATATTTGTAAATACAATATATGTGTAAGACATGAGGGGGCTGGAATCTGGGGATGAATCTTAAAAGAGATGGGAGAGGAAATGTGAATATATCAGAATACATTGTATTAATGCAAAAATAATCTCTCTCTCTACAGATATATAGATTAGATATAGATTCAGAGATGGAGATAGAGATAGATAGATAGATAGATATAGATAGATTTTTTTTTAGACAAGGTCTCCCTGTAGTCCCAGCTTGCCTGGAACTTACTATATAGACCAAGCTAGCCTTGAGCTCATAGAGATTCACCTGCCTCTGCCTCCAAAATGTGAGATTAAAGACATGCTACCATGCCCAGCCTCAATAAAAATATCTTTTAAGAATGTCTGGCAAATAGGCTTTAAGGAGGAATAGGTTTAGAGGTGAATTAGCATGTATCAGAGAAAAACATATAGGGCATCTTGGCAATGGAAGGGTGCAGGCAGATGGTAGCAGCAAGGTGCATTACCCATGGCCATAAGTGAACACTATAGAAATGCCTGTGTTAATTGTCCTGAAAGTGGTGAAGTCTTCATGAATATAGATTTGCATAAACCTTATCAAGTTTTATACTATATATATATATGCAATTACTTGAACAGCAATGATACTTCTATATTTTAAGTAAGAAAAATCAAAACATCATCATGATAGATAGCTTAAAACTCCAAATGAACAAAATCTAAACAAATTTTCAACTTTGATCAAGAAAATCTTAAACTATGTATTTCCAAAAAGGTGGATTTAAATATATAGGTGAGATGAAAGAGAAAGAAAAAAGGACAAGACTGTTCTGAATCACCAAAAATCATTTAAGAAGCCAGTACCCAGTTACAGAATATGACTTTTCATAATGAATTCCAGAGCTTCATTCTTTTCTCGCCATGAGAACACTGCACACGATCAAGAAGAAGCAAAAGCTGATGATAAGAATTCATGGGTGAGGAATGTGAGTTTGGCAGCACTAATAGAACACAATATCATTATGCTCATTACCCTTGCCGATCTCCATGCAGCCTGCATACCCTGGATACCCCAGACAAAGCCTAGCATTGTTACAGTTCTCTCTGAGACTTTATAAATTCCTCTCAATATTTATCTTATGAACAGCATGCTGCCTGTTTGCCACAAATTCATCATATAACAACACATCCAGGAAGAGACAAACAAATTCTTTTTTTGTTTAGAAAAGAAGTCTACAGGTCTATTTCATAAAAATGTTCAGTATTACAAGTGACTGGTGGCATCCTTTCAGTAGCAATTTCTAGATGCATTATTTTATTTTATTATTTTTGCTTTATTTTTATTTTATTTGCATGCATTTATTACATGCATGTATGCAAATACACCCATGTTGTGCAATGCCCACGGAGGTAGTTCATCTTTATAATCATTCATAAACAGAATTGGTGTTTTTGCCATTTATCCTTTTCCTAATACTTCTTTCTCCAGTGCACTCAATTCCTCTGCTCAGTAGCCATCCATCACACCATCTTTGAAAGAGAATTGGAGACATTAATCCTATGTACTCTTCTGTAAAGCTATCAGCAGTAATGTAGCAATAGGACTTGTTAACTTGAAAAGAAAGGGTATCATTAGCCAAAGAGAAGGATTTTACTACTAAGGATACTAGGCAAACTCAAAGACATTTCATCTTATTGTCAAAAAGATATCGGGGGTTGGAAGGCAGTGTGGAGAACCCTTAAAAGACTCGGAATGAGCCTACTACCTGACCCAGCCATACCACTTCTGGGTATATACCCACAAGATGCATCCTACTGCAAAGATACATGTACAGCCATGTTTATAGCAGCTCCTTTCACAATAGCAAAGAGCTACAACCAACTCAATTGCCTCTCAACCGACAAGTGGATAGAGAAAATGTGGTACATCTACACGAGTTCTATGCAGCAGTAAAGAAAGATGATATCATGAAATTTGCAGGTAAATGGATGGAACTAGAAGATATTATGTTAAGTGAAGTAACACAGTCCCATAAAAACAAAAGATGAATGGTATATCCTTCATCTGTGGATGCTAACACCAAGTACCTAGCTCTAAGGCAAATTGAGCAACATTAATGCTATATTCCCCATGATCTGAACACTACTCTTATATTATGAATCCCTAGACAGGTACTAGAACTAACTTACCACTTATTTTCAGACTATGGACTTTTGGTATATGATGGTGGACATGTATACATATTACAGTGTAACATGAAGTTAAAATGGAAAGACGCGAATCAAGAAATATGATATGGAAATAACAGTTTGTTTTCCAGAAGATACAATTTTAGTATAGGTGAGATGTATCAGGCTGGTGTAACTTAGCCTTTCTGGGTGCTTAATGACCATACTTAATGCCCATACCAATTTGTCCGAAGGACCTAAGGGATAACTTTGTTCCTTGCCCTCAGAGGTCAACTAAATCTCAGCAAATATGCCTGGGGGCATCTCCTGAAATGTCCTGCAAATGTGAGTCACCAGTCTTCCCTGTGCAAGGAGGTCTTGGAGATCCACTGATGGGACTCCAGCCAGTGTCCATCCTATAAAGAGGAAAGTCTGTTCATGCTTCAAAGGGAAAAGCCTCCAGGCATAGTGGCACACACCTTTAATTCTAGCACTTGGGAGGGAGAGGCAGATGGATCTTTGTGAGTTCAAGGCCAGCTGGGGCTACAGGGAGACGCTGTCTCATAAAGACCAAAAAAAAAAAAAAGAGAGAGAAACCTGGTCTATCAATACCTATGTCCTCAAGTGGATGGAACTGGTGGTTGAAAAACCAAAAGGAGCCAGGAGCTATCCCTCCACCCCAAAAAAACCCAAGAGACCCTTGAGGATCAGATCCTCAACTGACCTTGAGAAAACAGAAACCTTGGTTAATCTGGGCTGACTGTGTGGCCTTAAGCATCCAAAGGAAAGTATAACCAGAAATAAATAATAAAGTCTGAGGAATTGTATTTCAGATATAAAATGAGAATCCTTCAAACCTACAATGCCAGATGGGGACTACGGAGATGTCTAGTTTGTGGACTGAGTGTCTACTGGAATTTCAACCTCTTCAGAGAGTAGACTGCCATTGTTTGACTACCCATGTTGTGTCATGGAGTCAGTGCAGGAAGATCAAGACAGGACACATGCTTGCTGGACCTCCTTTGGGTGACCATGTGGGGGAGGGACCCCAGTGTGAAGCACAGGGGCAGGATTGATGGCTGTTTGGGTTTGCCAAGGAGGAACCTTCAAGCACTTCCTTGGGGAAAACATGACATCTTTTGGTAAAAAAGGATTATATTTAACAGTTAAAAATATTTTGTAAAATAATATTTTCTCTTTTTTGATACATGCTATAACCGTTCATACCCTTGTGAACCCTTATGAATCCTATGGTGTTTTCTATCATATAGGAATACTAATATTCATATTCTAGAAAAAAAGAGAGAATGTAAAGTTATACTTCTTTTTACCTGCATGCAACGTTACTGTTAAAATGTAAATCTCTGGGGCTGGAGAGATGGCCTAGCGGTTAAGAGCGCCGACCGCTCTTACAGAGGACCCGGGTTCGATCCCCAGCACCCACATGGCGGCCGAGAACCGTCTGAAACTCCAATTCCAGGAGAACTCCAGTTCCAGGGGAATCCGAGACCCTCTTCTGACCTCCGCGGCATTGCACGACACGGGTGCACAGACCTGCATGCAGACAGTACATCATACACATACAGAAATAAATAAAATTAATAAAAAAAATTAAAAAAAAATTAAAAAAAAATGTAAATCTCTAAATTTGTTTTGGAATTAACCAATAGTTTATTTTCAGATTTTGTAACTTTGATTTATGTGTGGAGTGTATGTATGCATATTTTAGAATAATATAAAATCAAATGGGAACAAAAAGAGAGAGAGAAAAAGCTATTCAAAGAACTGACCAAAACAGTAAACCTGTGCACCGAAAAGATCATGGATGACTGAGAAAAAGATGCAAGACAGGACTTGTGTATGACAGAATCCATGAGCTCTGATGGGGGGAGAGGGCATGAGGGGTGGGCAGGATGAGGGAATCAGTCTAAATTTGATTAAGTAATGTTGTAGGAAATGTGCTCAATAAAAATAAAATAATAAATTAAAAAAAGATATCGGAGGTTACAGGTAGAACACAGAATACTATGTCTCTTACCTGTTTCTGTTAACAGGCCTTGCTCATTCCTCTCTTGGTTCCTTTCCTCTTTCTTTCTCCCTGTTTCTCCAGATTAATGCCGTATATCTAAACTATTCTTGTCTACGTAAGTGGACTATTTTCTCTATACAATTAGAATAATAGCACATGATGAAGAAGAATTTGTTGTTGGTGATTATAATGATGTACTCTGCATGTCTGAAAACAGGCATGATAATACTCTAGGCTTAGCATATAAATTGGACAAAATCATGTTTGAAGAAATCCAGCAGAATGTTAGACACATACTAATTTAAAAGTAAAAAAGGGTTCAATTGTAGTGGGCTCTGCAATTTATACCAGAATGATGTTGGTTAGCATGCATTAAATGCCATGTGCCAAGAACGTTTTGAATGGCTGGCTTTGCATAAATTATCTTCTTAAATGCTTTTAAGAACTGTATGAGGTAGGTAATATTGTTATCCTCACTTCCCAAGTAAAGAAAATAAAATAGAGTGGGTTTAGAATGCAGCAGAACCCAAAATTGAGCTTGTCACTCTGATTCTGCCTTACTCTGACTTTTGGCTTTCAATTCATGATAGTTGAAATATCTTAAAGGTTTAAATGTATGCATCTTAGAAATAATTTTAGACACAATAGTTTTATAAAGATCATTCAGAGGACAAGAAATAATCATATGCCAACCAATTAGAATATATAGCTCAAAGGAATCCAGAGAAGTATATAGTAGCCCTGAAACAGTTTAATCATTGTAAAGAGCTCAGACTAGGCTGAAAAGATGTCTCTGAGTTTAAGAGTACTTACTGCTCATGCAGAGGACCCAAGTTCAGTTCCCAGCACTAATATGGTAGCTAACAATCACCTGTTACCCAGTTTTAGTGTACCTGATACTCTCTTCTAGCCTCCATAGACATTGTACACATGTGGTGCCCATACACACATGCAGGCAAATACTCTTACACATGAATATAAATAAATAAATCCTTAAAATAAAGAGTTTACTGGGCTGGAGAGATGGCTCAAAGGTTAAGAGCACCAACTGCTCTTGCAGAGGATCCAGGTTTGATTCCCACCTACATGGTGGCTAAGAACCATCTTTAAGCTGGGTGTGGTGGTACATGCATGCCTTTAATCCTAGCACTTGGGAGGCAGAGGCAGGTGGATCTCTGAGTTGAAGGCCATCCTGGTCTAAAGAGTGAGTTCCAGGACAGCTGGGACTAAAGGGAGACCCTGTTTCAAATAATAAATAAATAAATAAATAAATAAATAAATAAATAAATAAATAAATAAATAAATAAATAGTTTAGATCGAGTTAACTTGCATACTGTTGTTTTTTTTGCTATTGATTCTTCTAGAGATTTTTGCTTCTTTTCCTGTAAGGCAAAAACCTTGGTTAATGTCAGGATAAACGTGTACTTTTTTTTTTTTTTCCTTTATTACTGACAGCATACCAAGCCTTAGGATAAAGCAGCCTTAGGCTCATGAAAAGAGCAGTTAGCCAGTTAGATTTTCAGGATCAAACTGTGAGGCATATCTGAGACCCGAGTTAAGATGTCTTGAAAACGCAGAAAGTGAAAGGAAATAATAGTGGACTGCAAATTCTATACCCTGATTACAGCTGGAAGAACACTCAATCAATTCAAAATGTGACGTAATGAGGCTGGAGAGATGAGTCAAAGGTTAACAGCACTGGAAGCTCTTGCAGAGGATCTGGGTTTGAGTCCCAGAACCTACATGGTAGCTAACAACCATCCATTACTCTGGATTTAGGGGATCCAACACCCTCTTGTGATCTGATCTTTGTGGGCATTACACAACACATGTGTACTTACATACATGCAGGCTATATACTCATACACATAAAAATAAAAAAGCGTCATAATCCAAGTTTCATGTGTTGATGAAAAATATTTCAAATGTTTGACAGCAACTGATATGTATTTCTTTCTCTCTCTCTCTCTCTCTTTCTCTCTCTACTCTCACTCTCTTATACACTTGTTCAAACAAGTATGTACACATAGATAAAAACAATACACACAAAATGTATATGTATTTCATTGATTAAAACTTTTTTGATATATTATGATTTTTATTTACTTTTTAAAATTTATTATTTTATGTGTATGAATGTACTGTCTGCATGTAGGTTTGTGCACCCGTGGAGGGATGACCTAGTAGTTAAGAGTGCCAACTGCTCTTGCAGTGGACCCGGGTTCGATATATTATGTTTTTAAACAAATTAGTCTTTGACAGATGGAAGCACTTTTGTACTCTTTGATGTACTTCTGAGTTTCCTTTGGTTCCTTGCAGTTTTCAGTAACTACAAAATAGTTCTAGATTCTTTCAAGGTCTGCTCGAGTCCTGCCTCTGTAAGTGGTAGATTGTGAAATGAATCCTACAAGCTCCTGGGACCCTGTTCTTATGAACCTACAACATTGGTATCACCATGCATAAGTCCCATGCAAGCTCAGCTGGACAAAAACCCGGCACAGAACTGCAGAAATGGGTAGCAGACTACAACCTTGGCTGAGGAAATATTGGCAACAGATGGCAGTCAGGTGAGGAAGACCTGGCCTTCTTTAGAAAAAAGACTCTGGATAGGTTAACTAGAGCTCAGGGAAGGAGCTGGCACTGAGGAGTGAGCAAGAAGAGTAATTTGACACAATGGACTCCAGTAGGAATGACAGAAGGTGTGAACTCGGCAGGGGCAGGGGAAGGGTGCCAAGGGAGAAGCAGGTAAACTGGTGATTAAGATTGATTGAAAAATTATATATGAAGAACAGGACCACAGGGAGGCAGCCAGGTGAGCTGAAACTGCCTGGAGGGCCCCCTTCCCCTGGTGGCTTGGGAGCACCCAGAAAGCCCCCATCTCTGGTACCAACATGCAAAGTGGTGTGGGTGGAAAGAGACAGGCAGACAGCAGGACCACAGGGTACTGGCATGGGCCAAGGGAGCAAACTCCCTCAAGCTGGTGGTGCTGTGGTGTGAATGATGCAGTGGGTGTAGTCTTAGAGATTCTAGGCTGTACAGCCAACACAGAGGAACTGCCAGCAGGAAGCACAGTGAGTGACCAACCAGTCCTCCATATTAACATTTGAGATTAGCACCAGAATCCAAACGACAAAACAAACCCACATGACAAAAACACAACAAAAAAAAAAAACATGGGACAAGCTCATAATAAACCCACACTGAACTCTACCAGTCCTATAGAAGATCCCTACAATGAGATCTCCCTGGAAGGAAACCAATGCATGGACCTTAGAAGAACAATCATATATATATTCAAAGAAATAAAGGAATATAAAGAACAAATCAGAAAACTAAGGGGAGAGAACGAAAAACTCAGGAAGGAGCTAGAAAGAATGAGAAACTATGGAAAGAACTAGAGGGAGAGAATGAAAAACTCCAAAGGAAGTGGAAACACTGAAAAGATCCCACACTGAAATGAAAAAAGCAACTGACCAGCGAAGCAGGGAGCCACAAGAAGAGAATGACAAGCTCTACAAGGACATGGAAATACTAAAGAAATCACAGGATGAAATGAAAAAGGAAATTGAACACTCATCCAATCAACAGGAAAGGATGGGGAAAAGCCTCAGAAGCAGAAAGGAGGAAGCAGATAAAAATAATATCAGACATACAGGATAACAGGGAACAACTAGAATGCTCAAGTAAAGATTATTAGAAATTTTTAAAAATACAAGAGTGGAACAACAGGAAATATGGGACACTAAAGAGAGAAATTAATACAAGCATAATAGCGGGAATACAAAACTAGACCAAGAATGCAAACAAAAAAAAAAAAATGGTGAAAGGAAGCAGCACACATCTCTCTCAATAATAACCTTAAAAATTAATGCTCTAAACTCCCCAATCAAAAGACATAAATGGGAAGAATAAATAAGGAAACAGAATTCATCTATTTGCTCTCTACAAGAAATCCATCTCACCCTCAAGGACAGACACCAACTTAAAGTGAAAGAATGGAAAAAAAAAATATTCCAAGCAAATGGTACCAAAAATCAAGCAGAAGTTGCTATTCTAATAATATGAGACAAAATAGACCTCAGAGTAAAATTAATCAGAAGAAACAAAGAGGGATATTACATCCTTATCAAAGGAACAATTAACCATGATGATTTCACATTCCTAAATGTTTATGTACCAAACTCAGGTGTGCTAAACTTTATAAACAAAATTCTGCAGGACCTCAAGACACATATTAATTTCAGCACACTAATAATGGGGGACTTCAATACTCCACTGAGCCCAGTGGATAGATCAACTGGACAAAAAATAAACAGAAACACCAGAAGATAGAAAAACCTCCCATGCTCATGGATTGGAAAATTGTCCATTCTACCCAAAACTCTTGAACAGATTTAATGCAATCTCAATTAAAATCCCCAAGAGTTTCTTCACAGGCTTGGAAAAAAAAGTCCTTAATTTCATTTGGAAAAACAAAAGACCTCAAATATCCAAAGCAACTCTGAGTGAAAACAGCAATACAGGGGGGATTTCTATACCAGACATCAAACTGTACTACAGGGCTATAGTCATAAAAACAGCCTGGTACTGGCAAAAAAACAGACCTGTAGACCAATGGAACAAAACTGAAGACCCAAACTTGAGCACATATAATTTCAACCACTTCATATTTGACAGGGGGCCAAAAACACTCAATGGAAGAAAGACAGCATCTTCAGCAAATGGTGTTGGCAAAACTGGATCACCACTTGTAGAAGAATAAAAGTAAACCCCTACCTCTCACCCTGTACAAAAATCAACTCCAAATGGATCAAAGACCTCAATGTGAAACTCAAGACTCTGAAGATGATAGAAGAAAAAGTTGGCAGCAACTTATAAGACATAGGTGTAGGAAAAGACTTTCTAAATCAAGCAGCAGCTGCACAGGAAATAAGGTCAACAACTGACAAGTGGGACCTTATTAAACTCAAAAGTTTCTGCACAGCAAAAGAAACAATCAGGGAAGTGAAGAGAAAACCTACAGAGTGAGAGGAAACCTTTACCACTGATACATCTGGCAGAGCATTAACTTCCAGAATATATAAACTACTCAAAAAACAAAGAAGTAAGAAAACAAATCACTCACTCAAAAAAAAGCTGAACAGAGACTTCACAAGTGAGGAAATAGAGATGGCTGAGAAACATCTTAAAAGTGTTCAACATCTCTAATAATTAAGGAAATGCAAATTAAAACCACTTTAAGATATCATCTCACCCAGATAAGGCTGGCAAGGATCAAGAAAACAAATGATACTAAATGCTGGAGAGGGTGTGGACAAAGGGGAACACTCATCCACTGCTGGTGCAAGTGCAAATTTGTACAACCACTATGGAAAGCAGTATGGAGAACCTTTAAAAGACTCAAAATGACCCTACCACCTGACCCAGCCATACGACTTCTGGGGATATATCCATCAGACTCTTCCTACCACAGAGATACACGTACAGCCATGCTTACTGCAGCTCTCTTTACAATAGCAAAGAACCAACCCAAGAGCCCCTCAACTGATGAGTGGATAGAGGAAATGTGGTACATCTACACAATGGAGTTCTATGTACCAGTAAAGAAAGATGACATCATGAAATTTGCAGGTAAATGGATGGAACTAGAAGATTTTATGCTAAGTGAAGTAACACGATCCCAGAAAAACAAAAGATGAATGGTATCTCTCATCTGTGGATGCTAGTACCAATTTTATTTTTGGTCTTTTCGAGACAGGGTCTCCCTCTAGCCCCAGCTGTCCTGGAACTCACTCTGTAGACCAGGCTGGCCTTGAACTCACAAAGATCT
This sequence comes from Rhizomys pruinosus, assembly GCA_009823505.1. NCBI lineage: Eukaryota > Metazoa > Chordata > Mammalia > Rodentia > Spalacidae > Rhizomys > Rhizomys pruinosus. Next base: position 2,757,478 of record VZQC01007342.1, on the reverse strand, counting down.
GCTTGCCTCTGCCTCCCAAGTGCTAGGATTAAAGGTGTGCACCACCACACCTGGCTGGATGCTAGTACCAATTATCTAGTCATAAGACAAACTGAGCAAAGTTAATGTTATATTCCTCATGATCTAAAGACAACTGTGCTCTTGCATTGTGAATCCTTAAACAGGTTCTAGAGCTAACCTAACATTTATTTTCAGACCTTGGGTTTTTGGTACATGATGGAGGGTATGTGTGCATCTTTAAAAAAAAAAGTAATATAAGATTAAAATGGAAAGATGTGAATCAAGAAATATGATATAGAAATAACATACAGTTTGTTTCCAAAGGATACAATTTTAATATAGGTGAAATGTAATAGGCTGCTGCAACTTAGCCTTTCTGGGTGCTTAACGACCATACTTAACACCCATACCAATTTGGCCAAGGGACCTAAGGGATAACTTTGTTCCTTGCCCTCAAAGGTCATCTAAGTCTTAGAGGATTATGCATGGTGGCATCTCTTGAAATGTTCTGCAAATGTGGGTCACCAGTCTTCCTGTTCAGGGAGGTCTTGGAAAGCCACTAATGGGACTTCAGTCAGTGCCCAGTCCATAAAGAGGAAAGTCTGCTTATGCTTCAGAAAAGGAAGCCTGGTCTAGCAAGTCTTGATTTTGTTCTCCAGTGGATGGAACTAGTAAATGAAAAGCTGAAAGGAGCAAGGCGCTCCTCCCTTCCCCCAAAAAATAACCCTTAAGAGACCTCTGAGGACCAGATCCTCAACTGACCTTGAGAAAACAAAAACCTTGATTAATCTGGGCTAACTGTGTGGCCTTAAGCATCCAAAATGAAAGTACAATAATAAATACAGAAATAATCAGTAACACCAGAGAAACTGTACTGCAGACATAGAACTTGAGATCTTGGTAAAAAGATGAAAAGAAAAAAGAGAGAGTATTGTTGTTTGGCCTGTCTTCAATTCTTACTGGCAAGTGCATCAACTCTGTGGCTGCCACTGCTTTTGGCACTCCTCAAAGACATGATACACAGCTTTTTAACCTTCCAATATGGACTGAGACTCATGTCCCTCCAAGAATTCTCCAAACCTTCAATGCCAGATGGGGACTACTGAGATACCCAGCTTGTGGACTAAACAACTAGGGGATGTCAGCCTTGTCAGAATACAGACTGCCATTGTTGGACTACCTGGGCTGTATCATGGAGGCGAGTGCAGGGGGATTGAGACAGGATGCGTGCTTACTGGACTTCATTTGGGGGACCACAGGAGGGAAAGACCCCAATGTGGAGCAAATGTGCAGGATTGATAGTTGTTTGGGATTGCCAAGGAGGAGCCTTTGAGCAATTCCTTAAGGAAAACATGACATCTTTTAGTAAAAAAAAAGTCATCCAATTTGAGTGATATGTGTATGTATGTATGTATGTATGTATGTATGTATGTATGTATGTATACTGTAGCAATACAAGTTGGAGAGATCAACAACAAAAGAACTGAAAAAAAAAAACTCTGGAAAGACTCAGAAAAAGATGCAGGACATGTACGGCAGAGTGCAGGGACTCGGGTGGGGTGGGGGGCATGGAAAGGAAAGTGTTTCTAGATTCGATTGAGAAATGATATATGACCTAAGGAAAAGGTTTAATAACAATTAAAAAAAGAAAATATGAAACCCAAAATTCCAATAAAAATGGCCATGTTATTTTTTGAGTGATCTTTTAAGAGTCTGTTTTGCTGGGCGTGGTGGCGCATGCCTTTAATCCTAGCACTTGGGAGGCAGAGGCAGGCGGATCTTTGTGAGTTCAAGGCCAGCCTGGTCTACAGAGTGAGTTCCAGGACAGCTGGGGCTACATACAGGGAGACCCTGTCTCAAAAAAAACAACCAAAACAAAACTTGAAAAAAAAAAAAAGAATTATAAAGAGACATTCCCATTTACAATAGCCTCAAAATAAATAAATAATAAATAAATAAATACCTGGGAACAAACCTAACCAAGGACACCAAAGATCTCAACAACAAAAATTTTAAACCCCCTGAAGGAGATTAATATGACATTAAAGGTGGAAAGACCACCCATACTCATGAATTGGAAAAATTAATAAATATAGTAAAAATGTGCATTACTACCCAAATAAATATACAGATTCAATACAATCCCAATTAAAATCTCCTGGGTTTCTATACAGACTTGGAAAAAAAATCCTTAAATTCACATGGAAAAACAAAAGACCCTGAATAGCTAAAGCAACCAGTGGCACGTGGGCTAAGCAAGCAACTCAACCAACCCCCCATCCAGAGAGTGGCTGGCAGCAAGGGAATACAGTGCTCAGAAGGTGTCATCTGGGTTGTTACCCACCCAGGTCTTGTGGAACAGAAAGGGAAAGGTGTAACTATACCTTCCAAACTATAACCAAAATTGAAAGCCTGAAACCTAGACAAGCCAACACTCCATAAACAAGGAAATACAACAATGCACCTGAAAGAATCAAAAAAAGCAATCCTTCAACAAGGTGAAGAGGCACTCAAGATTTGCATCGGAGTACAGGCAAAAGGCAAACCACATGCTAGGGCACAAAGAAAGAACAATATGGGAAAAGCAGAGAATAAACTCCACAAACAAACTCTATGGAGCATGTGGAGGACTCCTACAATGGGATTCTACCTAGAGGTAACCCAGGACACAGATCTTAGAATAACAGAACATATTTAAAGAAATCATAGAAACTAAGGGAGACAATGAAAAACTCAGAAAAGACCTAAGGGAACAAGGACAAACTTCAGAATGAACTAAAAGGAGAAAATGACAGACTCTGGAAAGAGCTAGAGGTACAAAAAGACAAACTCCGGAAGGGAAGTGAAACACTGAAAAGATCCCATTGCTGAAATGAAAAAAGGAAACCAAATGAGAAAAACAAAGAGCTATCAGAAAAGATTGAGAATCTCCAAAGGAAGTGGAAATAGTAAAGAAAACACAGGAAGAAATGAAAAAGGAAATCCAATCACAAAGGAAAGGATGGGAAAAAGCCTCAGAAGCAGATAGAAGAAGCAGAAAAAAAGAATTAAGACCAGAAGATAACACAGAACAACTTAAAAAATGAAGTAAAGACTATGAAAAATTTAAAAATACACAGAGTGGAACAACCAGGAAATGTGGACACTATGAAATGATCAAACCTCTGCATCATAGGATAGGAGAAGGAGAAGAATCCCAAGAGAATGGTATGATCAGATTTCAACAGAATAATAGAAGAAAATTTCCACAAATTAAACAAAGACAAACCATACAAATACAAGAAGCACATAGAACACCAAATAGACTAGACCAGAAAAGAACCCCCACCCACGATAAATTAAAAAGATAAAAAAAATGGGGCTGGAGAGATGGCCTAGTGGTTAAGAGCGCTGACCGCTCTTGCAGAGGACCCAGGTTTGATCCCAGCAACCAATGGCGGCGAGAACTTCTTTAACTCCAGTTTCCAGGGAATCCAACACCCTCTTCTGACCTACAGAGGCATTGCATCACACGGGTGCACAGACGTACATGCAGACGTACATTCATACACATACAAAATGAATTTAAAATTTTATTTAAAAGCTAGACAACCAAAACAAAGACAAAATTCTAAGCCAAAAGAGAAAAACAAGTACGTATAAGGATCATATCATCAATTACAGCTGACTTTCATTGAAACTATGAAAGCAAGAGAACGTGGACCAAAGCATTCCAGTGCTAAATGATACAAATGTCAACCCAGTTACTCTACCCAGCTAAAAATGTCGATTCTAGTTGAAGGAAAGGGAAAAACTTCCATGACATAAACCAAAGATGAAAGAATGCATGTTTGGAAAATCAATGCTTCAGAGAATACTTGAAGCAATTCAAAGGACAGAGGAGAGGAGACAACTACCCCCAGGCCCTTGAAAGAGAAATTAATAAAAGTAGACATGCAGAATTAGAAACTAGAAATAAAAATGCAAATGGATAATAAGGTGAAAGGAAGCAACACACACCTTTAAATTATAACCTTAAATATAATGGACTAAACTCCCCAATCAAAAGGCATATAACTGGAGAAATTGATTAGGAAACAGAATCCATCAATATGCTGTTACAAAAAACCATCTCACTCTCAAGGATAGGCACCAACTTAAAGTGAAGGATGGAAAAAAAATATTCCAAGCAAATGGTACCAAAAGCAAGCAGGAAGTTGCTATTCTAATAATATGAGACAAAATAGACCTCAGAGTAAAATTAATCAGAAAGAAACAAAGAGGGATATTACATCCTTATCAAAGGAACAATTAACCATGATGATTCACATTCCATAAATGTTTATGTACCAAACTCAGTGTGCTAAACTTTATAACAAAAATTCTGCAGGACCTCAAGCACATATTAATTCAGCACACTAATAATGGGGGGACTTCAATACTCCACTGAGCCAGTGGATAGATCAAACTGGACAAAAAAATAAACAGAAACACCAGAAGGTAGAAAAACCTCCCATGCTCATGGATTGGAAATATATATAAATGTCCATTTCCACACAAACTATTGAACAGATTTAATGCAATCTCAATTAAAATCCCCAAGAGTTTCTTCACAGGCTTGGAAAAAAAAGTCTTAATTTCATTGGAAAAACAAAAGACCTCAAATATCCAAAGCAACTCTGAGTGAAAACAGCAAACAGGGGGATTTCTATACCAAATTCAAACTGTACTACAGGGCTATAGTCATAAAAACAGCCTGTACTGGCAAAAAAAACAGACCTGTAGACCAATGGAACAAAACTGAAATCCAAACTTGAGCACATAAATTCAACCACTTCATATTTGACAGGGGGCCAAAAACACTCAATGAAGAAAGACAGCATCTTCAGCAAATGGTGTTGGCAAAACTGGATACCATGTAGAAGAATAAAAGTAAACCCCTACCTCTCACCCTGTACAAAAATCAACTCCCAAATGGATCAAAGACCTCAATGTGAAACTCAAGACTCTGAAGATATAGAAGAAAAAAGTTGCAGAAACTTAAAGACATAGTGTAGGAAAAAAGACTTTCTAAATCAAGCAGGCAGCTGCACAGGAATTAAGGTCACAATTGGCAAGTGGGACCTTATTAAACTCAAAAGTTTCTGACAGCAAAAGAAACAATCAGGGAAGTGAAGAGAAAACCTACAGAGTGAGAGGAAACCTTTACCACTGATACATCTGCAGAAAAGCATTAACTTTCAGAATATATAAACTACTCAAAAAACAAAGAAGTAAGAAAACAAATCACTCACTCAAAAAAAAGCTGAACAGAGAACTTCACAAAGTGAGGAAATAGAGATGGCTGAGAAACATTTAAAAGCTCATCTGTGGATGCTAGTGCCAATTACCCAGTTGTAAGTATTTCTTGTGTAGGGCCCCCTGAGCTTTTGTACAAAGCAGTTGGGCATAATGCATTTTGGAAACAACAACAACAACAGAAAATACTGCATCAAAGAACTGACTGAAACAGTGAACTTCTGCTCAAAACAGTCAACTTCCCCATGGAAAATATTGAGAAAGACTAAGAGATGGAAAGCATGTTTGGCAGAATGCACGAGCTCTGGTGGGGTGGGGGAATGAGCGGGAACATGGGTCTAGATTTGTTAAAAATAAATAAATAAATTTATGTGGAAAAAAAAAAAAGGAACAATTAACCATGATGATTTTACAATCCTAAATGTTTGTGTACCAAACTCAGGTGTGCTGAACTTTATAAACAAAATTCTGCAGGACCTCAAGACACATATTAATCCCAGCACACTAATAGTGGGGGACTTCAATACTCCACTGAGCCCATTGGATAGATCAACTGGACAAAAAAAATAAATAAATAAACAGAAACACCAGAAACACATCTGAACTGAACAATACAATACACTAAATGGACTTCACAGACATCTACAGAAAATTCCACCCAAACACCAGAGAATATACTTTCTACTCAGCACCCCTAAAAACATTCTCCAAAATTGACCACATACTGGGGGACGAAAGAAATCTCAACAAATGTAAAATGATTGAAACTATTTTGTGCATTCTATCAGACCACAGTGCAATAATGTTCAATATGAACACCAGAATAATCCCTACTAGCTACAAGAACACTTGTAGACTAAAGAACATAATCCTGAATAATGAATGGGTCAGGGAAGAAATAAAGAATGAAATAAGAATATTCATGGAACTAAATGAAAAAGACAATAAGCACAACAAAACCTGTGGAATACTTTAAAAGCAGTCCTAAGTTGGAAATTTATAGCCCTAAGTGCCTACATTAAAAAATCAGAAAGAACACAGATAAATGAGCTAACACTGCAGCTAAAAACACTTGAGAGACAACAACAAATGAACTCTAAACCCAACAGATAGGAAGAAATAACAAAAATCAGAACAGAAATCAATGAAATAGAAACAAAGAAAATAGTACAAAGAATCAATGAATCCAAAAGCTGGTTCTTTGAAAGGGTAGACAAGATAGACCAACCTCAGTTAACCAAAAGAAAGAAAGAAAGGAAGGAAGGAAGAAAGAAAGAAAGAAAGAAAGAAAGAAAGAAAGAAAGAAAGAAAGGAAGGAAGGAAGAAAGAAAGAAAGAAAGAAAGAAAGGAAGAAAGAGCAACTCCAAATCAATAGTATTCATGATGAAAAGAGAAACATCACAATAAAAGATCCAGACAATCATATGAGAATACTCCAAAAACTTCTACTCTACTAAATTTGAAAATCTAAGAGTAATGGATGAATATCTGAAATCCTGAGAATCAACAAAGCCTAACCAAGAAGAGATTGACAGCTTAAACAGACCCATGATATTTGAGGAAATTGAAAATGTAATAAAAAACCTCCAGACTTAGAAAAATCCAGGCCCAGATGGTTTCACAGAACTCTATAAAACATGTAAAGAGGTCTAGTACTACTCAAACTGTTCAGAGGATGCAGAGGGAAATCTCCCAAATTTCTTCTATGAAGCCAGTATCACTCTAATACCAAAACCAGACAAAGAAACAATCCAAAAAGAAAACTATAGATCCATTTCATTAATGAACATAGATGCAAAAATTCTCAAAAAATACTTTGGATATCATCAGGAATGGTTCAACATATGTAAATCAATAAATATCATAAGACATAAATGGACTGAAAGACAAAAATCACATGATCATCTCAATTGATGTGGAAAAAGCCTTTGACAAGCTCCAACATCCCTTCAGGTTTAAAGTTCTAGAGGAAATTGGACTGAAGGGAACATTCCTCAACATAATCAAAGCCATATACAACAAACCCACTACAAACATCATCTTAAATGGAGAAAAATTAGAAGCAGTCCCCTTAAAGGTGGGAAACTCAGCAAGGCTGCCCTCTGTTGCCACTCCTCTTCAATATAGTACTTGAGATGCTTTCTAGGATAATAAGGTAAAAAAGGGAAATAAAGAAATAATAATTGGAAAAGAGGAAGTCTAACTATCATTTCTTGTAGACAATATGGTAGTTTACCTAAGGGATGCTAAAAACTCCACCAGAAAACTCCTAGAAATGATTAAGAGTTTCAGTAAAGTGGTGGGATACAAAATTAACCAAGAAAAATTAGTAGCCTTTCTTTCTTTCTTTCTTTCTTTCTTTCTTTCTTTCTTTCTTTCTTTCTTTTTGGTCTTTTTGAGACAGGGTCTTGCTTTAGTCCCAGCTGGCCTGAAACTTGCTCTGTAGACCAGGTTGGCCTTGAACTCAGAGAGAGCCTCCTGCCTCTGCCTCCCAAGTGCTGGGATTAAAGGTGTGTATCACCACACCTGACTTTTAGTAGCCTTTCTTTACACCAACAACAAACAACTGAAAAAAGAATATAAGGAGACATTCCCATTTACAATAGCCTCAAAAATAAATAAATAAATAAATAAAATACCTGGGAACAAACCTAACCAAGGACACCAAAGATCTCAACAACAAAAATTTTAAACCCCTGAAGGAGATTTAATATGACATTGAAAGGTGGAAAGACCACCCATACTCATGAATTGGAAAAATTAATAAATATAGTAAAAATGTGCATTCTACCCAAATAAATATACAGATTCAATACAATCCCAATTAAAATCTCCTGGGTTTCTATACAGACTTGGAAAAAAAATCCTTAAATTCACATGGAAAAACAAAAGACCCTGAATAGCTAAAGCAACCAGTGGCACGTGGGCTAAGCAAGCAACTCAACCAACCCCCCCATCCAGAGAGTGGCTGGCAGCAGAGGGAATACAGTGCTCAGAAGGTGTCATCTGGGTTGTTACCCACCCAGTTCTTGTGGAACAGAAAGGGAAGTGTGAACTATACCTTCCAACATATAACCAAAATTGAAAGCCTGAAACCTAGACAAGCCAACACTCCATACATAAGGAGAATACAACAAATGCACCTGAAAGAATCAAAGAAAGCAATCCTTCAACAAGGTGAAGAGGCACTCAAGATTTGCATCGGAGTACAGGCAAAAGGCAAACCACATGCTGAGGGCACAAAGAAAGAACAATATGGGAAAGGCAGAGAATAACTCCACAACAAACTCTATGGAGCATGTGGAGGACTCCTACAATGGGATCTACCTAGAGGTAACCCAGGACACAGATCTTAGAATAACAGACATATTTAAAGAAATCATAGAACTAAGGTGAGACAATGAAAAACTCAGAAAAGACCTAGAGGGAGACAAGGACAAACTTCAGAATGAACTAAAAGGAGAAAATGACAGACTCTGGAAAGAGCTAGAGGTACAAAAAGACAAACTCCGGAAGGAAGTGGAAACACTGAAAAGATCCCATGCTGAAATGAAAAAGGAAACCAATGAGAAAAACAAGGAGCTACAAGAAAAGATTGAGAATCTCCAAAAGGAAGTGGAAATAGTAAAGAAAACACAGGAAGAAATGAAAAAGGAAATCCAATCAAAAGGAAAGGATGGGAAAAAGCCTCAGAAGCAGAATAGAAGAAGCAGAAAAAAGAATTTAAGACCTAGAAGATAACACAGAACAACTTAAAAAATGAAGTAAAGACTATGAAAAATTTAAAAATACACAAGAGTGGAACAACCAGGAAATGTGGGACACTATGAAATGATCAAACCTCTGCATCATAGGGATAGAGGAAGGAGAAGAATCCCAAGAGAATGGTATTGATCAGATTGTCAACAGAATAATAGAAGAAAATTTCCACAAATTAAACAAAGACAAACCCATACAAATACAAGAAGCACATAGAACACCAAATAGACTAGACCAGAAAAGAAACCCCCTCCCACGATATCATAGTTAAGAAGCTAGACATGGGGCTGGAGAGATGGCCTAGTGGTTAAGAGCGCTGACCGCTCTTGCAGAGGACCCAGGTTTGATCCCCAGCAACCACATGGCGGCTGAGAACTGTCTTTAACTCCAGTTCCAGGGGAATCCAACACCCTCTTCTGACCTCAGAGGCATTGCATGACACGGGTGCACAGACGTACATGCAGACAGTACATTCATACACATACAAAAATGAATTTAAAATTTTATTTAAAAGCTAGACAACCAAAACAAAGACAAAATTCTGAAAGCCAAAAGAGAAAAACAAGTTACGTATAAGGGGAATCATATCACAATTACAGCTGACTTTTCATTGCAAACTATGAAAGCAAGAAGAACGTGGACCAAAGCATTCCCAGTGCTAAATGACTACAAATGTCAACCCAGGTTACTCTACCCAGCTAAAATGTCGATTCTAGTTGAAGGAAAGAGAAAAATCTTCCATGACATAAACAAGATGAAAGAATGCATGTTTGGAAAATCAATGCTTCAGAGAATACTTGAAGCAATTCAAAGGACAGAGGAGAGGAGCAACTACCCCCAGGCACCTTGAAAGAGAAATTAATAAAAGTAGACATGCAGAATTAGAAACCTAGAATAAAAATGCAAATGGATAATAAGGTGAAAGGAAGCAACACACACCTGTCAATTATAACCTTAAATATTAATGGACTAAACTCCCCCAATCAAAAGGCATAAACTGGGAGAATTGATTAGGAAACAGAATCCATCAATATGCTGTCTACAAGAAACCCATCTCACTCTCAAGGATAGGCACCAACTTAAAGTGAAAGGATGGAAAAAAAATATTCCAAGCAAATGGTACCAAAAAGCAAGCAGAAGTTGCTATTCTAATAATATGAGACAAAATAGACCTCAGAGTAAAATTAATCAGAAGAAACAAAGAGGGATATTACATCCTTATCAAAGGAACAATTAACCATGATGATTTCACATTCCTAAATGTTTATGTACCAAACTCAGGTGTGCTAAACTTTATAAACAAAATTCTGCAGGACCTCAAGACACATATTAATTTCAGCACACTAATAATGGGGGACTTCAATACTCCACTGAGCCCAGTGGATAGATCAACTGGACAAAAAATAAACAGAAACACCAGAAGATAGAAAAACCTCCCATGCTCATGGATTGGAAAATTGTCCATTCTACCCAAAACTCTTGAACAGATTTAATGCAATCTCAATTAAAATCCCCAAGAGTTTCTTCACAGGCTTGGAAAAAAAAGTCCTTAATTTCATTTGGAAAAACAAAAGACCTCAAATATCCAAAGCAACTCTGAGTGAAAACAGCAATACAGGGGGGATTTCTATACCAGACATCAAACTGTACTACAGGGCTATAGTCATAAAAACAGCCTGGTACTGGCAAAAAAACAGACCTGTAGACCAATGGAACAAAACTGAAGACCCAAACTTGAGCACATATAATTTCAACCACTTCATATTTGACAGGGGGCCAAAAACACTCAATGGAAGAAAGACAGCATCTTCAGCAAATGGTGTTGGCAAAACTGGATCACCACTTGTAGAAGAATAAAAGTAAACCCCTACCTCTCACCCTGTACAAAAATCAACTCCAAATGGATCAAAGACCTCAATGTGAAACTCAAGACTCTGAAGATGATAGAAGAAAAAGTTGGCAGCAACTTATAAGACATAGGTGTAGGAAAAGACTTTCTAAATCAAGCAGCAGCTGCACAGGAAATAAGGTCAACAACTGACAAGTGGGACCTTATTAAACTCAAAAGTTTCTGCACAGCAAAAGAAACAATCAGGGAAGTGAAGAGAAAACCTACAGAGTGAGAGGAAACCTTTACCACTGATACATCTGGCAGAGCATTAACTTCCAGAATATATAAACTACTCAAAAAACAAAGAAGTAAGAAAACAAATCACTCACTCAAAAAAAAGCTGAACAGAGACTTCACAAGTGAGGAAATAGAGATGGCTGAGAAACATCTTAAAAGTGTTCAACATCTCTAATAATTAAGGAAATGCAAATTAAAACCACTTTAAGATATCATCTCACCCAGATAAGGCTGGCAAGGATCAAGAAAACAAATGATACTAAATGCTGGAGAGGGTGTGGACAAAGGGGAACACTCATCCACTGCTGGTGCAAGTGCAAATTTGTACAACCACTATGGAAAGCAGTATGGAGAACCTTTAAAAGACTCAAAATGACCCTACCACCTGACCCAGCCATACGACTTCTGGGGATATATCCATCAGACTCTTCCTACCACAGAGATACACGTACAGCCATGCTTACTGCAGCTCTCTTTACAATAGCAAAGAACCAACCCAAGAGCCCCTCAACTGATGAGTGGATAGAGGAAATGTGGTACATCTACACAATGGAGTTCTATGTACCAGTAAAGAAAGATGACATCATGAAATTTGCAGGTAAATGGATGGAACTAGAAGATTTTATGCTAAGTGAAGTAACACGATCCCAGAAAAACAAAAGATGAATGGTATCTCTCATCTGTGGATGCTAGTACCAATTTTATTTTTGGTCTTTTCGAGACAGGGTCTCCCTCTAGCCCCAGCTGTCCTGGAACTCACTCTGTAGACCAGGCTGGCCTTGAACTCACAAAGATCTGCTTGCCTCTGCCTCCCAAGTGCTAGGATTAAAGGTGTGCACCACCACACCTGGCTGGATGCTAGTACCAATTATCTAGTCATAAGACAAACTGAGCAATGTTAATGTTATATTCCTCATGATCTAAAGACAACTGTGCTCTTGCATTGTGAATCCTTAAACAGGTTCTAGAGCTAACCTAACATTTATTTTCAGACCTTGGGTTTTTGGTACATGATGGAGGGTATGTGTGCATCTTTAAAAAAAAAAGTAATATAAGATTAAAATGGAAAGATGTGAATCAAGAAATATGATATAGAAATAACATACAGTTTGTTTCCAAAGGATACAATTTTAATATAGGTGAAATGTAATAGGCTGCTGCAACTTAGCCTTTCTGGGTGCTTAACGACCATACTTAACACCCATACCAATTTGGCCAAGGGACCTAAGGGATAACTTTGTTCCTTGCCCTCAAAGGTCATCTAAGTCTTAGAGGATTATGCATGGTGGCATCTCTTGAAATGTTCTGCAAATGTGGGTCACCAGTCTTCCTGTTCAGGGAGGTCTTGGAAAGCCACTAATGGGACTTCAGTCAGTGCCCAGTCCATAAAGAGGAAAGTCTGCTTATGCTTCAGAAAAGGAAGCCTGGTCTAGCAAGTCTTGATTTTGTTCTCCAGTGGATGGAACTAGTAAATGAAAAGCTGAAAGGAGCAAGGCGCTCCTCCCTTCCCCCAAAAAATAACCCTTAAGAGACCTCTGAGGACCAGATCCTCAACTGACCTTGAGAAAACAAAAACCTTGATTAATCTGGGCTAACTGTGTGGCCTTAAGCATCCAAAATGAAAGTACAATAATAAATACAGAAATAATCAGTAACACCAGAGAAACTGTACTGCAGACATAGAACTTGAGATCTTGGTAAAAAGATGAAAAGAAAAAAGAGAGAGTATTGTTGTTTGGCCTGTCTTCAATTCTTACTGGCAAGTGCATCAACTCTGTGGCTGCCACTGCTTTTGGCACTCCTCAAAGACATGATACACAGCTTTTTAACCTTCCAATATGGACTGAGACTCATGTCCCTCCAAGAATTCTCCAAACCTTCAATGCCAGATGGGGACTACTGAGATACCCAGCTTGTGGACTAAACAACTAGGGGATGTCAGCCTTGTCAGAATACAGACTGCCATTGTTGGACTACCTGGGCTGTATCATGGAGGCGAGTGCAGGGGGATTGAGACAGGATGCGTGCTTACTGGACTTCATTTGGGGGACCACAGGAGGGAAAGACCCCAATGTGGAGCAAATGTGCAGGATTGATAGTTGTTTGGGATTGCCAAGGAGGAGCCTTTGAGCAATTCCTTAAGGAAAACATGACATCTTTTAGTAAAAAAAAAGTCATCCAATTTGAGTGATATGTGTATGTATGTATGTATGTATGTATGTATGTATGTATGTATACTGTAGCAATACAAGTTGGAGAGATCAACAACAAAAGAACTGAAAAAAAAAAAAACTCTGGAAAGACTCAGAAAAAGATGCAGGACATGTACGGCAGAGTGCAGGGACTCGGGTGGGGTGGGGGGCATGGAAAGGAAAGTGTTTCTAGATTCGATTGAGAAATGATATATGACCTAAGGAAAAGGTTTAATAACAATTAAAAAAAGAAAATATGAAACCCAAAATTCCAATAAAAATGGCCATGTTATTTTTTGAGTGATCTTTTAAGAGTCTGTTTTGCTGGGCGTGGTGGCGCATGCCTTTAATCCTAGCACTTGGGAGGCAGAGGCAGGCGGATCTTTGTGAGTTCAAGGCCAGCCTGGTCTACAGAGTGAGTTCCAGGACAGCTGGGGCTACAGGGGGGGAGCCCCTGTCCAAAAAAAAAAAAAAAAAAAGAGTCTGTTTCGGGGCTGGAGTGATGGCTCAGCAGTTAAGAGCACCAACTGCTCTTGCAGAGGACCCGGGTTCGATTCCAGCACCCACATGGCAGCTAAGAACCAGAACCATCTTTAACTCCAGTTCCAGGGGAATCCGATGCCCTCTTCTGATATCTGCAGCATTGCACAACACGGGTCCACCAACCTACATGCAAACAGTACATTCATACACACAAAAAGTGATAAATAAAAAAAATTTTTAAGTCTGTTTTTCTCCTCTTCTCAATGAGTTTAACCACAGATGAACTTAGTAAAAGTAAAAAGTATACCATTGGTCTATGGAACTACTTATTCCACTAACAAATATGTTTGAATACCAATTATATGCTGGCAACAATGTTGGGTGAGAAAATACATTATCTGAGTTGTACTTTTTTCTCAAAATATACAAAATCAAAATTAAATGTTGTATCCTGTTGCATAAAGAAAATTAGCTGAATAATAAAAGTATTCATTGACTTGTTGAACTGGGGGCACAGAAATAGTACCAAGCTTCTGAGGTGACAGAAATGGGTCATCTTTGGCAGATCAATGAACAAGAGAGGAAGGTGTCATAGATGTGGTTAATTTTTAAATGGTGAGTCACAAAGATGTCCACATCCACTCCTAACCTCTTAATTTTGGCCTTTACTTCAAACTCACAAAAACAACTAGAGACCGAAAACAGAAAACCCAAATGATCCAAGTGTGCTTGGCTTTCTAAGTCTGATAGAGAGGTAAGAGTCACCAAGGGAAACCTTTATCTATAAGCACTGAATTCTGAAGAAAGCATTCTATCACTGAAGGAAGGGTGGAAATTAGTCCTCTCAAGAGACAGGTGCACAGGATATCTGTATGTCTATAGAACTGCAAAAAACCCTCAAGCACTACAAATCTCAAGTCAAAAGCTGCCTGGTAAGATTTTTAAAATTACTCAAGTAAGCCTGAGAATATTGCTTTGTGGTAGAGTGCTCACATAGGATGCATGGGTTCCTGTCCACAGAAATTCACACACACACACACACACACACGCACGCACGCACGCACGCACACACACACACACACACACACACCTTATAAGAAAGACAATATAAGCCAGACGTGGTGGCACACGCCTTTAATCCCAGCACTTGGGAAGCAGAGGCAGGCAGATCTCTGTGAGTTTGAGGCCAGTCTGGACTACATAGCGAGCTCCAGTTCAGCTAGGACTAAAGAAGGGAGACCCTGTCTCAAAAAGACAAAAAAAAGAAGGGAATGTTAACTAAAAGTTCCTCAGCTCACATAGAGATGTTACTAGTCCACCAGCAACCACCACTAACTCTATAGAAAGGCAGGGCTCCAAACAAACCACTTATGTACCTATGCTTTAGGCATTTGTCAGAGAAATAACTTTTGTTTTTTCTNAAAAAAAAAAAAAAAAAAAAAAAAAAAAAAAAAAAAAACCCACAAAATTCAATTAAAAAATACTACAAAAAAGAAGGCCAATATGCTTTGTGATTCAAAAGGTTGCCCACATGATGGCAGCTTGCTGACCATGGCAGTCAGTTTCCCACTTCTGACAGGACTCAGTCACTGCACACAGCATTTTATACCTTTGTTCCACTGCACAGTCTCATTATATTAAAAGTTTATTATCTTAAAATACTTTTCTGTTTATTATGAACTTAGTGGTATGAAAGAATATTGCTTATTAAATTCATCAAGATTAACAATCTCATTAGGAAAACATGATACAAATAGAGATAAATAATTAACTTTGAACAAAGAGTCTGAGAAGGATGAAGATGAACTACCACACTTTGAAGACACAATACCATCTTAAGAGGTTGACTTCCTCTTAAATTTTCCTTCACAACATATAATATTACAGAAGAAAAGGTCTCACTGTTGTTTTCCTGTACAACATCCTTCTACATTGTAACACACCCTCACCAGTACCCAAACCCATTTTTTAATTACACTTCTATATGTGGAGAGAGAAACCCAAACCTAAATCTTCAGCCTTGCTTTCCACCCAGTACCTTAAAGTTCCTAAGTACCCTAGCACTCCCACCTGCCCCTCCAGCCCTGGTCCATTTCCTGAGTCTAGATATTGTATTTACTTTGTTGGGTCCTGGCTCTGTGCCTATTCATATCATCCAAGCATTACCTAACTGGAATTCTTTTGGCAAAATTTAAAACCATGTTACAGTCCTTGTTTTTGCCCAGGTACTTCCTGCTGCCATATTCTGTCACTGTTGAAGATGCCCACTTGAAATATCAGTGCTCACCTTTGCAGTCATGAACACTGTACAGCTACGATGGACACTTGCACAAGACTGGGTCCTGTAACATTCCATCATGGATAGAGGAGGTTCCTACAAGGTCCTCCTCTTCCTGAGGAGCCATTGACTGCAAATGGTTGCTGTGGGAGGGAGGTATTATTTTCTTCAACATGTACCAACTAGGAAATAGTTGGTAAGATGGGGTTCAAAGGCAAAGGAAGAAAGATAACAAATGGGGGTAAACATAATCACAAAAAATATATCTATCATCTATCTATCTGTCATCTATCTACCCATCATCAAATATCTATATCTATATGAAACTGTCAAAGAAGTCTGTGCCCCTGGTTCATGTTACCATGTTTTGCTAGGTGTAAACATGTGATTGTTAAATTTCCTCTTGCTCCATAATCTGACTTCTGCGATCCTAGATTCCTTTGCAAGCGTACATTTATTGCATAGTGACTGATTCCTTCACTACCAACTTATTATCTCCATTCTCCAAGACAAAGAATGAAGAAAGGTAGGAAATGTGATACTCAAGACTGGATTACTATGCACTAAGTGATACATGGCTGCAAATTATTTTTCACTGGTGAAGTTAGTATGGATTGTCAGGGGAAAGAATAATATAAAATAATCCTAATTTTTAATTAAAAATTTAGGTATATATGATTATGATATGTGTGTAGTGTATGTGTGTGTGTAGATCTGGATGTATACATGCCACAGAAACCACGTGGAGGACAGAAGACAATCTTGGCTTTAGGTTTGTGGTGGTTTGAATGAGAATGTCTAGGCTCCAAGTATTGGACACTTGGTTCCCGGTTTGGGGAGGGTCATGGAACCTTTAGGAGGTGTGGCCGTGTTAGAAGAAGTATGTCCAGGGGCTGGAGAGATGGCCTAGCGGTTGAGAGCGCCGACTGCTCTTACAGAGGACCCGGGTTCGATCCCCAGCACCCACATGGCGGCCGAGAAACATCCGAAACTCCAATTCCAGGAGAACTCCAGTTCCAGGGGAATCCCACACCCTCTTCTGACCTCCGCGGCATTGCACGACACGAGTGCAGACACCTGCATGCAGACAGTACATTATACACATACTGAAATAAATTAATTAATTAATTAAAAAAAAGAAGTATGTCCTTGAGAGCAGGACTTGAAGAGTTCTTAAGCCTTGTCAGATTTCCTGCTTCTCTCTGCTTCCTGTGCCTGCTTGAAGGTGAAATTGCTTGGCTTTCTGCCCCAGTCATCGCTGCTGCCACGCCCCCTGCACCATGATGGGCTCTTACCCTTGGAACCACAAGCTCAGATACCTCTTCCTTTTATAAATGACCTTTATTGTGATTTTTTTAATCACAGCAACAGCAAAGTAATTAAAAGAAGATTCTTCCTTTTACCTTGAGAAAGATTTCTCCTTTTCACTGTGTGCTGGGCTGTAAGTTTCAGGAGATTTTCCTGTCTCTATTTACTATCTCTCCTTTGGCATGCTGAGATTATAGATGGACTCTACTGCATCAGGCTTTACCTGGGTTCTGGGATCCTAATTCTAGATCTGACCTTGCAGATAAAGCACTTGATCCAGCGAGCCATCTCTGTAGACCAGGGATTCTAATTTGTAGAAAATCTTTAACTATATATGTCTTAGTAGACAACCATGTTACAATAATAGGTCTGTAATAGGTAAGGAATTACTTTGAAGCTGGAGAGATGATTCAGCAGTACTTGCTACTTTACCAGAGTCTCTGAGTTCAGTTCCCAGCACTCACATGAAGCAGCTCACAACCACCTGTAACTCTAGCTTCATAGGATCTGGTACCCTCTTCTCACCTCTGGGTACACAACACACACACACACACACACACACACACACACATACACAAACACACAGAGATAAAAATAAATCGGTATAAAAATTAATTCAAGATCATACAAATACTGATGTTAAAGAAGGCATGAATAATTCCCTAAGTCATCCTTGGCTAAAATTCTATCATTTGCTATCAGATATACTTAAAAGAAGAATTACTAACTCAGGATCTCTACATGTTGCACAAAATATGTTCCAGTGGAAAGAGACTTAACTTCAGCTTTTTCTATAGCTGGGATTCAGTACCCTGAACCAGGCTTCTTGTCTCACCTCAGTTTTTACATCCATAAAATGTGCTTTAAAATCTCTGTCTCAAAGGTTGACTTGAAGAACAACATAAATAAAACATTATTATTCAAAAGGTAATTATTTATTATTATTACTATGGTATTTCAGCCAAGTATGATCTTTCTGAAATCAGGTTAATATTGTATCTTATTCTTGACATGTGAATAGTTGTTAAGTGTTTTAAATTCTTCTTTAACTAAACAGAAGATTTAAAAATCAGCTTTTAATGCCAGAGTTCTGGGCAAAGGCCAAGGTAATTCGGCTGCCAGCCTTGAAGCACCACAGCTAAGTGCCAATTACACTCCACAGTACTGAATGGGATATTGTCTCTGACAAACCAAGTCTTGGAGTTTTTATCATTCCTTCCTGTGTCCGTACGAAAAGGTCATTTTTCATATCTCAGTTCTAATGAGGGATGTCAACATTATAAGTATCAACTGTTTTCCCAGCATAGGAACTTGACCCAGTGAAGATGAACTTTAGGATGGGGGACATTTTCAGGGACTCAAGGAACTGATGACTTGAAGTCATGGACAGTAGACTGCAATAAATACAGGCAGCAGCCTTCTGCTCAGGGTTGACTTTCCAGGTCGGCTGGTGAGTAGGAAGCCAGATCATAGACATCTAGGCCACACGTGGTTAGAAAAAAACATTTTCACTCTCGGTCATCCTCACCTCATGACCAGAGTAGAGAAAGAGAAGGTTTGTTAAAAATAAAAATAGACCCCCAACATCTTCAGATTTTAAGCAGTTAGTAAAGTCTCATATGATCTTGGAAGGAATTCATTCTCTGAGCTGATATATGCAGGCCCCTGCCTCTGCCAGGAAAAGGGATTTCTCTCTCTCTCTCTCTCTCTCTCTCTCTCTCTCTCTCTCTCTCTCTCTCTCTCTCTCTCCTTCATGTTTGTGGTTGAAGATGTGAGTGCTCAACTTCCTGTTGCTATGTCTGCCATTTGCTGCCATCTCATCTCACACTAGGGACTTCAACCCTCTGCCAGGAAAAGGGATTTCTCTCTCTCTCTCTCTCTCTCTCTCTCTCTCCCTCTCTCTCATTCATGTGTGCAAGTACACGTGTCCATGTAGTCACATGCATGTGGAGACAAGAGGTCAACCTCAGTTGCTATTCTTCAGAAGACTATCCAACTTGGTTATTCTTTTAAGAATTATTAATTCTTTGAGAATTTCACTCAATGTATTTTGATCATATTCATCCCAACTCCTCCCTTTATTGACCCCACCTTCACTAGCAACTTCATATCCTCTTTGTTTCAAAATTAATAACCTATCGACTCCAATTTCTACTGTCCATATACTTCTAGGTGTGGGACCATCCACTGGAATGCAGTTCACCTACCAGAGGCCACACTCTAAAAGAAAACTGGTTCTCCCTCCCCACACAGCCATCAGCTGTCCACAGCTTCTCTCTTAGAGGTAGAGGCTCATGAACCACCTTCTTACTCCATGATAGATTTTATCCAGGTCTTGTGTAAGTGACCATAGCTGCTGTGAGGTTATGAATGCAGTGGTCCTGCTTTGTTCAGAAGACACTGTTTTGCTTCAGCCATCCCTAATTTCTGGCTCTTACAATCTTCTCACTCCCTCTTCTACTATGGTTGCTGATTCTTGAGGAAAAAAGTGTATGATATAGATGTCACGTTGGTGGCAGAATACCCCACAAGTCAGTTTGGCCAGTTGTGAGTTTCTGTCTTAAACACTATTCCTCAAAGAAACATCTCCAATGAGGTTTGAAAGCTGCACTAATCTATGGGCAGAGAGATATAAATTTAGAGAGCAGTTTGAGCCTATATTCATTTAGCAAAATAATAGTAGCAGATCCACTCCTGGAGTCTATGAGCTCCCCAGTCATGGGTTCTTGGCCATATCTATAATACTAAGCATGTATTTCCTCCCATAGAACAGGCTTTAAATCCAATCACAAAGTGATTGGTTACCCCCTTAATATTTATGCCGCTATTGCATTCCTGGGGCTACCTTGCTAAGGTGTGTATCATTGAAGTTCACAGGATTCATATGTAATACTGTTGACAGATTCTCCTCACAACAGCTTATATAGCACCTTCCAGTACTATGAGAGCTAGCCATCAGGGAGGAAGCTTCCTGGTCAGTACCAACTTGATTTCTTCATGTCCTTTGACCAATGAGTCTAATATTCCTCCTTGGTCAATGGGATCACACATTCTGGTGCTCAACCAAGGGCAACGGCAAGAGCCTGCATTGTTTTGCTGGTCTGCAGGATATTTCTGAACATCTGACACTAATGGGGTTTGAAAAAGCCATATGGAAACCCTCTTATATATTTAAGAGTTTAAGTGGACCTGCATTAAACAGGGGATTATGCTCATTTCAGAAGCCATAGGCTACCAAATGAAAAGCTCAGTGCCAGGTACAAGATTCCCCACATTTTTATTTTATTTTATATTTTATATTTGATTTGATTTGATTTGATTTTGAGACAGGATCTCTCACTGGCCTGGAATCTGCCAAGTAGGCTAGGCTTGGATGCCAACAAGCCTTACAGATCCACTTGTCTTCACCTCTCCAATGCTGGCCTTACAAACACATGCTGGAATTGTTCATATGAATTGTGGGGATCCAACTCCCAACCTCATGATTACACAGCCAGCATGTTAATGAGTTATTTCCCCGGCACCATTTTTTTCTGTTCCAACATTGCTATCCTGTGGGCTAACAGAGACCCAAGTTTCAATATTATAGCAAATAAGTCAGTTTCTGGGAACTGGCATTAAACTTTTAATAACTGAAATTGCCTAGAAAGTTAGAAGGACAGATGTCTCTTCAAGTTTCCACCCTGAGCTATCTCCTCTTATGTCTTAATTTCAGTAGAGAGCTAAACCTATTTCAGTATTTGTTTTTTAACATCCATATATGCCTACCAGTCAATAAGATTTTGCTAAGGTTAAATTTCTGGAGCTTTCCTTGTGGAACCCACAGTCCGGTGAATTTGTGTTTTCCGAGGTTCCTATTCAACTTGATGTATAACTGAGACGTGAAAAGGTGATGAAAATGTTTAAGCAGAAAAGTGGCTTTGTTGCCACTGTTGTAAGAACTGGGAAAGGGCAAAGCTGGGGGTGGAAGGGGTGCAAGGAGGCTCTGTGGTGACAGGTGACAGACTGCAATAGCTTAAGATGGGTGTGTGAAAGAAGGCTCTAACAGGCGGTGGGGAATTATAATTACTGGAAGGACATGATTGACTGAATGTTAAGGGTAATTCATGCTTTATCTGTTTCTTTACATTTAAGAAGGTATCATACGCCGGGCGTGGTGGCGCACGCCTTTAATCCTAGCACTGGGGAGGCAGAGGCAGGCGGATCTTTGTGAGTTCAAAGCCAGCCTGGTCTACAGAGTGAGTTCCAGGACAGCTGGGACTACAGGGAGACCCTGTCTCAACAAAAAAAAAAAAAAAACAAAAACAAAAAAAAAGAAGGTATCATACAAAATTACTTATAGTGTTGTGATAACCTTTTCATACACATATATTATGCTTTGTCCATATTCACTCCCTATTATCTGATCTTGTCTTCATCCCTCCACTAGCCTTTCCCTTTCTCCCAAATTGAAGCTGCCTGTCTACTTTCACATCATGTATATATAGATACATAGTTAAATCTAGTTTCTACATGGAAGCATGCAATATTCATCTTTCTTTCCCTCCAGTACATTCTTGTTCCCCAATCCCTTTAGTCTCTTTCCTCCAGTCAAATAGTCCCCTTTACACTTTCATTTTGTAGCTGTGTTTCTGAATTTGAAAATTGCCAAATAGTGGTGATGTTAAATTAGAGAGCTAAATAAGCTTTCTTTGGAGATGGGAAATAGATGTGTTCAGATTTGCTTATTTTGTATTTGCTAATAAGAATTAAAAGTTAAAAAAAAAGAGTTAAAAGCGTGGTACTGTTTATAGTTATGAAAGGTCACTTTTCCTAGGGCCCCCAGTGTTCCTCACTTAACCAGCTAGTTTTATAATACCTTCTGCTTGAGTAATTTGCTTCTAACCAATTGAATATGGAAAGATCAAGCTGTCTCTTCAATAAAAGATTATGAAATCTGTCTTGCTACATAGACTCGCTCTGTGGTTTCACTGCTCATGCACCTCAGTAAAGCCAACCTCACAGCAGTGGAGAGACCCACAAGCTACTGTTAGCTACTCGCTACCCAAAATGTCCCCTAAAATAGGTGTGGTGCTGAATACCTATAACATAAACACTCAGGAGGCAAGCCTGGGCTACCTAGTGAGACTCGGTCTCACAATGCAATTAATTAATCAATTGGTCAGTCAATCAATAAATGTTCCCAGAGGCTAATGTGCTGGTCACGACCCTCAGCACAGCTATATTCAGAGGTGTGAGACTTTATGGAATTGATTTAATCATGATGGCTCTGACCTCATCAAAGGATGGCATCAAAGTTTATTGCAGTTCTGGGATATGATAGAAACTTAGGAGGTGAGATCTAGTTGAAAGTAGTGAAGAGAGTCCTTGTGGATATGTCCTTGGGAATTCAATCTTCTTGTCTCCTCAACATCACCCTGCCATGATATCTACCTCACCAGGGCCCAGGAACAACAAAGCCTGAGTAACAATGGACTGAAACAAAGAGCCAAAAGAAATCGTTCCTTATTTGAGTTGATTTTCTCCTGTATTTTGTCACAGCCACTGAAAGGTAACAAGCCAGTAAGGAACTTATTCAGTCTGACTTCCTGCAAGGACATGAACTGATTCTACAATGAGAGTGCAACTTTCCTAGCTGAGCCTTCAAGTAAGACTTCAGACAAGGGGCAGCCTAGGGAGAGACCAAAATTAAAGAATCCCAAGAGCACTGTGCCAGGATTCCTAACCCACAGAAATTTGTAAAATAATGAATATGTGTTCATTGAAACCAATAAATTTGTAAGACATTTGTTATGCCACAAAAGGTAACGAATGCAGAAGCTTTATTGAGGGAGGCTAGATTTGGGCCTTACCATACATAAATGATAAATACTAAGTAGGAGAGTGCGCCTTTGAGGGACAATGGGTAGAGACGGGGAAAAGGAAATTGGTACAGAAGTTGGAAGAATAGTAAATTTGAGGAATACAGGGATCCTGGGAACAAACAGAGAGCTGAAAGCCAAGAACTGAAAGGTTAGGGAATAGCAAATGCTAGGATTAAAACTGAAAACTGTTTTCAGCAACAAGGTGGATTTTTCTACTTTGATATGAACAGTTTCAAAGCAATGTCCTTGAGGAGAGTGGAATTCAAAAGACTGAGGAGAAAAATCAAAGTGAGACAGTAAAAGGGTCTTCTTTGAAGAGGGTTAGCTGTTGACAGAAGGAAAGATTAAGAGGATATTTGCAGAAGGTGGTGGCTTTTCATGTAGGAAGAAAGATTCCAGCATATTTATGTGATGAGGCCTTTGGCCATGCAAATTCAGATTACATTTTCTGTTATTTCTAATGTAGCCATTTTAATGCAAAAACAATAAAGAGCATAGCCATTCATTATCCTCCTGCCCTTTCTAAGGCATTTACGAATCCATTTGCATCTTATATAACAAAACACAGAATCATTTTTCCCTCTTATAATGTATTTCTTAATGTTTTTATGCTGGTGGCATAGTTATTTTTAATGTTGTATAATATAATGTCAAGTTTGTGTACTGTAAAAGATCCATTTTCTACTTGTTGGACCTCTATGTCATTCCAACTTTTTTATAACTGTAAATATTACTGGATTAACTGTGCAAACTTTCTCCAAAACAAAACCAGGAGGTCTCCCCACAAGAGAGGCTTTCTGGATGCTTTTCAAAGCCAGCATTCTCAGTGCTAAAAGGCTCTGAACCGACTTTAATAAAAATTCATGCAAAACTTCTGGGACTACTTCTTTTTAATTCTTTTGTTATCCCAAACTTCAAGAGCACAGCAGGTGGGAAGTTCAAATAAGCAGAAAAGAACCATAACTTACCCAGCTTGAACTTAAACTTTTTTCATTCAATGTGCTCTGCGAGCCTATTCTGAGCTGCTGTGCTATCAACACCCTGAGGTGTATGCATGTGGCTGAGAGGTCCTCGGTCACCTCTTATAGATAATGTACACACTCATTTTAGCAATGTTGTCCTTAATACTCCCCCTGCTATTGCACTCCAAGTAGTGTAATCCCTTTGGAGGGCTGAGTGCATTGCCAGAAAACATCTTCCATTTGATTTGCAGCTATTGTTGCAAATCTCCTCAACGTTACATCTGCCAAATCACTAACACTTTCTGGTAAGGCATTTGTCGAAAAGAAAAGATTCTTCTGATATTGCAACGGCTAGCTGAAACGCTGCATGATTACCAGAGAGCTTGACATCCCTTTCTCATCAGCTCCCTTTTGACCTATGCTCTCTCCTGTGACTCCATGCTATGGGTTTGATATGATTTGTCTCCTTTGAAACTGTCATTGGTACTTGGTCCTTGAGAGGTGGAGCTGAGTAGATGGTTTTCAATCTTAACAGAACCCTCATGAATAAATGCTCAGAGGGGACAGGATTGGTAACCAAAGGAGCAAATGGTTATAAAGTCAGTCCACCCACCAGTCTTCTGTTCCTTCCTCTTGTACCTGTCTCCCTTTCCCGTTCCACCTGGAAGCGAAGCACTGTAGGAGTATTACAGTAATCCGAGAAGATGCACAAGGCATTCACTGGGCTTCTTAGCTGCAAAACTCTAAGCACAACAAACATTTCTTTCTTCATAAAGTATCCAGTCTCTGGTATTCTGTCATAGCACCAGAAAACAGTCCACTCATTTATCATCCACATGAAATTCGTCCTGGTTTAAGATGCTAATGGCATCTTCTTATTATCTCTCAGAGACTGTATATGTATGAAAGTTGAAGAAAAAAAGGAGGTAGAACAGGAGGGACCAGAGCCTGAAAACTCAGCACACTGGAGAAGGCACAGGAAGAAGGAAGTATAGAGGAGTTAAGAGCTCTGGTTCTAGGAAAAAAAGACGAAAATCCCAAGAAAATATATGAACTCTGTGATTTAAGATAAGTTATTAGCTACTCTTATTCCTTATTATTATTTATTATTTTTATTTTATGTGTATGAGTATGTTGCCTGCATGTATGTAGGTATACCCACGACATGGAATGTCCACAGAAGTCAGAAGAGGGCATCGGATTCCCCTGGAACTGTAGTTATAGATGGTTGTTAACTGCCACATAGGTGGTGGGAATGGAACCTGGGTCCTCAGCAAGAGCAGCCAGTGCTCTTAACTTGCTGAGCCATCTCTCCAGCCCTCATTATTCTTTATTTGTAGAAGAGAAACTTTATAAGCCATTATGTAAGACATTATACACAAAGGACTTGGCCCACTGTCTGGTATGCAGAGACACCTGTGTGAGTGGCAGCTGCCCTTGTTAGCTATCAAGACAGAACTAGTGGCAGGCAAGAATGGATTACAGTTGTCAGCCGGAAGTGTTCACTGAGTAAAGTTGCTGTAAGGTCCATCAGGATAAGCAGCAGCACACTTTGGGGAGAGATCATGGGCAGCAACATTGTAGCTTCTGTGGGATCATAAGTAATGGGGAGTCTGGGCACAGCACAAATTATGAATTCCAAAGCAGACAATATGTAGGAGCATGGCTGCTCCACTGGTGTGAATCTGGTGGGATTTTACTGGTTGGCTTTGTCTCTAGAGATGAAGACAGCAGAAGTACATCCTGACCTCAGAGGAATGGTAGGGGCTGGGGACCGAGAAAGCTACTAAGGCTCAAGAAATAAATGGGCAGTTCGATCTCTGAACAGGGCCTGGTGTCCAGTGGGATTATCACTGAGAGCTGAGTCATCTAACTTGCAGCTGCCGATATGTCACCTGTCAAGGCTCTCCAATGGTCCCTGCCTGCCTAAACAAGGAAATTACCTGTGCTTTGGGATGGCTATTGCTGGAGAAAAACTACCTAAAGAAACACAGGTCGACTGCACTGGGGATCACATCTTCATGAGTCTGCTGAAATTGTGTTCAAAATGTAGGAACAATCTTTACATTTTTCTATAGTCTCAAAAGGGCCTGTGACTTAACAGGAGTGGAAAGTCAAGCGTTCTTTTCAGTAAAAATATTGTGTTTCCTCCTCTTTCTTTGTGTGTGCAGGGCTGTGTGTGTGTGTGTGTGTGTGTGTGTGTGTACTCATGTGCATGGAAGTGCATCTGTGTGTATAGAAGCCAGAGGTCAATCTCAGGTGCTGTTACTCAGGATCTGCCAAGCTTGTTTGGGGGACAGAATTTCTCACTAGGACCTGAAGCTTGTTAGTTGGGCTAGGCGGCTGGGATGGTGAGCCCCAGGGATCCAGCAGTCTTTGCCTCCTCAACACTGAGATTACAAGCATGTTTCACAAAGCATGGAATTTTACATGGGAGGGGAAGATTGAACTCAGGTCCACATGCTTGTGGGACAGGTGCTTTGCTGATTAAGCTATCTCCACAGCCCTAGTGTTCCTATCCTTATACTCAAACAGTTGGTGAACTGACCAGTGTTCATTTTCTATAGCTGAATTTTCTCTTTCACACAGGCCTCCAGGCATTCTTATGCTTGCCTGCTTACTATTTCAAACTTATTTTCAAAATTATTTATTTATTTATTTTATGTTATGTGTATGAGCGTTTTGCCTGCATGTGTGCAAGTGCACCAATGTTGTGCAGTGTCCGTGGATGTCAGAAGATGGTGTCAGATCCCCTGGAACTGGAGTTATAGATGGTTATTAGCCTCTATCTGAGTGCCGGGAATTGAACCCAGGTCCTCTGCAAGAGCAGTAAGGACTCTTAACCATTGACCCATCTATCCAGCCTCTCAAGTTTCTTTTTTAATATGTATTTTTATTAAATTTTTGTGTATTTTATACAAAATATCTTAATCATCTTTATACCCCCTCCCCCTGCAACCCTCCATAGCTCCCCTACCGGATTGCATGCATTCTGTCATATATGTTAAGGCCTGTTTAGTCAAGTTAGTTTACCCAGACCTCCCTCAGTGCAAGTTCATCCACGGGGGTCTAGTCAGCCTATCTAGAGTGTCTCTCCTAAAGAAGAGCAACTCTTCCTCAACTGGCAGTAATTAGCTGCCAATATTTCTTCAGCTGAGATTATTGCCCATTTCCCCAGTTCCATGCTAGGTTTTTGTCTGCTTGAGTTTGCATGGCTCTTGTGCACACTGATGTCATTGCTATAGGTTCATATAAGCAAGGTTTCAGATGCTTGTACGACTTTATTTTATTGTGGTCATGCACTTCAACTTGCCAACAACACTCACTGGAGAAAAAACAACATCTTCAACAAATGGTGCTGGCGAAACTGGATCTCTGCCTGTAGAAGAATAAAACTAGACCCTTATCTTTCACCTTCTACCAAAGTCAATACCAAATGGATCAAAGACCTCAGTGCGAAACCTGAAACTCTGAAAACACAAGCAGTACCCTATAACATATAGGTGCAAAAAGGACTTTCTAAATCAGATATCGGTTGCTTAAGAATTAAGGTCAACAAGCAATATGTGAGATCTCATTAAAATAAAAAGCTTCTGTACACCAAAATATATAGCCAAGGAAGTGTAGAGAAAACCAACAGAGTGGGAGAAAAATCTTCACCAGTTATACAACTGATAGAGAATTAATATCCAGAATATATGAAGAGCTCAAAAAAAAAAATCAAGAAAATAAGTAGCCCAATTAAAAGATGACTATGGATGTGAACAGAGTTCTCAAATTCTTCACTGCCACTTGTGGCTTAGTGACTCTCATTCCTATACATTATAGCTGTGCATTGAATGAATTGTATAGACTTTTTAAACGCCGGTAGGTTCCTGCCACCTGGAACTATAGAATGAGCTCCGCTGAGTCTGAAAGATGATGCCCGTGTCACGTCATGTTCCGTGGCCTCCCTTTGCTCACTTCTTTGGCTCCCCATGCTTTCTACTATTCCTTTTGAGGCTTCAAGCTTAGCCCAAGTTCCTTATCCTCTTGGATAACTTTATCCTCTGAGACAACTTTAACCCTCTTCCTCCAAAGTCCATAACATTAGCTTTTTTTTTTTTGTCTTTTTTTAAAATTTATTTTTATTTTATTTTTTTATTTTATATTTATTTATTTTACTTCAATTTAATTTATTGATGCTTGTGCATTTCATACATTTTTTCCAATTCAGTTCAGGCTTATTTCCCTTTCCCTTCCCCCCCACCCCCACCCCATCCCAGATCATGCATTCTGCCATAACTGTCCTGCATCTTTCTCTCAGTTTTTTTTTTTATTTTTTATTTTTTTTTTTGAGTACAAGCATCCTTCGTACAAAACCAATCCGCAGGCTGTTGTGCCCAAACCCCCACAGCCCCACCATCCAGTGGGGGGGGTGACAGATGGTTTGTTCAATCAAGTTGATCAAATGAGTGTCCAGACTACATTGCTGTAGTTTCACCATTCCCCCAATTGCAGCCCTTACATTCTACCATGCCCTCTCTTCCCAGATTGTTCCTTAGGCTTAGAAAAGGGGCACAGGTGGATGAGAGGTAAAACAATCCACTCTCTCTGGAGCTGTTGACTTGGACTCTGGTCAATCTGGCTGTTTCCTTTCATGGGCTGACAGTTTGTCCAGGAATAACCTTTCATCCTACTAATGAAGCACAAGCATTAGATATATAGGTATTTAAGCAGCACTAATAGTTATGGTAGGTTACTTTAGCATAGACACATATGTTTGGATGATGTTAATCCATGATTACATTTTTCCCCCCTGTTAAATATACAGGGTCTTACTGTGGCTGTAACATCTCCTAACCTGTAGAGGATGTAAGCTTGTGGCATCAGCCATGGTTATTATCCTCCAAGGAGAGAGCCAATAGCCAATTAGATTTGGGATATACAGGCACATGGCTGCCTCTGCTGCACAGTATTTCCAGGCAGGTGAGGTGTAGCTGGTGCTGATGGTGGATTCTTGCTTGACCAGGGAGACCGTATTGCTTTATTGGTTTAGTGGCCTTTGGTAACACTCTCTGGCATTCCAGAGGCCATCTGTACACTTGCATGTGCGGTCTCAATACATCCCTCCCATGTTAAGTCAGGTCTTCGGCAGCAGGGTCTTATTGCCTCTCTGATAATTAAGGAAATGCAAATTAAAACCACTCTGAAATATCACCTACTCCAATAAGACTGGTAGGATCAGGAACACGAATGATACCAAGTGCTGGAGAGGTTGCGGGGAAAGGGGAACACTCATCCATTGCTGGTGGGAATGTAAACTGTAAGCCACTATGGAAACCAGTGTGGAGAACCGTTGGAAGACTCAAAATGAGCCTTCCATTTGACCCAGTCATACCACTCCTGGGTATATACCCACAAGACACAACTTACTGCAAAGATACATGCACAGCTATGTTTATTGCAGCTCTGTTCACAATAGCAAAAAGCTGGAACCAGCCCAGGTGCCCCTCAACTGACGAGTGGATAGAGAAAATGTGGTACATGTATACAATGGAGTACTATGCAGCAGTAAAGAGGGACAACATCATGAACTTTGCAGGTAAATGGATGGAGCTGGAAGACATTATGTTAAGTGAAGTAACACAGTCCCAGAAAAACAAACGACAAATGGTGTCCCTCATATGTGGATGCTAGTACCAACAACCCAGATATAAATATTTCTCATGGAGAGGGATGCATAGTAAAAGAACAACAACAGAAAAACTGCATCAGAAAATGGACTGAAATGGTGAATTGGGAAGGGGGGATGGGTGGGAGAGGGACATGGGTGTATATTCGATTAAAACATTAGCTTTTATATAGCGCTGGGAAAGAGTGGATAGAAGTTAGCAGGGAGCTGACCTAGACTTTTCCACAGTGTTTTAATGTTTGTCCAGATGATTCTTCGTGTGGAGGAATGTCTTATTATCTTGTGCTCAGCTGCCTACTTGGTCTCTCATAGCTAAGTGTGGAGTAACATGCTCCCCTCTCCCAAGTGTGCCAACCCCAAATATCTACAAACATTCCTGATGGTCCTGAGGTGATAGTGCCTTCTGCTAAGAAACACTGGTGTATAATGGGTGAGGGTTTTTAGACTTTAGTTTGTAGTTGGATCTTATGTTCTTACCTTTATCTTTCCTTCAATTCAGTTTACTCATTTAATTTTAACTTATTTTTATAACATCGTACCACATTAAGCTTTGTTTTAAAAACATGTTACAAATAAATTAACATTGTTTTTTGTTTTGTTATTGAGTCAGGGTCTCCCTTTAGCTCTGGCTATCTGGCACTCACTATGTAGATCAGGCTGGCCTTGAACTCACAGAGATCTGCCTGCCTCTGCCTCCCAAGTGTTGGGATTAAAGGCTTGCACCACCCACTCCTGGCTAACATTGTTTTAAAGCATCTCTCAACTCTCACCAGCAAAGCTTCCTTGTACAACAGAGTACAATGTACACAGAAGGCCAGACTTGGCCAAGTTTTAGAGAATAAGAGACTGGAGAGTGTATATCCCTGAATAGGACTCCTATATGAAAGCTCACCCACCCATGGCTCAGGGACCATTGTAGAAGAGGGGGAGGAAAGATTGTAAGAACCATGGTTGGTGCACGAACATGAGGAAACAGAGGCTTTCAGGTTTCAGGAACTTGCTCAGATAAATTTGCGGCAATGGTGACAGCATGGACGAGACTCATGCCAGCTCAATCAGAGAGAAACCCAGCATAGAGCTGGGGAAATGGGCAGCATGCCTCAACCCTAGCTGAGGAACTCTGGCAACTGATTACTGTTGGGTGAGAGAGAGTAGATCTTCTTTTTTAAATTTTTTTTAAATTTTATTTATTTTTGTATGTGTATGAGTGTACTGTCTGCATGCAGGTTTGTGCACCCATGTCGTGCAATGCCGTGGAGGTCAGAAGAGGGTCTCAGATTCCCCTGGAACTGGAGCTCTCCTGGAATTGGAGTTACAGACGGTTCTCAGCCGCCATGTGGGTGCTGGGGATCAAACCCAGGTCCTCTGCAAGAGCAGTCGGTGCTCTTAACCGCTAGGCTATCTCTCCAGCCCCGAGAGTAGATCTTCTTTAAGGGAGTGACTTTAGTTGACTAGACTCCAGTGGATGAACTTGCACCGAGGAACATCTGGGTACAAATATTTGACCAGGTAGAACTTAATGTATATGAAAAAATGCATGAAATTTGGTGAGGGGGGTTCTATGTGGGGACAGGGAACCGGGTCTAAACTTAATTAAGATCTATTACATGAAATGCACAAAAAGTTGATGAAGAATATTACAAAAACCTTGACCAAACCTTTAAAACAGATATTAGTGTTGCTTTTAATATAGTCAAAGACACTGACAACTAGAGCTCTCCAAAGACTGAATAAAGCCCAAGTAACAAACATCAGAGGAGTTAAGACTCAGAATCAGATGGTCTGATTCCCAATATCACCACATTTTCATGGCACAATGCTGCCTTTACTGACTTTTCATTCATAGATTTGTCTTGTTTTCCCCTGTTCTAGTTCTATTTTCCATTGCTATGACAAAACACTCTGACCAATCCCAACTTGGGGAGGAAAGAGTTTATTTGGCTCACATCTCCTGGGTCACAGTTCATCACTGAGGGAGCTCAGCATAGGAACTCAGGGCAGGAACCTGGAGACAAGAGCTGAAGCACAGGCCATGGAGGAACACTGCTTACTGGCTTGGTCCTCTGGCCGGTGCCCAGCCTGTTTTCTTATACTGTACATAACAACCTGCCTGGGGTGGCACACCACCCATAGTGGACTGGGCCTTCCCACATTGCTCAACAATCAAGACAATTCTCACAGATGTGGGACAGGCCAGTCCAATGGAGCCAATTCCCCAGTTGAGGCTCCCTCAATCCATGTGTGTCAAGTTGATACTAAAGCTATCCAGCACAGCCCCCAACTGAATTTTAGCCCACAGAACTAAGACTCTATGTCCTACAGATTGGGAACTGTGTCAGTTTCTTATCATGGCATAGTCAATTTGAAGGAAAAAAAAAAAACTGGGCTTTTAGGCTCCGAAATCTCCCTCCCTTCCATGGAGAATGGGGGTTTAAAAACTTGATATGTATCTAGAGTGATGGTTCAGCAGTTAAGAGCACTGGCTGCTTTTCCAGAGGACCCCAGTTCAGTTCCCGTCACCCACAAAGCATATGCCTTATTCTTGCTCCCTTGGGCATTGTATGCATGGGCGCTCTTACGTACATGCAGATACAACACTCATACACATAAAATAAAAATAGGTGAAATAAACCTGATCCTAAAACATTCATTTATAGCACTTACCTTAAGCTACAATGAAACCACTGAATACTCTTGAAGGTTCAGAAAATATATTACAGAAAAATTCTGGATGATTACTTTGTATGTCCTGAACTGCCTTGCCTTTTCCTGGTTTGCTCTGAAACAAAATACTTCTCCAACTTATTTCTTTTCAATTGATTGCTAGAATTTCACTCTCTTTGTTAAAGTTTGTTATTTTTTTCTCAGTTTAGGGATTAGATGTTTATAACACTTTCCCCTCATTTAACTACCAGTAGAATTGAATTTCTACAAACACATTTTCTTTTAGGACACAAAGTTCAAAATCTGATAACTGCAGGAGCATTATAGCCCCAGAATTGGGGAAGGAGATATGAAATTAGTTCCTTCTACATATTTTTAAATGTCATTGGAGAGAAGGAATCTTGGCAAGCTTCTGAAAGGAAAAGGCAAGACAGGGACCACAGCACGTGTTCCATTTCCTATGCAAGGACTAGTTTAACTCCTGTGATTTTAGCTCGCTGTCACTGAGAATAAAGTGAGGCTTGGTGGACCAGCTCTGCTGAGGTTCAGCTACTGTAGGGCCTGCCCAATTTCAGGCAAATGTACACTTTGAATCAGAATTACAATTCAATGAAATCATTCTATAGATAACTAGTATTTCGGCCCAGTGACTTCTCTGGCACCAACACCCAATTTCAAATATAAATAATTTTCTATCAGAAAATTCTAATGCAGAGAAAATTATGAAATTTTAACTCTGTGTGTGTGTGTGTGTGTGTGTGTGTGAGTGTGTGTGTATGCGCACATGCATGCCACAGCACAGGTATGGAGGTCAGAGGACAATATACAGGAGTTAGTTCTTTCTTTCCACTAGGAGACTGAACTCAGATGATCAGGTTTGGTGACAAGACCCTTTACTATCTGAGCATCTCTCCAGCCTGCTGCTTTTCATCTTGTTTGGCAGAGTCTTGTTTCTGTGGCTGAACCGTGGACTGCAGGCTAGCCAGTTTACAGAGCTACCAGCCAATTTTCCTGTCTTTGCCTCCAATCTCACCCTGAGTACTGGAATTACAGATGCATGTCAGCACATCTGTTTGTGTTTTGTTTTAAGATAGGGTTGCACTGTGTATCCCTAGCTGGCTTGCAGCTCACTATGTAGATCTGGCTGAGCTCTAACTGTAGAGATCTGTCTGCCTCTTCTCCAAGGGAAGCATTAAAGGTGTGCACCACCAGGACAGGCCTTAACCCTCTCCCATTATCTAGTCTTTTATATGGGTTCTGGGGATCTAATTGAAGACAGCAGTCCTATATGGCAAGCACTTTTACCTGCTGAGTCATCTCCCAGATTGTCAGGAGGTTTCTACTTTAGAGTTTAACGGTCAGTATATTTAGAGAAAAAACCATTTTAGTTTTCTAACCAGCATGGGTTGAATACACCTAGACCACTTCCCCAAATGGAATAGGATTTCTAAGAGCTAGAGAACATGTAAGAAATTATGTTATAGAGAATAAGGATTATACAAATTGGAGGATATAAACAAGTATTTATTCCCTAACATTTAGGGTCTTTTTCTGTTTTGTTGTGTTGTTTTGTTAGTTTGGGTCTTTTTTTGAGATAGGGTCTCCCTGTAACCACAACTGGCCTGGAACTTGCTATGTAGACCAGGCTGGCCTGTATCTCACAGAGATTTGCCTGCCTCTCCTTCTATGCCTCAGCGCTGGAATAAAAAAAAAAAAAAAAAAAAAGGTGAGTGCCAATACTCCAGCTTAGTTTTCTGGTTTTCTTAACTGAAGGACATCAGATAAAGTAGAAAGTTCTGGACATATTAAGGTCTAGATATCTTTATTAGCTGGAACCTCCTCAGGCTTGCTGTTTTATCTCCCAGAAAGAGACCCATTTTTATCTGGGCATGGAGGCGCACGCCTTTAATCCTAGCACTTGGGAGGCAGAGGCAGGCGGATCTTTGTGAGTTCAAGGCCAGCCTGGTCTACATAGCGAGTTCTAAGACAGCCAGAGCTACAGGGAGACTCTGTCTCAAAAAGACCAAAAAAATAACAAACAAAAGACCAGAGAGAGAGAGAGAGAGAGAGCAGAACTGAACTAGAGAAGCTTCTTGTATTGTTCTAATGTTTCTTAGTGCTTACCTTGCTTAATGCTGTTTGGGGCCTAAGCAAGAAAATTGTGAACATTTTAGATTAACCTTAGTTTGCTCTACTTTACTGTTACCATGGCAACAGTTACCAGTTAAGAACTCCATTCTACTGTTTTTTCTCTCCCAGTGGTAGCAGAGGAAACAAGGGGAGGGGTAATGAATGTAAAAACCTCGAAACAACTAAAAGCCCAGACCAAATAAAACAATCTCAAATCCCTGTTTCCAAAGTTTTTTGAAAGCTTTCCTTTGAAGGTTTGCTCTCAGTCCTCTTTTGTAGGTTAAGTTAAAAAAAAAAATCCTATAAGACATCTCAGAGATTTCTTTCTTTCTTTCTTTCTTTCTTTCTTTCTTTCTTTCTTTCTTTCTTTCTTTCTTTCTTTCTTTCTTTCTTTTTAACTTTTATTAAAAGCAGGTTGTTATTATGTAGCCCTCATTGGCCTGGACCTCACTATGTAGACTAAGATGGTCTCTGCCTCTACAGCTTTCCAGTGCTGGGATTAAAGGAAGGTGCCACTGTTAACTAGTAACAACGAAGGCCCCTTTATTAAGAGAAAATGTCTAGGGGCTGGAGAGATGGCTCAGCTCTTAAGAGAACTGGCTGCTTTCACAGAAGAGCCAGGTTTGATTCCCAGCACCTACTTGATGGCTAAAAACTGTCCATAATCCTAGTTCCAGGGAATCCAATGTCCTCTGCTGACCTTCATGGGCACTGCACACATGGGTACACTTACACACATGCAGGCAGTACATTCACACACATAACATAAAAATAATAATATATAATGATAGTGATAAAACTTCTGATAAAGAGAATAGAATCTCTGGCCTGGGTGGAAACCTAACACTCCAGTTGGGTGGGTCAATTACCTGGCCAAGAGGTAACCCCTAGGGAGAAGAGTTCACCTCAAGCCTTACTAAAGAGATAGCCAGCATAATTAGTCCTTTAACAAGATAATGTGCTCTCCCTCTCAGAATTCTCCCTCCAGCTTATTAGGCCACAGCCGCCCTGCTTTGGAAGTCTGACAGCTTTCCTAAATTCCTCAGAGAAGCATAACCTTACCTTTTCTTCTTTGTATCTTTTTTTTTTTTTTTTTTTTTTTTTTTATGTGTATGAGTGTACTGTCTGCATGTAGGTTTGTGCACCCGTGTCGTGCAATGTCGCGGAGGTCAGAAGAGGGTCTCGGATTCCCCTGGAACTGGAGTTCTCCTGGAATTGGAGTATAAACGGTTCTCAGCCGCCATGTGGGTGCTGGGATCGAACCCGGGTCCTCTGCAAGAGCAGTCAGTGTCTTAACTGCTAGCTATCTCTCCAGCCCTTTGTATCTTTTTAAGCATGCTTGCCTTAACAATTTGGGCTTCCCCAGCATTCTGGGATTCCTTTCCCTTTCTCTAAAGCTCCTTCTTTCTGCCATGTGGCTGACCTCCATGCCAGCTTACACAACACAGCTTTTTTCCTTCTCCATTCTCCTTCTCTGGGCAGCTGCTAGGATTTACAGCTTGCCTGCCTTGGGGGATTTCCTTTTATAAATAATAAATGTTCTCAAGTTTATGTTAGANGGTTGTATGTTGATAACTGGTATTTACAGAGTATTAATTTCAAATAAACCATTTAATTAAACAAAATTCATAAATCTTTTGAGGCAATGGAGATCAAAAAGAAAATAATCACTCATGACTTGAAGGCTAAAACCTTCTGTCAGTGAATATGATTAATTCTTCAATACCTTATACAATATTACTTTTTAAAAAAATTATTTATTATTTTTTATGTGTATGAGTGTACTGTCTGCATGTAGGTTTGTGCACCCGTGTCGTGCAATGTCGCGGAGGTCAGAAGAGGGTCTCGGATTCCCCTGGAACTGGAGTTCTCCTGGAATTGGAGTTATAAACGGTTCTCAGCCGCCATGTGGGTGCTGGGGATCGAACCCGGGTCCTCTGCAAGAGCAGTCAGTGCTCTTAACTGCTAGGCTATCTCTCCAGCCCTTTGTATCTTTTTAAGCATGCTTGCCTTAACAATTTGGGCTTCCCCAGCATTCTGGGATTCCTTTCCCTTTCTCTAAAGCTCCTTCTTTCTGCCATGTGGCTGACCTCCATGCCAGCTTACACAACACAGCTTTTTTCCTTCTCCATTCTCCTTCTCTGGGCAGCTGCTAGGATTTACAGCTTGCCTGCCTTGGGGGATTTCCTTTTAAATTAATAAAATGTTCTCAAGTTTATGTTAGAGTCCATCCTTAAATTATTTTCTTGAGACTAAGGCCTCCTAGGAAGGAAGCCTAACTTTTCTTTGTACTACCACCATATCCAGCTTCAGAATGACTTTTCATAGAATATATCTTAGCTGCATTCCATCACAGATTATTTTATTTCTTTTTTTTTTAAAGGCGTGCGCCACCACGCCCGACATTTATTTATTTCTGTATGTGTATCAATGTACTGCCTGCATGCAAGTTTGTGCGCCCATGTTGTGCAATGCCGCGGAGGTCAGAAGAGGGTCTCAGATTCCCCTGGAACTGGAGTTCTCCTGGAATTGGAGTTTCAGACGGTTCTCGGCCGCCATGTGGGTGCTGGGGATCGAACCCGGGCCCTCTGTAAGAGCAGTCGGCGCTCTTAACCGCTAGGCCATCTCTCCAGCCCCACAGATTATTTTATAAGTTGAATTTATAACCTGAATAGCAACCAATATTTATATGATCCACACTACATGTGAAGCACTGTTCTGTATATTTTGTATATATGAAGGTGACTTTCAGAGTTCCCTGAGTAGGTACCTGTACCTCTCATAATCTAACCCCATTCAGTTCCTAACTTCAGTAGTTAGAGGTTAGAGAGGATTTCCTGAGCAATTTTGGATGGCCAGAGAAACTGAATTATCTGAATCTACTTTGTTACCCCTACTTAGGTGAACTAGCGTTAGGTGAAAGGTTAAGAATTTAAGTAGCAAATGCAGCTTAAAATACAAATGAAATGCTTTTCATGGCTTTGTCAAAATAACAAAAGCTTAGAAGGGCAGAATTCACAAGAGTTACCAAATTGATAATCTACAGATGCAGAAACTGCAGCACAAAAAAGTTAAGGAAACTACCTAATATTTAATGGATAATAAGTGTCAGTCAGAGTTAGGAGTCTTAGGACACTAGGGCCCCAGATTGCTTTGTGCAACTTTATTTTTCTTCTTGAATCATGTGGGCATGTTCTGAAGATTTTCTGAGACTGTGTTTACTGAGGTCTAACAGAGCCTTTTGTTAAGACTCTGACGCTTTCTTGGCTTTATCACAAAGTGTAGACCATGAGCTTCTTATCTGATTTAGCAGTCCAATCACATGACTTCTGGAAAGATAAGTCACTTCACAGCTGTCTTTAAGGAATTCCTTCCATCAACCACAAGGGAAAGAAGTTATGTGCCTTATAGGAAAAGATAACTTCCAGTGCAGATTAATGGCTTTAAATACAATGAGCTTTTCATTTTGCAGTCTGGAAATTTGTGGTCTCTTCAAACCATTGTTTTCAACTTGGTGTGTTGTAAGAACTTTTATCCATAGCCAGTTCAATTCAAATCTATGTTTCAATTTCCAATAGTCCCTTAAGTATTTAATGAATGATGTCAGTGATGGTCTTTCTTACTTCAGACCTCAGCCAGAGCCCTCATAGAATCATGCAGCAGTTTAAGTGGCACACAATGGTAGGTGGTGGCACACACTGGCAGAAAATGCTGGATGGGGAGGCAGGATCATGAGTTCAAGGCCAGGATGGGTTACACCTTTAGGAGGCTGGGGAGATTGCTCAATGGGTAGATGCTTGCTGTTATAACCCTGAGAACCTCAGTTCATATAACCAGTACCTGGCATGTCTGTAATCCCATGGCTTAGAGGTAAAGGGGATCACTGGTCAGCCAGCATGTCAGAACAGCCTAGCCAAAATGGTGAGCTTCAGGTTCAGTGGAAAACTTTGTGTCAAAAAATAAGGAAGAGAGTGATAGAGGAAGAGTCTGGCTACCACAAGTGCATACACACCACACACACACACACACACACACACACACACCACACACTCAAGCATAAGCGTTCTATATTTTAACCAGTTGCTATCATACTTGTCAGCTGCCTGCTGACATCTAGGTCACTGGGGATAAGCTCATGCTTACATATTAAACTAAATTCTGTCTACTAAGATGACAGGAATTATCTTCATAAATTTTAGTGAAAATAAATCACAGCTTGATTTCAAAGCAGAAATACAGATTATTACATAAGTCTAACATTAAATTCACTAACAGTCACATAAGCTATAAATCTTGTTGGAAGCTCACAAGGTAAGGGCCTTGGCTATCCCTGGCCTATTTGTTTATCATCACAAGCAAGTCAAAGTACTTTTGCAAATGTCAGGAGGTCCAGGAAGCAACACCTTAAACATGATATAGCTGAACTTGCTGGCACAACTCTACAATCCAAGATTTCAAGAGGCAGAGGCAGGAGGATCACATGGTGAAGGCTAGCCTGCACTGTATAGCAGGGCCCTGTCTCAAAACACCATAAAGGAGGACAATTAATGAAAGATTAACTGTGCATGCTTTGATAGTGCATGTCCTACTTGTTTTTGTCTTGTCGCAGGATCACTCACTGACCTGGGCCTTTTTGATTTAGCTAAGCTGCCTGGCCAGCCAGCTCCAGGGATCTGCCTGCAGGTATTAGAAGCTTACCAGCATGTCCAGTTTTTTCTCCCCATAGCTCTAAGGACTTGAACTCAGGTCCCCATGCTTGTAGAGAAAGTAGCAGCCCGGGCCCCTAGCTTTCTTTTTGTAAACAAAATATTGTCATTATATTTACTCCTTAAAAAAGTACTCCCATAGGTGACATAAATGGATCTAACTGAAGCAATCAACGATAAAAATTCTCTCTTACATAAACATAGAAATTTTGAAATACATTTAATATAAATCTCTAAAAATTTTAATGATCTTTAGCATATTTTCATGTGATTTATCAGTTTTAAAATAACTTCATGCTTTTACATAGATTTTAAAAAATAAAACACGGTTGATTGCAGATGATAAGGAAAATCCATTATTTGAGTGCTTAACCATCATTTTCAGAAAAAAAAAAATCTTACTTATACCGTACTTAGAAAAAGTAGGCCAGTGGTTGATGGGGAAAAATTAAAAAAAAAAAAAAAAAAAAAAAAAAAGAAAGAAAAAGAAAAAAAGAAAAATCAAGGCTGGTTTTAATTTCAAAGGCATGGGAAACTAGTGGTAAGCTTCTGAAATTGCTTTGTAAAAGTCTGCAGTCTGTGAAAGAGGGTGACCCAAGTGCAAAGCAGGGAGGCATGCCCTATAATCTAGGAATGGGCGTGGCTGCCACAGCTATGCTCTCAATCGCACACTCATCAGTTCCTCTGCGGATCCGGAAGTAGCCGTCCTCACCCCAGCCAGTGCCCCAGCTGTTTTTCACAGTCCAGTATTCTATCCCCGTAGCAGGGTCTATTCCGTAGCCCACAAGAAGAACGGCATGATTTGTCAGCTCAAAGGGGTTGAAAGGATCTCTCAGCCCGGTATGGTGGTAGATCCCACTGCGGTAGTGCAGGAAATCATCTTGGACTTCAAAGGCAACTGCCATGGGCCCATGATGGACCAGCTCAAGCTTCATCAGGGCTTCATTGCAGCCCCCATAGAAACCACCCACATAGTGGTACTCAGAGGAATAGTAGCGGATGCAGTCATCCCTAGGTTTGCATGGAGCATCTGAGGCTCTGTAGGGGAAGCAGTCTTCTTCCACCACACCAAAATCTTGGGCATATTTTCCTGCGATGAGGTATGGGAAACCACCTTCACAGCCTAAGGATGAAAAGCATGCATGTTATGCCTCTGTCAGAAAAGAGCAGGCACTATTTGTGCTCTGTCTGACTTTTCTTCTCTGTTCTGTTGTTCCTTGTGTTACCCCTGTAAGTTGTCTTAGTTTATATATCCCTGCATTCATCTCTCCTCTGCCACCTAACTAAAAATCCACCTACCCTATTAGTTTAACAGGTACTCCAACCTACTGGTTACCAGAAGGAAGCTCTGAAACCAATATAGGTGCAAATCTAAAAGTATGTGAATAATTTGTCATCTCTGTACCCCCACTTACTTATTTGCAAAACGGGCATGGTAATAACATTCTAAATAACATTCTAAATAACATTCTAAACATTTTATGTGAAATAACATTCTAAACCCTTGTCAGGGTTTAGAATAGTTATTTCACATAAAAGCAATCAACTTAAAGATTACTGTCACTGCCACATACATACTGAGTCCTCCTCTAACAAGTCTTCCTCCTCACCCTGGACCTGTGATAGCCATAGGTCCATCGTTGTTCTTCTCATCACAATACTTATTTCATTTCTATTTCTGTTGCTTAACTGTAAATCTTGATATATTATAGCCCCTAGGTCCCATATATCACCACAACATGGCCTGTAGTATTTCAGAGAAAATGGAAAGGTTCACTCATTGACAGTCAAAACCAGTAGTTTTACTAGAAACCTGGGAGAGTTTTCCATTGGCCAAAAAGGGTTAGCAATAGCAAACTTAAATGGTAATGTTTCCTCTTAAGTCAGTTGGATATGGGCTTCCTACCTGCATTATCTATAGCCTGTTCTGGCTAAATGCTCCCAAAGACAAGCTATTATTAATATGGTTTTACTAGGAACTGGATTTTGGAACAGGACCATGGTTGGAACCCAAAACTGCAATGTTTAAATGCTGTATAATTTTTTTAATGCTGTATAATCTTTGTAACATAAAACTTCGTTACATCCATACTCTACTTATGAATAGGACCATGCTTGCTTCTTACAGCTTTGTGCACTGTTTGGTAATATTGTAAGAAGCAGTACTTATTCAATGTACTGATACCTTGCTGTGGGCTGGAGTGGCTTCCATGAGGAACTGTCCACTGGTAATTGATGGGGTCAAATTTGCACCAAGGTTTCGTGACTATAGACACTGTGCTTTAACTACTGCACCATCCCTTTGCCTTTCCCAATGATGGCTACTGACATGAGGAATAGCTCATAACGCAACACTTACCTTGGGCATACTGGCTGCAAGATACAATCTCCTGAGGACTCAAGATTGGGGTCTGAGTATTGTTGGTTAATATGCGGATTCTTGCTTCTAGCATACCCACAGAAGCAAATGAGTAGCAGCTTCCACAAGATTCTGCAGAAGAAATAATGTAATATATATTTTATACGTAAGTATGTATATGGTCCAATAGACATAGACATTTATAGTTTCACAAAGAATCAATGAAAATCTGAGTCAATGAGATAATTAATAGAGCATTTATAATAAAAGCTGCCCATAAACCCACCACATGCTTTTAATCTCAGTTCTCAAAAGTCAGGGGCAGGCAGAACTCTGTGAGAGCAAGGTCAGCCTGGTCTACATAGTAAGTTCCAGGCCAGCTTTGGCTACAAAAACTAACTAACTAACTAACTAACTAACTAACTAACTAAATAAATAAATAAATAAATAAATAAAATCAACACTACACAAGACTCAATCTACAAACACTAACCTGAGATGTTTTTGACAGTACTTCTAATAAAGAATAGATTTATATCTTATATATATATTTTCACCATCAGACTGAAAGAAAACATGGAGGAACACATGTGAAGTAAACTTTCAAAAATCTCTAATGCAGTAGTTTGGTCCCCCCCAAATTAATGTTGAAATTTCAAGCCCCAAGATGATGGTACCAGGAGGTGGGTAGAGTCCTTGGGATGGGATTAGTGTCCTATAAAAGAGACTCTAGGCAGGGTGTGGTGGCCCACGCCTTTAATCCCAGCACTCAGGAGGCAGAGGCAGGTGGATCTCTGTGAGTTCAAGGCCAGCCTGGTCTACAGAGTGAGCTTCAGTATAGCTGGGACTAAAGAGAGACCCTGTCTCAAACAAAAACAAGAACAAACACAAAAACAAAACAACAAAAAAGAGAGACTCTAGGACCTATTTGCAAGGACAAAATGAATTATAAGAGCCATTTCAAGCCAGGCGTGGTGGCGCATGCCTTTAATCCTAGCACTTGGGAGGCAGAGGCAGGCGGATCTTCGTGAGTTCAAGGCCACCCTGGTCTACAGAGCGAGTTCCAGGCCAGCTGGGGCTACAGGGAGACCCTGTCTCGAAAAAAAAAAAAAAAAAAAAAAAAAAAAAGAGCCATTTCAAGAAAAAGAGAAATGTTGTATTGTGAAATAATTTATATGAATACAATTATTTTTCTGTATATCTTTTCCAATTATGTGGGTAAAAGAAATGAACAGATGGGGGCTGGAGATATAGCTCAATGGTTAAGAGCACTGCCTGCTCTGCAGAAGACCAAGGTTCGAATCCCAGAACCCACATGGCAGCTAACAACTGTCCCTCACTCTAGTTCCAGGGTAAGCCAATGCTTTCTTTTGGCCTCCGTGGGCATTGCACAAACCAGGTGCACTTACAAACATGTAGACAAAACACTCATATGCATAAAGATATACATAAAATATATTTTAAAAAGAAATAAAGACAAAAGAAAGTACTGCAAAGCTGGACTTCTGTGCATTATTTTTTTCTTCTGTCTTTTTGAGACAGGGTCTCTCTGAAGCCCCAGCTGTCCTGGCACTCACTATGTACATCAGGCTGGCCTTAAACTCACAGAGATCCACCTGCCTCTGCCTCCTGAGCATTGGGATTAAAGGCATGCACCACCACGGTTTGCAGGATAGTTTTTTAAGCAAATAAACATAACTGTACTATTTCTCTTGCTGCATTCACTTCCACCATCAATAACAAAGATTACACAGAAATATGCTTATACCAAATCCAAGATAAAGCTAACTCTATACAACAATTTATAAGCACCGTATTATGAAGGTAAAATAAGATTTTTTGAAGTTAATTATATACTTTAAATACCGTTTTGCATGAAGACATGTCTCTAATAAATCTGATTATTAGTAATTTTGTAACTAGTTTCTTTGTAGAGTATTGTAAAAAGTATTATGCTTTTAAATTGTTACCCAGTATCTTGTTTTTCCCTTCTCTGGGTAATGATTTATATCCTTCCTAGAGGCAAAGGAAAGCCAGGACATTGTTCAAACCCTAACATCATAAAGCCTGTCTGTTTGTAATACTTAGACTGTTCTCTTCACACCAAGCTGGGCATTTCCTCCAGTGCTTTTTATCTTGGCATGTGACATAGTGAAGAGACTCAGTGCATGTTGTGAAAGAAATAAATCAAGAGATGAATAAGTATGCACATATTCATAGACCTGAGATAAAGTAAACTCGAGGGAAACAACCAACACTACTGTATTTCTAAGCTATAGAGGAGGCTGAACTTTAAATCCTAACGTGTACCTCTTTTAATTAAATAGGTCACAGTACCACGGGCCTTGAACCTAATCTATCAAGAGCCCTATTTCTTGACTAATGTCACTTCTGATGTTCCAACAAAATTCTCCCCTCTAAATTCTTGTAATGGGGCCTTGGAAGTCCTCTACCTTGCAACCTACTCATTTAGTAAGTGAGATCCAGCAACCGAGGTGAGAACCTGTCCAGCAGCTAAGTGATGACAAGTGTTACAGTGCTTTGTTTCTCTTGTTGCCAGGCTTTTTAGGTCTGTTTCAGAGGGCTTTTTCCTGGTCACATAGTCTCTAAAGAGAAGATTAACTTGGAAACTTCTTGGTTTCAAAACACATATCCTTAGGACTCTTCTTTCAAATGAGGGAATGTCACAGAACAGACACACGACTGAACAGCCAAAGCCACTATTGCTCTCGGGAGACACCAACATCTTGTAAACCCTCCAGCTTTCTCAGCTTGGAGCAGGCATGGAGGCAAGCCCTCTAAGTGTTAATCATTAACCTTCATTACCTAACCATCAGCCACCATGGGAGGGACAGGTCACAAGTCCAGTCTACAGCTCGGAAAGTGTTCTCTTTTGAAGTCACAGAAAAGAGAAAACCCCCTTTAGGTCTCTGACTTTCCTGGAAGA
Organism: Rhizomys pruinosus; assembly: GCA_009823505.1. NCBI lineage: Eukaryota > Metazoa > Chordata > Mammalia > Rodentia > Spalacidae > Rhizomys > Rhizomys pruinosus. The sequence continues at coordinate 2,712,747 of VZQC01007342.1, read as the reverse complement.
TTGCCAGCTATCAACTTAATTACTACCTTCTTTCAAAAAAAAAAAAGCCAGTGTAGATTCCAAAGGAAGCATAAGACAACTGTCATGCAATACCAAATAAGAAGCAGGAATAAGAAGCAGGTCTAAATTAGAGAGCTCTGCACTGACATTTCCAGAAATCTCAGAAATGGGGTGTGGTTTTCAGGAGGTGCGCACCTTCCAGCAGTGGGGAACAACCTGGAAGTAGGACTAAAAAAAAAAAAATCACAATCCCCTCTTTTTCCCTCCTCTCCAGGGCAGGTCACGTGGCCTTTATCATTTCTTTTTATTTTTGTGCAAGACAGATGAGGTGAAACAAACAAGGGCCCTGCCTCTCTGTTCTAATAACCAACACTTGAAACCAAGACTGGATTTTAAACATCAGGAAAACTCTCCTCATTTCCTCAGATCCCTAGAGACCCTCCCATTCTTCCAGATGCAATAATAAGCCTTTTTGGTGAAAAACAAAGTAAGTTCATCTCATTCCATTTCCTATCTTCTCACTTACAACTCAAAGGAAATCTAGCTGGAAGGTGTTTTCAAAGCTGTTTTTAAGTACTAATATAAAACTCCATTTGTCTTTCCAATATTGCTTTTTGCTTTCATCTTAATTTGTTCTCAGAATAAAGAAAAGCCATACATTCCCTTAACCACAACTCATTTACAATTCTGGGTTCTTACAGAAGGCGGATATTATGAAAATTAGTGGATATTTCTAAGTACTTCAATTTGCAGGAAAGAAAATAACTGCTGTCTTTCACAATCTAAAGTGTAAAAAAAAGAAAAGAAAAAGGAAAATAGAAATTAAAAGAGGAACTTCTGAATACAGTATTTCCTCAAGTGCCAAACACGAAGAGTGCACCTGACAGATCAAGTCAAAAGCAACAATCCATGAAGGCCTTGTTTCAAAATGGCCATTTGTTAGTACAAATCATATTTAAAATGCACAAAAATAAGGGGCATTGGGGGTGATAACAGCTTTATCAATCTCTTGTGAAGCAATGTCAAAGAATTTGCTTTAAACCATTTCATTTTCTTCCCCAGATCATGCCACTCATCATCCATATTTTTGGGGAGTTAAACTTTCCATTCTGCACTTTCCCATTGAATTCCAAAATCCCTTACTCTACTATAAGGAACCTTTCCTAGGGGATGTACGTATAGCTGAATGGATAAAGTGCTTGCTACGCATCCATAAGGACCTGAATTTGATTCCCCAGCACCGATGTGAAAGCTGGGTATGGTGGCACCCCAACACTGAGGTTGTGGAGACAGATGGCTCCTGTGGGGCTGCTGGCCAGTCAGCTTAGACAAAATGGTGAAGACCAGGTTCAGTGAGAGATGCTGTCTCAAAAAATAGAGTGAGGACTGACCCCCCACATTAACCTCTTGCCTCCAGAGGCACACACACACAGGTGCTGCATACATGTGCATATATCATATACGTACAAAGCTTACTAAAACATGTTAAATTACTATAAGCAACAATAGAATATTAGCAGTTTAGAGAACATCAGCCATGTGCAGCCCCTCAATAATGCAGGGAACACAAGACATTCCTTATTTACTTAATCCTTCCAAATAGGCATAGAGGATCCATCTGTTTGAGGACAGTCTTTAAGCCTCTCTTAACATCTATCCTTTATGGTTTCCTTTAGTTTACAAATTTGTTTTTACATTTTTAATTTGGGGGGGGCACACACATGGCATGTGCAGGTCAAAGGACAACTTGTAGGAATCAGTTTTTTCCCTGTACCCTGTGGGTTCTGAATAGAACGGAGGTAACAGATCTGAGAGCAAATGCTGAGCTATCTCAACAAACTTATCACCCATTATTTTGGCTTTTATATATGAACTAAATTTCCCTGAAAGGGCCACACATATGCTGAAGATTCTGCCTATTAAGTGATTGATAAGAATATCCATGGTTGCGGAGAACTGTAATGTTGCAGTTTGAGAGCCAAAATTATCTTGGGCTACCTTTAATCCCCTTAATAATCATTTATATCCCATTTCTATATCTGAACTAATATCCTTTTGATATTATATATAAATTGATTTGATTATAAGGTAACACCATTGGAATGAATTGACTAACTTAATAGCAGACCACTAACCCGAAAGCTAAGAATGACATCAGAGAGCACCTGAATTTTACACTAGAGTCTTCCCCCTTTTCCATAACTTACCACCTTTGTGATGCTCCCAACATATTTAGTAAATGGATTGATTTATAACTGCTTTGTTCTATGATTATAAAGTGTTTGTATAACTGCTTCTATGATGGAATCCATCATTTGGGGCAACCTGAATCCATTTCCCTGAGCCACGGCCACTCGTATTTGATTCAGAGTACACTATTTGCTTATTATCTTTGGGACACGGGCTATGTTTTGTTTCAGCAAATTTATTTAACATTTACCTTCAATTTTCTTTCATTCCCCTCTCTAGGAGATTACAAAGGTAAAAGACTCAGGACCTATTCTTCCTCTAAGGGTGGCAAGTCCCAGGAAAATAAATGGGGGACACCCATGCCAGAGAAAGACAGGTGTTTTGTGGACTGAGTCCAGTAAAATCTGCTCAAACTCTGTATATTCCACACTCTACAAGAATTCAGTAAGGATGGAGCTTGAAGTGTAAGGAGTTGAAAATAACTAATAACAGGTGTGCATTATCCTCAGAATGAATATCTTCAAAGACTTTTACTAGTTGAGTGTCCTTAATTTAAAAATCTGAAATTGGGGCTGGAGAGATGGCCTAGCGGTTAAGAGCGCCAACCGCTCTTGCAGAGGACCCGGGTTTGATCCCCAGCACCCACATGGCGGCCAAGAACCGTCTGAAACTCCAATTCCAGGAGAACTCCAGTTCCAGGTGAATCCGAGACCCTCTTCTGACCTCTGCGGCATTGCACGACACGGGTGCACAGACTTGCACGTAGACAGTACATTCATACACATACAGAAATAAATAAATAAAAATTTAAAAAAAATTAAAAAAAAAGAAATCTGAAATCTATAATGTTCCAAAATTTGAAATTTACTTTAATGTCACAAAACTTCTCTCAGAATGTTTCAGATTTTTGAAGCATTTCAGATTAGGGATACTCAACGTGTGTTATATAAATCAATCTCCAAGTAATCATTGGCTAAAATGTAGAAAAATAATATATATTATCAAAGTTAAAGGAAGTTTTATGAAATCAACTTATAACTCAGGAAACTGAGTTAATCCTTACTGTCAGATGCCATATTCTGATATAAAGTGAATTTAAAGGTCCCAAACAATTCAAAAACTTCATCAAAATCAGCTCTGAGGAGGGAGGAATTGAAGAGTTCTAGCATACCACTCTAACGTCTACTGGAAAGACCAATTTTAATCACATATAATTACTTGTTTCTATGGGAGTCTCCTGCCATCCAGGTAAAGGAGTACCATTTACCATGTTGGTGAAACTCACATTGAGACATACTGACTTCAACTAGAAAGACTGTATCTACAAGCAAAGCTGGTCATTGATACAAAGGGAGGGAGTAGAATTTAAAGGCCACTGAAGCAGGTTAAACATCGCACAGGCCATCCTCAAATTGGCAGTCTTCCTGCCTTAGCTTCTCCAGAAGGTACCTTGGCCTCCATTCATTTTCTAAAGTAGATCATGCCTATTCTATCTTTGCATCCCTAAGCCCATCCTAGAACTTAGCATCTAATAAATATTCATTCAACAGCTCAGACTGGACTTTTGCTTGTTGATTTTACCTTGGTTTCGAACAGGGCTAACATAATTGATCCCTTGGACATTTCTCCAGTCCCAAGATGTTGGCAAATTTGAAATCTTCTGCTGTAGTTCATCAGTTAGTGGAGCAGGTTTGGGCCTAGAATATAAATATATACTTAATACCAACATAGTCTTTTCTTAGAAGATGGTTTCTAAGCTTATTGTACAATTTTAACCATCCGAGCAGCTAGGCTCTATATTGAAACGGCTAAAAGCACTTGTCCCATGAATGTTGCAATGTGTCTATTACACAAGTATGAATTGCATAACTCAGCTTGATAAACGGCTCCAGTTACTATGTGTTTTCAGGATCTAGTCATTTTTCCCTTGTAGTAGTTTCTGTGATGGTATTTTTTAAGATTTTCTTTATTTTTTATTTACATGTATGTAGGTATGTTTGTATGAATGTATGCCATGTGAGTGTACTGTGAAGGAGGCCAGAAGAGGGTGTTGGGTTTCCCTGGAGCTGGAGTTACAGGTGGCTGTAAGTTACCCCATATAGTGTTAGAAACTGAACTCAGGTCCTCTGCATCTGCAAGGGCAGTACTTGCTGCTAATTTCTGAGCCATCTCCCTAGCCCCCTATGATGTTATTTTTAATATGGCTTAATAGTTGCATTTTCTACTTTTGGTAGATGTTGAGGAAGAAATAAAATATACAGCAGGGAGTGGTGGCTCATAACCCCAGCACTTGGGACATGAGGCAGAAAATCTCTATGCATTTCTGCCCAGCTTGGTCTACACAGTGAGTTCCAGGCCAGCTTGGTCTACACAGTGAGTTCTAGGCCAGCCAAAGCTACATAGTGAGATCCTGTCTCAAAACTCAAACCAAAACAAAACAAAAAAGGATTAAGTAGAGTTTGTCTCCAGAGATAGTGATGACTTCAAACTTACTAGATATGTGACATTCTGAAAAGGACTTTAATATCACAAAACTAGTTTATTCTCATTAAAATGCGTGTACTCATACCTGCCTCAAAGTGTTTCAATGAAAATCTAATGTAATATTAACAATAATAATAATGCAATAGCCAAAAGTCCCTATAAATGGCAGCTGTGATAACTGCACCATCGCATTTTATTGAGTCCTACATAAAATGCTGACACTTTAAAGTGATTTTTCTGGAACAGTGCAAGCACTTAAATACTAATTTACATCTCCCTACCATTCTATAAGGCAGAGTATTTTCCCACAACTGACACATGCAACTATACTAAAGAAAAAAAAAAAAAAAAAAAAAGTGGAAAAGTGGGGCTTCACGGATACAAACAAAGAAGGAGAAAGGGAGATTTCTGGGTGCTAACACAGGAATAACAAACAATTTTCAGATGCTATATGTTACTAGAGCTTAATGTTTGGGCACACAAGTGTTTAGGACTCTGGTGAAAAGTCCGGATCAGAAAGATGCTCAGAAATAATATCTGCCTGTGATTTCAGCAGTTTTGCTGACTCCTTAAGCCTCTGATTAATCATATGAGACTTTTTTATCATTAGACTTTTTGCAACAGACCTAATTTCTCTACAACAATGCTACTAGGCATTGGGCAGCCAGACTTTAAATTCACTTCGGTATTTCCTTCTTTAACTGATTCTGTCTTGTTAAGTAGCCATCCTCTGGAACAAAGCAGAGGGCCTGAGTGAGAAACAGCACGCCTGAACTGCGTATGGAGGCACAGTTCTGTGAGACTGGGCTCCAGTGCTAACTGGAGGTTTCTATTAAACAGGTCCTAACTTCCTGTTGCTCACAGGCACGTTAGGATTCTGCTCAGTCACTCCAAGAAGTGAAAGCTACAATACGCTCTGTGGCACTTTGAATGAGAACGCCCCCATAGGCTCCAAGTGCGTGGACATTTTGTTCCCAGTTGGTGGCGCTGTTTTGGAAGTTGTTAGGAGGTGTGGCCATGCTGGAGGACAAATGTCGCTGGGGCTGGGCTTTGAAAGTTTTTTGTTTTGTTTTGTTTTGTTTTGTTTTGTTTTGTTTTGTGTATTTTTGAGACAGGGTCTCCCTTTAGTTCCACCTGGCCTGGAGCTCACTCTGTAGACCAGGCTGGCCTTGAACTCAGAGATCCTCCTGCCTCTGCCTCCCAAGTGCGAGGATTAAAGGGGTGTGCCACCATGCCCGGTTGCGTTTAAAGTTCTTTTTTGTTGTTGTTGTTGTTTTCGAGACAGGGTCTCCCTGTAGTCCCAGCTGTCCTGGAACTCACTCTGTAGACCAGGCTGGCCTTGAACTCACAAAGATCCACCTGCCTCTGCCTCCCAAGTGCTAGGATTAAAGGCGTGCGCCACCACGCACGGCGCGTTTAAAGTGCTTAAGCCTTGCCAGGTTACATGTCGCTCTCGGCTGCTTGGCCTGCATAAAGATAGGAGTGCTTTCTGCTCTGGCCAACCTTGTTGTCATTATGAACTCTTTCCTCTAGAACCGTAAATTCAAATGCTTTCTTTCATAAGTTCTCTTAGTCACAGTGTTTTATCACAGCAACAGAAAAGTAACTAAGTTCCCTATTCTGACTAACCAGAGCATCTTACGGATTAGAAAGGGATAACACACAGTTTGAGAAACAGCGTAGAAGACTGTTTTTGAAAGATGAGCAGATCATGTGATGGATGCTATTAGCTGGTTATAAGCATGTCTCATAGTTGAAAAATACCATAGCATTAGGATTATTAGATTGCAGATGAAAAAGGTTAGTGATGTGACTCAGTGAGCTGAGTAAATGAATCACTTGATAGCACATTTCAATAACAAAAATTTGGATCATCCTCTCCAGATGTTCAGGAATTAAGCTTTGAGCGCTCTGATAATTAAAGCATATTTAATAATCAAAAATATTTTCCCTAGATAATTTATAATCCCCATAAGCTCCCTACTGTCCTCCAGTTCCCTTCTCTTTAATGAGTTGGTTTCCCCTAAAAAAATGTTTGGCATCACAAGAATATCCTTAGACACTTAATAAATGCTAACGGGCCACAAATCCTTTGGTATCACCAGTCAGAATTTCAAAAAAAAAAATCATATAAAATAACACAAATTCATAGTTACATAAACTTAGAATATCATAAAATTTCCAAACATAGAAAGATACCAAGAGATAAATGAACTAAAGATGGCAAATATGACTGTGGCACTGAAGATATACTAATAAATAAGGGAGCACGCCTTTAATCCCAGAACTCAGGAGGCAGAGGCAGGCGGGTTTCTGTGAGTTCAGGGCCAGCCTGGTCTATGTAGTGAGCTCCAGGCCAGCTGGGACTAAAGGGAGATCCTGTCTCAAAAAATCAATCAATCAATCAACCAATCAATCAATAATCAATCAATCAATCGGGGATTTTTCCTCCTGAACTTTAAAGCTCTGAGATTTTCAGATTTCTCAGTGATGAATTTGAAAGTACTCATGAGAAATCAGTGGACTCTCCCAGGAACAGGAGTGACATAAATGGAGGTAAAATGAAAATAAAGTTTGAGACATGTATATCGAAGTTAAAAAGAAAATCCAGTAGTAAATATTGTTATGGTTATATTTAGATTACTTGGGATACCAAGGATAAATGTATTGTGTAGACAGTGGTCAGTAATAGCCATAGCTGGGGATAGGAAAGTGAGCTTGGCAGTACTCAAGGAATGGCTAACAGGAACAGGGAGAAGAGGAAAAGTAAGGTGCAGGAGCCAAAAGGACAGGGGCACAGGAAGCTAACCAACAGAGCAAGAAGCCCAGCAGCAAACAGGAAGCAGCTAAGACAGCACCAGCCATCATGAAAGCAACACCCGACACAGGACTTGGACAATAAGTGCTCACGAATTTGAAAGAGAAAAGAGCAACAAACAGTTGGTGGGGCTGGCTGCAACAAAGCGTGCCTTCAGCACCTGGGTTCTTACTGGTGATAAGGAGAAGCACTGGGCTACCTTGGGATCCTCTGCTTGTGTCCTCCGCTTCTCCGGATCAGATCTCTTAGGCTCAGAGTCTCATATTCCATGTATGTGGTTGCGGTCCAAAATTTCTGAATTGAATTGATTGCCTTCACAAAGTTGTGGCTGTAACTGTAGAGCCTGTTAGAATATCTGCCAACACAATAGAGATAGTTTCAGCTGTAAACTTTTCTGATAAAAACAGACTCTAATAAAACAGATACGCTTTGTATATAAAGGTGGGAGATGTTATAACCTTTTAGGGAAAAAGTTGTCAATAGAGATGAAAAACTAAAACTGTAAATTCTCCCATTAAAGTTCAAACTAACCAAAATGTACATAAAATTATTTTCAGTGAAACACTTTTATACTAGTGATTCACTGGAAACAAGCAAGGTAAATGTTCCAAAATAAGGAACTAATTAAAATAATGATACTTCATGTACACCTAGTTCATTCAGTTAAAAATGCAAAATGCATAGATTATTTAGTAATGTGAAAAAAATTCACATTAATTTTTAAATGACAAAGTTTATACAGATTAATCAATTTTTGTAAAAGTTTATAAATGCAAATATACCTTTTAAAAACCAACCATGTTTGTTTTTGTTGGTGGTCTGAGAGTTACCTTTGGTACATGCCCCTTTATTTTACTTTACTTCATTTTATTATACACACACACACACACACACACACACACACGCACGCACACTTTTTTTCAGTTTTGAGACATGGTCTCATGTAGCCCCAGACTGTCCTCAAACTCATTATGTCTTCAAGGACGACTTTTCACTTTTGACCTTCCTGTCTCTAATTCCTAAGTGATACTAGGGAAACACCCTTTCTACCAAGTCACATCTTTGGATCACACATGGCCCTTTTAAAAGTGGGCATTTATAACCTGTTAAAGGAAAATAGGATATACAATGTATGTATGTTTCATGAATGCATGATTTAAAACTATTATTCCATATAGATGTTTTATGCCTTTACTATTGAAATCCAGTATCAACAGCAATATCTGAGAACTTCCAGCATTGTCAATACCACCCAGCTCAGACCACCTTAATCAGAATCTTCACAGAAATCAGCTTCCACGATTCACAAAACATTAAAAATTGATAAAAAAACATGTTTATAAAGAAAAATTCAATTAGTTATTCACTTAATTCCAACAATTGTCAAACCTGTGTGTCACAGTAATTATACAAGTCATTATAAGTATTTGTATTTTTTTGTTCTTTGTATTTTTGAAACAGGGTCTCCCTTTAGTCCCAGCTGGCCTGGAGCTCTCTATGTAGACCAGGCTGGCCTTGAACTCACAGAGATCTGCCTGCCTCTCGAGTGCTGGGATTAAAGGTGTGCACCACCACATATACTGTGATCTGAACTCATGCAACTCAGCATCCAAGGTTTTCATCAACATTCAGTTATGCAAAGCAAGAGCTACTGAACCGGAGTAAAACTTTAGGCATTCTGTGGACTTTTCTTTCACTTTTAATTCTCCCTGGTAAAGAAAGTATTGTGAAGGTGTCAGGGAGATGGAGAGCAACTGTGCGGCTGTGTTGATAATGCTTTAGTGCTCTTATCAAAGGTCTTTCCCAGATGTTGCAAAGTGTGAAAGCAGAGGTGTCTTTGTTAGATAAGTCATAATATGCTTTATTTCTGACAACACTAACCCCAAACCCCTGAAAGCTACAGTTGTTTTATTTCTTTAGGCACAGAGTAAATTTTAAATTGTAAGTGAATTTTTTTAATTTTTAAAAATTTATTTATTATTTTTTATGTGTATGAGTGTACTGTCTGCATGTAGGTTGGTGCACCCCTGTCATGCAATGCCTCGGAGTAAGAAGAGGGCATCGGATTCCCCTGAAACTGGAGTCAAAGACAGTTCTTAGCTGCCACGTGGGTGCTGGGAATCGAACCCGGGTCCTCTGCAAGAGCAGTCAGTGCTCTTAACCACTGAGCCATCTCTCCAGCCCCGTAAGTGAATTTTTTAAACTTTTAGTTAACTTTTATTTTTATTTTATGCGTATGAGTGTTTTGCCTGCATGTATGTAAGTGCATCACATGTGTGCAAACCTGCAGAGACCAGAAGGGGGCATCAGATGTGGGACTACGATTCTAAATGGCTGTTATCTACCAGGTGGGTGCTTGAACTTGGGTCCTCTGGAAAAGTAGACAGTGCTCAAAACTACTGAGTCATCTCTCCAGCCCTGAGTGAATGTTTTAAAATATTTTTCACCAAGTCTTTTTTTCTCCCCCTGACTATTAAGTATTTCAGAACCATGGCTGGCCCTATTTCCCTTACTTAGTTGGAACATTTAAGGAGACCTCATGTACTGGTATGTGCAGTATAGTCAACATCCCAGAATGGCTGGAGGAGGGCCTCTCAAGACCACACCCTTAGCTGAGAGCTACTGGCAGTTGATCAGACTGCTGGGCAAGGGAGAGTCAGCAGATAGCCCTATATACTCCTGCACACATGGGCAGCAATGATTGGACTCAGCAATACATAAAGCAGAGAAAAAAAGAAGTAGATATGGGAGTGGTATCATTTAGAAGAAGTTGGAGTGGGGAAGTGAAAGATGCCTATGATAAAAACATATTGTAGACATGTGTGAATTTTCAAAGAATGATATTGAAAAAAAATGTTTCCCATGACATAACAGATGGTTACACCTGAAAGAAACTTAATCCCAGATGTTTATTTTGTGAAGAAAGCATGATAAGGAAGTTTTCACTAAATGGAAACAATGATGTCTGAAATGTCAAATCGGGTATATCAGTACTCAGCAAACATGAAAGAGTAGCTTGAACAATGAACAGCTTATTAGAAAATGTGCTACTCAAAGAACATGCCAAACAAGTGTGCAAAAACACTAGGCTCAAAAGGAAGGGCTGGATCAGTCTCCATCCTTGTTAGCACTTTGAGGAACAAGTGTGATTCTTCATTTGAAACTCATCCCCCATTACCCCCAGGCTGCAAGCACTCCTTGCCAGGATCTCCTGGCTTTCAATTTTGGATGTGCGCATTAGTGGCTTTCAGAACTAAATAAAACAAAAAGGAAATATTTGTTGATCTTTCCCTTGCAAAAAAAGTAAATTCTGAAAATGTTTGTGTAAGTTCCTTATAAGCAGACAATTTAAGAAAAACAGTTAACTGCATCTTACAGGCTAAATTTTATCTCTTCAAAATCCATGTGAAAGCCTAACTTCTAAGATCTCAGCACAAGATTGTACTTGGAGATAGATCTTATTAAAGAGCATATAGACATAATTAGGGCAACATGAGGTCACTAGTGTAGGCTCTAATCCAGTTTAGCTCACGTTCTAAAATGGAAAGTCTAGGGCACGGTCAAGGAAGGCCATGGGAGGACACAGGGCTGAAGCCAGCTCTAAGGCAGGGAGAAACCCAAACTGACAACACCTCATCTTTGGAGCTCTACCCTGGGAAAAGAGCTTTCTTTTAACCCACCAGTCTGTGCTGTTTTGATAAGGCTGCCCCAGCAAATAATACAGTTCAAGAACTTTGATTTCACTTTAAAGATTTTGGTTTGTACCTGGACAACCGTTGCAACATGTACATACACATGTATTTTCAACATGTTACTATATGACCAATAAAATCATCTTTTTAACTAGTAATTTGCATGTAATTGTAGTAATTCTTTGGTTCTTGGATACATTTTTTTTTTTTTTTTTTTTTGGTCTTTTTGAGACAGGGTCTCCCTGTAGCCCCAGCTGTCCTGGAACTCACTCTGTAGACCAGGCTGGCCTTGAACTCACAAAGATCCGCCTGCCTCTGCCTCCCAAGTGCTAGGATTAAAGGTGTGTGCCACCATGCCCGGTGGATACATGTTTTATAACCCTTATCCTGTTTTATAACCCTTATCCTGTTCTATTAGTTCTGAAATGTGGTGAAAAAAATACTTTTTTACTGTCAATTATGTCAGTTGACATATATTTCCAGTATAGTTTTATATAATGTCGATGGCTTCCTAAGCCAAATGTATAAAATAAAAATAAAAATTTCCAAGACTAAATGCACATTCATACCACGAAACAAAGCTAAATGTACATCTCTCTTGTTATAACTCACTTCTGAAGACCTCCAAGGCTTTCCATGTTCATGTTCACCTTCTCAGAAGGACTTCCCATCTTTTTGCCAACAAAACAAGCCCAGTTCCGGCCCAGCACATCATGGACCCACCCAGTCATGGTCTCGTGGCAGTAACTGATGACTGTCTTGTCCTTGACTTTATACTGCAAGCAAGCAAGAAAAGGACAGAACAATGAAAGCTGGGCTCAGCTCTCAGGTGTTTACCTGGCTCTCATTTACCAGAAAGGTTGACTTTGCCAATCAGAATAAACACTCCTGACAGGTGGCATTCTGAGAATCACTGTAGAAAACAGAGAAAACAATTTTCCTATGGTTAGTACTGTTGGTTAACAAATAGAATGTACAGAGAATATGTCTATGAATGAAAGGCAAGGGAAGAAGCTCACAATTTTATAGCAACTATTGTCATCAAGGCTGGTTGCATTTAATTCTCACAGTGAGTCTATGAAGAGATAAACAATAGCTTTTTCTTTTTTTAATTAATTAATCAATTAATTAATTTCTACATGTGTATGGATGTACTGTCTGCATGCAGGCTTGTGCACCCGTGTTGTGCACTGCCGTGGAGGTCAGAAGAGGGTGTCGGATTCCTCTGGAACTGGAGTTACAGATGGTTCTCAGCCGCCATGTGGGTGCTGGGGATTGAACCTGGGTCCTCTGCAAGAGTAGTCAGAGCTCTTGACGGCTAGGCCATCTCTCCAGCCCAAACAATAACTTTTTCTTTTTAACCAAAGAACAAGTAGAGGACTGGTGCCAGGAGTCAGTTTCCCCTCAAAGGCCACAGCACTGGTAAGTGACAGGTACACAGTTGCCCTCCCCTCTGTTTTTCTATTCATAAAAGAGTCCCATAAGCAAACTATAAGGATAGAGAGCAAGTATTTTCTGTACGGTGAAACAAAACCGTTTTTCTGTTAATCCCTTAGTTTCTTGGAATATGTCCATTTTCTCGGCAACTTGATTATTAATTTCCTCAACTTTATTTCAGGAATACAGCCCTTTGTAAGTTTTGATTTGAACACTGAGAAACCACTATGAAGTGATAGAGCCCAGATTTGAACTCAGAGCCATCATGTAATGACATCTCACTGAGGAGAAGAGCATAGGCCAGAATGAGCCTGGAGCAAGGCAGGCAGGCAGGAGGAGGCACAGGAAGAGGCTTAATCTGATGAAAGGACATATTTGCAGAATTTTGGAAGAGAGTCTACTGGGCCTTATTTTTCTTGTCTGTGAAACAAGGAAACCAAAAGAATTGTCCTTTAAAAGTACAAATACAGGAGAGCTCTGATATCAGCAATGGATTATCCTACCAAGGAGATGTTGCCCAGAGGATCCAAGCCCCCACAAAAGGTAAAGGCTTCTTGCCTGTAAACTGGGATACCTCCAAGAAGAGAGGTGATAAGACCCTGCTGTCGAAGGCCTGATGTTAACATGGGAAAGCTGTATTGAGACCGCACTTGCAAGTGTACAGTTGGTCTCTGGAATGCCAGAGAGTGTTACCAAAGGCCACTAAACCAATAAAGCAAATATAGGTCTCCTTGAGTCAAGCAAGACTCCTCCGTCAGCATCAGCTACACCTCACCTACCTGGAAATACTCTGCAGCAGTGGCAGCCATATGCCTGTATATCCCAAATCTAATTGGCTATTAGCTCTCTCCTTGGAGGAAAACCCACGGCTGATGCCACAAGCTTACATCCTCTAGTGGTTAGGTGATGTTATAAGCCACAGTAAGACCCTGTCACATTTAACAGAAAAAACGTAATTCGTGGATTAACATACCATCCAAACGTCTGTGTCTATACCAAAGTAACCTACCATAACAATTAGTACTGTTTAAATACCTATATATCTAATTGCTTGTGCTTCATTAGTAGGATTGAAAGGCTATTCCTGGACAAACTGTCAGCCCATGAAAGGAAACAGCCAGCATTGACCAGAGTCCAAGACAGCAGCTCCAGAGAAAGTAGACTGTTTTGCTTCTCGTCCACCTGTTCCCCTTTTCTAAGCCTAGGTAACAATCTGCAGAAGAGGGGGCATGGTAGAATGTAAGGGCCACATTGGGGTGAATGGCGAAACTACAGCAATATAGTCTGGACACTCATTTGATCAACTTGATTGAACATACAAGCCCCCCCAGCTAGATGATGGGACCCATGGGCTGGTGTGGGTTTGGCACAACTGCTTGCAAGTTGGTTTTACTGAAGGATGCTGGTTACTCATAAATTATCACTATCGTTAAAAAAAAAAAATGTAAAGAAGAATAAAAAAAGAAAAAGAAAAAGTCAATTCACTAGTGAGAGAAAAAAATGAGCTATACCATTTATATCTATGTGGCCAAATGATGAGATATATTTACGGAGCATGTTGTTTATATATGTAAATTATATAATTATATATATATACTAAATAAATAATATATATGATCTATAGTATGGACCATGAATGTATATTGTGTCATTAACATAAATTTGTGTTTACAGGGAAAAAAAAAAAGAAAAAAGATGGAAAAAAAAAGTAGAAATGCAGTGCAAGTTGGTGAACATTTCCTCCAAAGCCTGACAATAATTTAGGCCTGTTAAGGTCTCTGCCGCAAAACAGGGAAGGAGGCTAGGTACAATAAATGCCCTTTTGACACAATTATTTCAGATTTACAATGTGATTATCTCAGCCAAGTTGTGGGACAACCATACTAAACTATGCAAAACTTGTTCTGATAGACTGAACACAATCTAACATCAGTGACTTTGTACAGCGCAACTTAAATCCCCTAGATTTTGATCATGAGTTTCTCTTTGTTAGTCATAGACATTGATGGTTTGTTGTCTGTTGGTAAGACAGTCCACATAGGCCTGACTGGGCCAGTGTTCCCTCTCACCTCTGCTACTTTGGAAAGTCATGTGAAAATGTTTAAAGTCCTGATATTTACCTTATAGTACTTACCTGTCAGCCTCAATACACACACAGACACACAGACACACACACACACACACACACACACAGAGTACCAGGATATTGCAAGACACACGTAAGAGTATAACATATTTTTTTACAAAAAAACCCTGAAAATAGGGGCTGGGGGGATGGCTCAGCAGATAAGAGCATTGGTTACTTTTGCAGAAGACTTGGGTTTGAATTCCAGCACCCACATGACAACCATCTGCAACTCCAGCTATTGCATGACAAAGGTGCACTTAACAGGCAGGCATAATACCTACATCCATAAAAAAATAAATAAATCGGGGCTGGAGAGATGGCTCGGTGGTTAAGAACACCAACTGCTCTTGCAGAGGACCCGAGTTCCATTCCCAGCACCCACTTGGCGGTTAAGAACCGTCGACGCCAGGCGTGGTGACATATGCCTTTAATCCTAGCACTGGGAGGCAAAGGCAGGTGGATCTCTGTGAGTTCAAGCCCAGTCTGGTCTACAGAGAGAGTTCCAGGACAGCTGGGGCTATAAGGAGACCCTCAAAAAGACAATAAATAAACAAATAAATAAATAATATTAAAAAATAAATTATAAAAGTCTTTAAAAGACTGAAAAAGAGTCAGATATAAAAATTAAGGAAGCCTTGACAAAAAAATAAGGAAGCTTTAATGCATAACATTTTTTTCTTGATTTAAAGAATTCTATCTAGGGGCTGGAGAGATGGCCTAGTGGTTAAGAGTGCCGACTGCTCTTGCAGAGGACCCGGGTTCAATTCCCAGCACCCACATGGAGGCTAAGAACAGTCTTTAACTCCAGTTCTAGGGGAATCCGACACCCTCTTCTGACCTCTATGGCACTGCACAATACGGGTGCACAGACCTACATGCAGACAGTACATTCAGACACATAAAGAATAATAAAATTAAAAAAAAAAGAGTTCTATCTATAATAAAGGGTAACCAGGGGCTGGAGAGATCTTCCTATTCCTATAATGAAGACTTACGGGAATACTGTAGAAAGCACATCCATTTGTTCATATGTTTCTTATAGTTGCTTTTGTGTCACAAAGGCAGAATCATCCTATTTTACAAAATTATACAGATTTCTCATAACTGTAAGAAAAAAAACCCCTAAATTTATTGAACTAGGCTTTACAACCAGGAACTTCTATGACCACACAGTGTTTCATTGTTTCATTACATCACTTTTCTTCTTATACTTTCCTTCCACAGAAAGTTAAGAGGGTAAATGACTCAAGACACAGAGGGGAGAAACCCAGAAACGGCACAGCGAAAGCTAAAATCCCATGGATGCTTCCATCTGAGACTCACGATAATCTCTTGGGATAATGAGAAATGTTTCCCTAATGAAGAAAAAGTACCCTTTCAAACAGTGAGGATTCAGAGGCTAGGAAGTTGATGTTTAATCCACTGGATCATCTACAAACACTTTAGAAGAGCTGACTCATGAGAGCTTTTCGCTGTTGTCTTTTCTGCCTGCTTAAACTTGCTAGCAGCCCTTGAGGCCTCCCATGTTCTTACTTTTCATGAGTCTATGCTGCCCTGGCTATTGGCATCTCTTTACATTCATGTCAAAGCTTTATTACTACAGAACATAGGTAAAGATAGCTGTGATCTTTGGAGGCTTGTAATGCCTAGATAAGATCTACCCCTGCCTTTCGAGGGCTGTATGACCCTGGGCCAGTGTACTCTGGTTTTCTCCTCAGAAAAATAGGATTGATAGAGAGACTCTACCCTAAAGGTTGTGTTTATGTATTCTGTCTAACTCATAACCTGACAGTTGTTATTCCCATAAAGATGAAGGCACTGTGAGAACAGGATTTTTTTGTTTCTTCAGAAACTGTCTGACAATAAGACATTAATTATTGAATGAGTGAATCAGCAAAAATGAATAATAGAAGAGAAAGAACAAGTGCCAAGACCCATTTCAACATAGACTCAAGAAACTCAGAAAAGATAAGAAGTGTAATAGAAGTGTAGAAATGCCAAGTCATCAAAGAGTTCACAGGACGCTTCCAGAAATGCACACTTTCCTCTCCAAACAGGTTTCTCCCTGAAAATTCAGGTTGAACTAGAAGTTTCAAAGTTACCTTGGAGCTTCCTAATTGCAGTCTCATGTCTGTGATTCTACGTAAATTCAATAAAATCTAGTAAATTATTGTCTTTAAAGACATTCTTATTTATATAATTAGAGAATTTGTTATAACTCAAATCTTATAAATGTAGTTAAAATTCCATTTGCCATCACTTTAAAACTCAGGGAATTATTTTTTCCTCAAAACTTTTATTTTATATTATTACTATATGCTTAATAAGTAGGTTTTTTTTTTCTTCTTTTTCTTCTTTTTAACCCAAAACTACCCTATGAAAAGCTGAGAAGTGACACTGTCAGGGCAGGTTTTCATCAGCACAAAGGCAAGGAGCTCAATACCCTAACCTGAAGGACCTCCCTGTGCCAGTTCGTTTCCTGATTTGAAGTTCTCAGGGTATTTCTCTTCCTGCTATGGTGAACTCTTTTATTTTTTTAACATTATCACCAATTAAGAAGTTGTTTTGGCCACATTGTCCAGCTAAAAATGTAGTCAATTTTTTTGCCAAAGAATTTTCATTTCTATAAACAACAGTGTAAGACTGATTTAAGTTTCCATTCACTTTTGCCAATTCCTACTGCAACAAACTTGAAGAACCTCCAAAATGTCTCTTAAGTTCACAGAACTACTGAGTGTCAGTAACTATCCCTTGCTTCTTTGAAAGTGCCATTAAGTTGTCACACATTTTCAAATTTCCCGTCACTTTACCAGTTATCTTAAATCCAGTTAGCAATGTTGGCCAAATGAAAAAGCAGCTCGGGACATTTAAAACTTAAACTGTCTTGTATGTCTTTGCTGCTTTTTTGGTACATTTGGATACTTCAAAGTTGGTTTTTTGTTTTGTTTTGCTTTGTTTTTTTCTGGTGTTTTTGAGACAAGGTCTCCCTGTAGCCCCAGCTGGCCTGGAACTCCCTCTGTAGACCAGGGTGACCTTGAACTCACAGAGATCCACCCTTCCTCTGCCTCCCTAGTGCTGGGATTAAAGACATGTGCTATCACGCCGGCAAGATTGGCAAGATTTTTTTTAGTCACTTGTCTGCCATTCCATTGATCTTCTGGCTGATATACTTTATAACAAATATTCACATGTTATTTTATACAATACGCTGGCTAGGAAATGCAGTTTTTCTTTTTAAATTCTAGTTCTGCCACCTATCACCCATGAGCCTTGGACAATCTACAATTGGGAATCCTCAACATTTTCATCTTGGCAACATCAATGATATTATTTTGGGAATATCAATGATGACTATTATTTTGCTAGATTGCTATAAAGAATAAAAATAATATTTAAAGTTATAAAACACAGCAACGTAGAGGCCGAGGTGGTAATTCAGACTTTAATGCTGCTTTTGGAAGCAACTTTTTTTTTGTATTATCAATGATATCGCTTTGAAATACATTTGTGACATTAATAAATTCGTATTATTTACCTAATCATTTAATATTTCATATGCATTATAACAAAAAACATGGGGCTGGAGAGATGGCTCAGTAGATAAGAGCATTCGCTTCGGTTGCAGAGGACACAGGTTCAACCCCCAGGACACACGTGGCAGCAAAACAATCATCCAGTTTGGGGGATCTAATGCCCTCTCCTGACCTCCAGGGCATTTCGAGACCCGGTTCACTAACATCCATGGAAACAATACACTCATACAGCTAAAATAAAAATAATAAATAAAACAAAATAAATTACTGTAGTGGCATACTCATGCAAACTACAAAATAAGTCAAAATCTGGTCATCTATGTCTAATCGATCAAGATGAGTTACCACTTCCCACAGCAGCTCCTTGGGTAAAATGAGATGATTTCATTATAAAACACAAGTGGAGACTTATTACATCTGAGCAATACCGAAAACCAGGGAGGAGTTACTCAACTTTTTTCACACCCTCCAACCTTTTTATAATTTATTATTATTATAGGGTCTACAGTGTTAGGAAAAACTTAAAGCAGCAAAAGAGAGCAGGATTATTGGACCATGCTTGTGTTTGACTAACCCTCTCCAAGAGTACAACATCTCTCCTCAGAAAAAGCCAACCACCACTAATTCAGGTCTAAGAATGAGCACTAGCTCTTGGCCTGTTAACAAGACTGAAGAGTTTATTTAAAACGTTGACATTTTTTTTTTTTTTTTGGTCTTTTCAAGACAGCATCTCCCTGTAGCCCCAGCTGTCCTGGAACTCACTCTGTAGACCAGGCTGGCCTTGAACTCACAAAGATCCACCTGCCTCTGCTTCTCAAGTGCTAGAATTAAAGGCATGCGCCACCACGCCCAGCTAAAACGTGGAACTTTAATGAAATGCAAAGCCGACAGGAAGCTGGTGTAGTGGTTGCAACCAAATAATACTTTTAAACAGAAAACACTGGCGGTTAGAACTATATACAAGGATGGAGGATGTTAAATTTGACTATTACCAATGCTATTACTATTTCAATATACATTCTCCACTTAGCTAAGAAAAGTGATATTTACCCCTCAACAAATCAGTCAGAATCCCTAAGCTCATTCTCAGTATCTTGCTCACAAACTCCTGTGAGGTTGAAAGAAAATTTCAAAGTTCATAGAGCCATTCATTATTTCTGATTCCTTACTAAGTTCAACAGAGGTGGCACATAGCCTATCCCATTCCAGACTAGTTAAATACCAGCCTCAGGATCCAGTGTAGACATAAAGCTTGCTATTTTCCTAGACCACTAACAGTATTTAGCAGTTCCGAAGTTGCAATTTGCTGTTTTAAACTTAAGAGTCCTTTTTTTTTTTTGGGGGGGGGCTTAACAGCTCAAGAAGTTTGAAGTATAAATAAATAGAAAAAAAATGTGAAAGTCTAATCTCTTTTCCATTAAGTCCTTTAGCAAATGGCCTGAGGGCTTGCCGTAGCCTGCAAGGCCAAGGCCAGGAGAATATTTCAGAAATGTATCAATAAAAACATTATCAGCTGGGCGTGGTGGTGCACGCCTTTAATCCTAGCATTTGGGAGGCAGAGGCAGGTGGATCTTTGTGAGTTCAAAGCCAGCCGGGTCTACAAAGTGAGTTCTAGGACAGCTGGGGCTACAGGGAGACCCTGTATTGAAAAGACCAAGAAAAAAAAAAAAAAAACAATACCACAATGATGTTTTTTTTCCAAGTTGCTTTCTCGTATAATTGTTTATTAAAGCCTTACTTTTCATATTATTTGCCACATATTGCAATATACATGGGAAATACAGTAGTTTATAATAATAACAGGGTTGATCTTCTCTTACAGAGTTTGAAGACCAGAGGGGAAGAAAATCAGGCAATTATACAAACAATGCTAAGCACTAGTACAACTGTGAAGACTGTTAACACATATCTTTAATTTCATACACACTAATTCTCTCTCTCACAGTCAAAGCATTTAGATACAGAATTACACAGAGGAACAAAATTATTTAGCAACTTACAAAAATTCCATAGCAAGTACATTCCTGTGTGGGGGTGGGGGTGGGGATGGCGGTGGGGGGGTGTATATGTCTTCAATAGTATTTACAGACCTTGAACACTAGCTTGAAGATATGGCTCTTTTAGAGCCAGCAAGTATCTTGATAATATTTCTTAGAGCAAAGAACTAAAGAAAATAAATATAGCACCATTCCTAGTCTGTTTCTAAAACCCAAGAAAATTGATGCTTTGTAAGCTATTATTTGAAAGCTGGTAAAAAGTCTAAAAGAAAAACAGGGTGGTTTACTTGCCCAAAGCAAAGTTCTATGTATATCAGATACTGAAGATAAAGAGGAGAAATACATACTTGCATCCTAGAAGATGATGAAGGCACACTAACATCAGATTATTCCTTTACAAATATGAAATCAGAGGTACCTGCAGAGGACAAGAATCACTAATGGAGATCACTAATGGAGAGCTGAGGAGGTGGAATCCATATTCTGGATGGTTAAGCATATCAGGACCAGAGGCAGGGTGGGAAAAAAAAAAATGATCACTAAACCAGTACTTCTGACATGGCATAAAACTATCATTATGACTCACAAACCAAAATTCTTCTGTGCTAGTAGAACCACAGGATAACGGGCCTGCAGACAGTGTGGCTGGGCTCAGGATAGCTGCAACTTTTAGGTTTTCTAAGTCAGCTCTAAACCAAGTGAGGAGGAAATGAGCCCACTGCTTCACAGGAAAGAGCTAGAAGATAGTAATCAGGCTGAACAATAGTGTAATTAGGAGAAGTCAATTAAGCAAGATATTTAATTTCAGTTTATATTGAAATGTAAAAGCTTGATTCCCAGCTTTTGTGATTGCAAAGGGGAAAGACAAGTAAATATTGGCTGAATGAAAGAACTCTGGTTTAAGGCAAGAGAGTGAGTGTCTCATTAGGAAGGAAAGCTAAACTTCAAAGGCAACTCCTGGCCTCAAACTTCAACAACAGGCAATGTCGTGTGTATTCATTCTATTCCATTAAGCTTCCATTCAGGATGCTTATATACTGGAATTCATCAGAAAAAACTACCCCAGTTGGCTCTAAATATCATTTGCTATGTTGGAATGGCTCTTCTTCTACAGCATTTTAGTTAATTGTAGGAGCTTAAGTATTATGAGACTATTCCTATCTGCAGAGTCAAGCTAGTCACATCAACTCTAAAGGGCTTTCAGATCCATAGGGTGTCAAGTTATTAGCACCTAATTTTTTTTTTTAAAGGAAATAAAAACAAAGAGAAGGAACAGAAGAGAAAAGAGGAAAATTTTAAAGCAAAAAGTCATTCATCACACCATCTTTTCTGGCCAGGGGCACTGCAGGTCCACTGTCCACAGAAAAATTTAGTATTTGGTGATGTAGCACGAGAGAGAGAGAGAGAGAGAGAGAGAGAGAGAGAGAGAGAGAGAGAGACAGATCTCTGTGAGTTCAAGCCCAGCCTGGTCTACAGAGCAAGGTCTAGGACAGCTGGGACTAAAGGGAGACCCTATCTCAAAACAGACCAAAAAGAAAAAAAAAGTCTTTTCCTATGTGTCCTCCATAGGATCATCTTCCAAGCTAATATCTGTTAATATCTGTGCATCTCAAGATATTCCAAAGCCTTATTTCCTCCTTACAATAGATTTGGAAGTTTCTCAAGGTAACTAAAGAAAGAGGGAAGACACTCAGGACAGTACAGTTTATCTGTGAGTAAAGTAAAATCATACTGAGTAAAACAAAACACAAAGTTCAAACTGTACAGTCTGGAAAAAATCATTTTAACAAAACAGTATTCGGGGGGGGGGAATCTTAAGGTGTTATACATTGTTCTTCATGTGAAAATACTAAACCGTGGGCAGTGATGCCACCTGAGACTCCTCCATCTCTTCCAAGGTGGTTTATTTATTCATTTTTTTCCTTTCTTTGTCCTGGTCAGTTTCTGGTTGCTCACATTCCACTTTGGTAATAACTGTGTTCCAAAGAAATGCTGGGGAGGGCAGCTGCCTTGGAGGTAAGTCACCAGGATGCCTCTGCATTTTACATACAGATCCAGAAGGAGGGTAGCTGCCATGGTCTCTGCTAGCTGCTAGAGGAACATCCAATGCTGCTGCCAGCTGCTCTGCCTCCTAGAGCAAAGTCTGTTCTTGGCTGTGGTTTTAAAAGAGCCTCTCAACAGATGATCTATTTAATAACTACAACACAATGAAAACTAGGGTTACAAGCTAACAAAGATCATACTGACAATCAGTATACTTTATCATATGAACTTCTATTAAGCAAAAACAACAACAACAAAAACAAAAACTAGCACTGATATATTAGGCCCTGGTAAACTGAA
The DNA here is from genome assembly GCA_009823505.1 of Rhizomys pruinosus. Lineage (NCBI taxonomy): Eukaryota > Metazoa > Chordata > Mammalia > Rodentia > Spalacidae > Rhizomys > Rhizomys pruinosus. The sequence continues at coordinate 2,690,125 of VZQC01007342.1, read as the reverse complement.
GACATTCACAAAAAAACTGCCACTCTTGAGCTCAAAGCTTAAGCAACATATATTATACATGCAGCCAACATGCTTAAGCTACATATATTATGCATGCAGCCAACATGTTTGCGAAGCACATGCATCTGAAAGTAATTGCTACTTTAAAAACCTAACACAGTATTGAAGTGTTCTAAAGCAACAAGCTACATTCCAGCAGTTTAGCATGTGTCTCTCACAAAGCTAAATGCCGTCTTACTGTTGCTCGAATGTATGTCTAGGTATGAGGGTATTCAGGCCATTTATGAAAGAAATACAAGGATTAAACTTTTCTACTGGTGACTAGGAGGAAGCATGAAGAACTTTAGGGCAGAATTTCACACATTCTGAGAGTAACTTATTTTTGCAGGGAAAAGCTGCCAAACTTACTATGGAGATGTTTCTCTTCTATGATGCTCCTCAACTAAGACTGCACAATATATTAAAAATTCTGTGACATGCTAAACTAATGAAAACTAACATATTCCTCCTTCCTTATTCAACTCCCAGATCAGGTATTGGCAGCCACCCCGCCTGCCTGGCACAGTCTCGAAAGCTTAATAAGGTGTAGTGACACAGCACATGAGCACCTCTTTTCTGATCCATATGTAGACTGTTGCTGGCCCCTTATAAAGTCTGGAAAATGTGGATACAAAACTACAGTGGTACTTTCAACATTTGCTCTCAGTTCTCTTTTTCCTGTCACTTTTAGAACTTAATAATCACGGAAAAGAGGAAGGGGAAGGACAAATATTTTAAAATGCAAGGAAGCAGTCCCTGTCAACTTTACTGTCTCAGCAACCATTTATCCAGTCAAAATTTGTATGAGCAGTAATTTAAACATTTATCCTGAAAATGAACATTAGACAAGCTAAAAGGATCTTTCTCTTCCCAGTCAGGACTCTATGCTTCTAGTTTAGAGAGTGACAACCTGGAGATGAGTAACCAGTATGTCAAGTTTTCTGAAAGAAACACCTTCTCTACTGAAAGACAGATCCAAAATGGTGTGCCTTTGTATGGTTCCCCACTTGAGGGACTCTTTCAGGAAAAAGAGTACGCAAGAGGGCAGCTAAGCTACTTTGAGAATGTAAGCTGCCCCCTAGCCAACCTTTCCCAACTTGACCTTCACCTTCTTGGGTCCATGGCTACTCGGGTTACAAGAATCATTCTTGGAATTTGATGATACAATCAGAACATATGAGAATGGAAAGTTACCCATATAAAAATCATAGAGACAAATTAGTAGCAGCAGATAAGCAAGCTCAGGCAGGAACCCTAGGAAAACCAGTCTTCCTCTCTCTGATGACTAAATGAACATTGATTTGCATAAGCCACCAGGGTAGGGGAAAGCTGGCTTCTAAGAAGGAAGGTAACAGTATTTCAATGGAGCTCACCCAGTTTGTTCCTCAGATGTGGCAAATCGTATATCCCCACCGTTCCCAGCTGCATGAACAACTGGCTAAGAAAGTCAGTGATATCCTATGAAAAGTTTACAATGGTAAACTGAGTCACGTCAAAAGGAAGCATCAAAGAAAGAAAATATAAAATAGGCATACATTAAGTGCACTACTCTGGACACCCTCCCCTACCAAAACTCTTAAAAATCTCAAGTTGTAAAAAATAAGTCCTGTGATTAATATACAAAATTTATATTTTTAAAAGTATGCTTACCTCAAAAATAATTCTTCTAAAATAGTTTTATCTTAACAATGAACCGAGAAGGCACAATGAAAGTAGCACACAGTTCCCCAATCCTTTGTTGTGGAAACACAACCGATTCTGGTTGCAGTAACTAGTTTCAAACTCACAACTTTGGAATTAAAATCTGACATGGGGTTTCTCAATATTTCTACTTTAGGAACACATGTGGTGTTTTTGGTTTTGTTGGACTATAATTCTATTAAGACTAGAGGTCTTAAACAAAAGCTCAATTAGAAATTTGGAAAATTAGCAGGTAAAGGTACTTACTGCCAAACATGAAGACCTGATTTTAATCCTGGGAACCCATGTAAAGAGAGAACTAGTTCCCACAGGCAGTCCTCTCACACCTGTGCTTCCTCCAACCCAAAATAAACAAATCTAATAAAATGTATTTAGTCATAATTAGTCTATTTCCTTCTCTGTATTTTCTTCACCTTTTGAGTAACTGTCTTCAAAATAAAATGAGATCCTTCTCTACTGTCATTTTTCCAGTAACACTCTGTTAATGCAACAAAAAAAATAAAATGGAAAAAAAAAGTGAACTTTGCCCAAGCCCAATTAGTCTTCTGTTTTACAAAAGGTTGTTTCAAACCCTTAAGTCCGTGCCTAGATGGGACTTTATGCAACTGAATTTATAACCCCCAAGGAGTTCAGGTGAGGTAATGCCTGGAGGATCTAGGAAAATGGAATTCATAAAATTTAGTTAGTAGAGCTGGAGAGATGTCTCATTCAGATGACAGGGGTTTGGTTCCCACACTCGTGCAGGTTCCAGACACAGGCGTGGCACTCACATTATGGACTTAACGTGCAGGCAGGCAAAACACACAGAAAATAAAAATAAATTCTTAAAATATTAAAGATGTATCGTTAGTGCTTTCTGCCCAACATGAGCTATGTAAAAAGTTCAGAGAAGAAATGGATTTCCTTCCAAGCTTTTATTTAGATTAAAGGCACATGCAAAAAACATAGACTAGGCAGACTTCTACTTACAACATTTTAAGTGTTTAAAAATCAAGTTTTAAATGAAGAGGATGTTAGGACTCTTCAGCTATTGAAAGATGCTCATCTATCAGGTAAGGCCTTAACAGAGAGAAGTGACTAAAGCAAGGTTTCAGCCTGTCATCAGCCTTAAGCTGGAATGCAGAGAGGAAGGGGTAAGCTGTGTCAGCTGTTCACTGCAGGATGCTCAGGGAGCCAAAGGTATGGGGGAGCTTGTGACACCTGCTTATACCATCTACCCAATAAACCCCTGCAGGACAACAGTCAGCAATCCAAGAAAAATACATCTGATAAAGGTAATGGGAGGCACGTGACAAATGAGCTTATATTTATCAGTTGGAAGATAGGGAAATTCACCTGCTCTTAAGAATAACTGACAGGAATGATGGCAGCTGATGCAGCAATGCTTCTTAGGAATTTATGTAATGGTTTCGGTTGCAGAAAAGTAGTTTATAAAAGATACTTAAAATCGATGTTATTTCACTCAAGGATTTATCACTTTTATAGTTTATTTATTGCTTATTATTTATGTGCTTTGTTTGTATATAGATGTATGTGTGTGTATGAGTGCTATGTCTGCATGTATTTAAGTGGACCCATGTTGTGCAATGTCCATGGAGGACAGAAGAGGGTGTCAGGAACCCTAGAACTGGAGATATGGATGGCTGCTATCCACCATGCAGGTGCTAAGATACAAACCGAGGTCTTTTGCAAGAGCAGCCAGTGCTCTTAACCACTGAGCCATCTCTCCAGTCCCTGATTTCTTACCGCCCCCTTTTTTTAAAATCTGATTTCTCACTTTTAAAACAAAGCAAATTTGGTGGTACAAAATTTTAATCCCAGAACATGGGAGACAGAGGCAGGTGGATCGCTGTGAGATTGAAACCACCTTGGTCTACACAGGGAGCTCCAGTCCAGCTGGGGCTACAAGGGGAATCTGTCTCAAAAAGACCAAAAAACAAAACAAACACATGAATGAACAAATCAAATTTAAGCCATACAACTATAATCCTAGTACTAAGAAACAAGAGTGGAAGGATTCCAAGTTCAAGGTTAGCCTAGACTATATATCAACACCTTGTTCCAAAACACCAAAGGACCAAATTTCTAAATAATAATGTAAAAGCTGTTAAAATTCTCATGTGCTTTGCTTATTAAATACACTCTTTTTCTTGAGTCACACATCCCTCAAAGTATGGTTTCTCCAGCACTGCAGGAAATACCCCTGATGCTTGTGGCAAAATCCAACCAGCTTTGTGTTAACAAATGTCATTAAAAATGCTTGACTTTTTCTAGTCTATAGTCACTTCACCTTAGAGCTTGCATTAAGTTTTTAAACAATTTTCTCCAAAACAATTGTAGTTGTATCTGCTGTTAAAGTACATTAATTTTGGGGCTGGAGAGATGGTTCAGCAGTTAAGAGCACTGAATGCTCTTGCAGAGGACCTAGGTTCAATTCCCAGCACCCACATGGCAGCTGAGATCCTTCTTTAAGCTGGGTATGGTGGCACACGCCTTTAATCCCAGTGCTTGGGAGGCAGAGGCAGGCGGAGCTCTGTGAGTTCAAGGCCAGCCTGGTCTACATAGTGAGTTCCAGGACAGCTGGGGCTAAAGGGAGACCCTGTTTCAAAAAGACCAAAAAAGAAAAGAAAAATCAAAAAAATAAAGTACATTAATTTTTAAAAATATTCTATGATTTTTTATGTGTTGTCAGAAGAGGGCTTCTGATCCACTGGAAGGAGAATTAGGAGGGTTGTTACCTACCATGTGAGTGCTGGGAACTGAACTGATCGTCTACAAAAGCAGCCAGTGCTCTTAACCTCTAAGCCATTTCTCCAGCCCTTTTTTTATTTATTATTACTGTACAAATATAGAGCGGTGTGCATAGGGGTGGAGGTCAGAAGACAACTTTGTGGACATGTACCTTTACATGGATTCTGAAGATCTGTCTCACGTTGCTGGACTTGTTGGCATGGTAAGTGCTTTACCCTGAGCCACCTTGCCAGCCCAAAATACTATAGTGTTACAACCTTGCAAATTACGTTTATCTGAAAGTACTTAATTACATTAAAAGGTTTTAGAATCAATTATTTTAAATATATTATATGTTCCTTGAAACATAAACTAACCTTGAAGAAGGCAAACCACCTATAGTCATTCAACACAACCTCGAAACCTTGATTGTAAACGATGGTGAATTGCCCAGAATTGCCAAGTTCATCATATGCTGTATCCAACTTCTTAAGATGCACCACTACTTTTTTTTCTGATGGTCCTAAAGAAAACAGAATATATAAAAAAGTTAACTGCACTCCTGGGGAAAAGGATCACCTCAACAATTTCTACTATTAAATTTCTTTCCTTTCATGCGAACTAGTTAGGACCTATCATGTGGCTCATTAAGAAACCGGTCTCTGCAGGGGAAGACATAGCAAGGGGATCTCTATGAGTTTGAGACCAGCTTGGTATAAACAGTGTGTTTCAGAACAGGCTACTGAGGGGAGAGAGGGAGAGAGGGAGAGACAGAGGGAGGGAGGGAGGGAGGGAGAGAG